>CM067066.1:24821448-25251448 GCA_033980235.1 Diadema setosum | reverse complement strand
GTTCTTGAATCTCACGAGCAGCGACATTTCAGGTTGCCAGGAGTCAGTCGTCGGATGATTTGCAAAAGGCGAGTTTATCATTTTCAAAGTGATATCTTTGTTATAACTTCTTGTGCCACATACAAGACCAAGATGGGGAATTGCTTATTACTTCATGATATAATTTCTCCTTTCTAATTCTTCTTCATTACAAGATGTTTAGCGCTTAGAAACTTTAGTAATAAGCGCCTTATATATGATATTTATTATTGTTATTAATGTCATTATTATTATTATCGTTATTATGATTAATTGTGATGAGCATTTACTCACCTCGCCTCATCCGTTTCATTTGCTGCCACTTTCTTTATAATAATCGCCATCCAGTTTTAAATCTTAAGCAAAAGAAATGATTCCTAGCTGGTTTTTCCCTTCGGAGAGTCGAGGCACCTCCAGAGAACACCTCCGTTTTATCAGCTGCAACAGCGCTAACGAATACAAACTGTATACATTATTCTTCAGTGTTCGGATTGAACCCCTCTTGTGACGTCATTGATAGGACCGCAGAAATCGACCTGGCCTGAATATTATGCCTTCAGAAAGAAGACCCATGTCCGTTCGCATCGCATCGTACGTGTCATCTGAAGAAACCGCCAACCTGGCGAAAACCCACACCGCAAACCCGCACATGTTTATGTCAACCACTCGTATAGGCATCACCATTCTCAATCTCTGCACACTCTCTTGTTCCATATTACAAGCCACAAATCTGCCTCTTTATGTATTGATAAAGAGGACGTGTTTTGTGCTACACGAATACTTAGTAATATGTCTATTTTATTACTTGCAATGTCTCTTGACGGTAAGAAGTGAATGAATTTTTATTTTCATTTGTAGGTTTCTGATTATTTCTGTTGAATTGCTGCATCGTTTTAATCACTATAGATTCATCTATCTTAAAGTATCGCTGTAACCAATTATCACACTATCATCCTTCCTCGTGAACATCATATAATCACGACTTGCCCCTATCACCTACCGTAGGCCTACTTCAAGTGATAAGATATGATAATTTGTAAAACATGTATACCTTAATTGACTCCTCTGAAGATGGCAGGTGTATCGGAAAACGTGACCAAAAAAAAAAAAAAAAAAAATCCTTAGCTGTTAAAGATGACGTCACAATCTTGTCGTCTTTCCATGATGTCTCCAGTTGCCGAGATCGACCTTCGTAGAGAATGCAGAGATCATCTTTAGATCAGGGCCACTTTCAGTTCACGGGAATAATCTACCAGCTGCTTTTCACAGGTTTCTTTCTTCTTCTTTTTTTTAGCTTGTGCAAACTTAACTCCCTCATTATACATGGAGTCCTTGATGTACACAGAACACATAAAACTTTGCGATAAACGCAATAAAACAAAATTACATTTGTGGGTTTGATTACAGGGTAATAATTTGTCCTAATTATAATCATTATTGTTTATTCTGAACTTGTCTGGGTAATGTCTTCTAATGACTTGCCTATTATCAGTGCACGTCGTCCCCATCTTCTCATGTTGCACGAAATGAAAGTGATATGGTATTGTAATGTCTGTCTGTAAACAAACATGGTTATCATTAAAAGAAAATAAACGAATACATATGAGTATATATATTAGAACATATTGTAGCTTAGACTAGATGGGTCGGACTGTTTCAAATGTATGTGATCATTTGAATTTATTACTTTATATCTATCCATGAGATGAAGATAATTTCTGTTCCAAGTACCATAAAAACGTGCAAACATGCCACTTACAATGAAAAAGAAAAACATTATACCAGCCACAAAGAACTCGGTGATACACAACACAACAAAAAACGGCGATACACAATACATGTGTTAGGGTAACACGTTGGCTATAAACGTACACACGTACATACACACCAAAACATATTGAGATCATTTTGATAACAAAGGAGGAAAAAAAAAAAAAAACCCAGACGAAGTAACAGCGCTAACAACAGCAGGAACGTAAAACTTATAGAGCAAATATTTTTAGGCTCTGTCTGCTTTTTTTTTTTTTTGAATAATCTCCACCGACATACTGATGTCCATAAAAATTAGAGATGAATAAAAGCTATGACATTAAAATCCTATTGCACACTAATAGTTTGAATACCAGCAGGAGGCATTTACGTTTTTGTTTGTTTATTTGTTGTTGTTTTTTAACATGATGTGTCATGGAAAACTGCAAATATTCTGGTGGTGAATCTCATATTAAATTGACTTGTTTTTTAGGGGTTTTTTTCACCGACTCAAGAATATAGATATGGCTTGTTTGTGGATAATCTGCGCAATCATATGCATTTTTTTTTTTAAAGACGGTCTATTTCTTGACTGCGTTAATTACAAACGTTTTGCACAATCTGCCAATGGCTTTACGTTATCAGCAATTAATGAAAAAAAGAACTGGCTGACCACAACACAGCAAGAAAAAAAAATCCATGATTAGAAAAATACAGATATTCACAAAACAAACAAGCGATGTTGCATACTGCATGCAACACATCGCAATCAGCTAGACTATATCGCCCCCTCTACGTCAATCCACGTCCAGGATTATCTAGTTTGGACTCGGGTCAGGAGCAATTCGACAAACTTGAGATGCAAAAAGAATGAAATAAAATGAATGACAAAGTGTTTGAATTTCGGATTTTAATTGTTATATAACAATGTTCTATATTGCAATTGACCTTGTTGTATAGTACAGGCTATATGCAATTAAAGGGGCCCTGAAATCCAAATGCACATTGATTTGTGTTGATTTATGATACCCTCAACATCACTTTTGCGGTGAAACAAATATCTAGAAACATTCCATATATTTTTTTTACGATTTTTTCTTCTATTTTTCTTCAGATTACTTAGGAACGCCGACAAAAAATCCTTCAAAACAAATCAATATTAATATTCTTGAGATGACCTCATCTGTCAATCATTGCTAAAGTACTGAAATGTTTACCAAAAGACATTGGAATGCACCTTCCCCTCGACTCAGCATAACTTGCATGTTCCCTCGCCATGTCTTTAGTTCGTCACATTAATATGACAGAAACAGAGTGGGTCGGTGAAAATTGGAACTGTTTAAACCCACTCGTTGCGCTCATGGATTTTAGGCAGTTTCCAAAGTTAAACGACAACATCCAATTCTCATTGACCCACGAAAAAGGCCTGTGCATCATTCGTTTTATAACATGGGCCTGTAAATTCACGCCTGTGCATCATTCGTTTTATAACATGGGCGTGTAAATTCACGCCTGTGCATCATTCGTTTTATAACATGGGCCTGTAAATTCATGAAATACAACCATTTTCCCCATCATGCGTCCGGTACACCTACAACACTGTACAAGACTTGAGCCATGTGTTCGGATTTTATCGGATGCATGGCTCAGTGTGGATCAGTAAATATTGATGCGTGATGATTGACAAATCAGAATGCAGAGATTCTAAAGCCCATTCTATAATGGCAAATAATGTTGCTCATCGTGTCAGATTGATTGGAGCAATTTGTAGTTTGATCCCCGAATTGTTGATTTTGAGGGCCTAAAAAAACAACAACAACAAAAAACTACAAGAATCTGCTTCATCACTTCATAAAATGAATAATACACATCATTACGTCACTTGCACCTTTGAAACAGTCCAAATGCCTTCAGCTGTGTCGCCCCGGGTGTGTTGGGCCGTCCTAAAATATTGTACCATGTGTTGGTACATGTGTAATTTTTATTCATATCTATCTATCACCCTATCTCTCCTCTCTCTCTCTCTCTCTCTCTCTCTCTCTCTCTTATTTATGTATGTACAGTATTATGCATGCATGTATCTGAACCCATAAGTACCATAAACAATTGTTGAGGTATCAGAATAAAGTATAGTTGCCACACAATCACATTTGAGTCAAATTACAGATTTTAATCAAGATAATTCTGGAATGCATACATGTACATGCAGCAACAGAAAACTGATACATGGTAACCTCATTAAAAGGGTTTTGTTATATCCAACCTCTTTACTATACCAGATTCCATTGTACAACTAGGTACTTTTACCTGGATACCTAGATAAGTACAATAGAGCATCTTCAAGAGTAGTACAAAGTAAAGCTTTCTTACAGAGTTGATTAAGAAAAAGTAAACTATTTATCTATTTCATGGTTTCAAGGCAGAGGACATAATGAAATCTGTGTACAAAACAAGGCTTCGGCAAAGCAAAGCGCTGAATTTTATTTTATTTTTTTTTGTGTGTGTATGTTTTGCTTTACTCATTCAATCAGCATGTTCTTGAAAATGTATAAAAGCAACCTGCAAATACATTAAGCAAACTTCTCTTGAAATTAATATTTAGTCATCGATTCAATACTGGCCCAATAAAGACCAAGCTGGTGTGCACATGATATGGGAAAATTTCATGAATGCTGTGCAAGTGCAGACATGAATGAGAAAGTTATACATACATGCACCTTTTATCACAGAACAGTGGCTATTACTGTTTAAAATAATTTAAATGGCAAAAAAGCAACAAATAAATTACAATCTTCAGGAACAGAAGATGTCAAATGAGGAATTTGATCGCAAAATGGGCTAAGCACCATTCTTATACATTTTAAAGTAAGTCTATCGTCACACTGAGCAAATAAGCTTTCCAGTAATGCCTCACTAGTAACATGACATGGAAGTTATGATAAAAAATATCCCATATTTCTTTTTATATTCTCTATTTTTTAAGCAGCTTCAATCTCACACGTCTCAAGTTAAACTGAATGGAGTAAACTAATTTTGCGATCGAATTCAACAAAGGACTATGACAAAATTTGCAGAGTGCATTGTTAAGGCATGATATTTCATACAAAGAGTTTTAACCAGTGTACAATGCAGAGTTATACAATAATCCTCTTTTTCACATTCTCCTACAGTAGATCTCATTTATGATTCAATACACATCATCAGCAATTGATTTGGCTTGAACTGGATAACTTTTTGGATGTGGCACTGACACAAGAAATGAGAGCTTGCATGTAAGTCTCCTCTTAATCTATTGATTGCTAATACATATGACAGACTTTAAGATGGATAAAAGTCGGATTACGGAAGAACCCAGTCAAGGGATATTCAAAGCATACATGTCCAACGATTATTTGTGTGCTAAGTACATGTAGATTACAGTTTACACAATGATGATTGGAACCAAGGCAAGGAAAGTTAAAACTTGCGTGTCAATTATTATATGTATTCGTCATAGACTGTTCATATAAGAATGACATGATGCATTTCTTACCAAGGCAAAGTCATTCCTTGTGATTTACTTGACGCTTACACAGTTACAACTCCATTTCATTAAATGGAAAATCATCACGGCCTACAACATCAGATACGAATGATAACAACAGGCACGCATGGACACACAGACACACACATGCACACACATGCATGCACATATACAATGACTTGCAGCTGAATTTAAAAAAAAATCACACCCAATGATTTAGTCAATCTGATAACTTTGGTAATGATTATCACTTCACTAAAATTACAACACAGCTGCATTCAATAGACTATCAAGAGCTGCTCATTTGATGCCACGTGCAATCATCATCATCATCGTCACCATCAACATCATCATTACCATCATCATCATCATCATCATCATCTTCCTTATCATCATCACCATTACTGTCATGTCACATCTGTTTTACGCAATCTGTGAGGTTGGACACTTCCATTTAATTCACGGCATCCAGACTTTCAAGTCTGTGATATATCCATCTGGGTTACACCAGAGCTCAAGCTCAAACGGTCTTCATTTAAAACAAAAGTCAAACCAACAACTAGAAATATCAGCTGGATCTAAAATTCCTCATGGGATTTAAAAAAAAACTAGATATATCGCTACGGTTACTGATATGCCTCCGCCATAATGCATGGTTCTCCTAATAGGTCTATATTACAATGTCTTGACAATGTGTGATGACAGTTTCACACAATTGGCAAAATATTAAAATGACAGGTTCGACACAAATGTGCTGAATGTTCACTTTCCTAGAACTAGGTTCAACTGGATGAATGATTAAAATGTCAGAGTGCAGATATTTGGGGAACTGATGATTTTTACTTGACTTTTGACCCTTTTATAAGTTGATGCATTGAGTAATTTTCAAGGTATTGAGAAAAAGTATAATTTCAGTATCAAATGGGAAAATAGCATTATCTAAACCTGGCCTTTGACCTTTGACCTCACAGTTCCAAAGAGAATCACTGTTAGGTTGAACATGCATAAATATGTAAGTTTCATGATGATACCTTGAGTTACTTTTGAGATATGGAGGAAAAAGTGCAATTCAGCACTTTCACTTGATCATTTACCTTTTGACCTTTGACCTTTTGGCAAGAAACTTCCCCCAAAATATATATTGGGTAATACATGCCATATATCAAGTTTAAAAAAAAAAACCTTCAGGCATATTGCATTTTAAGGAAAGTAGTGATATTTTGAGGAGTTGACCTTGACCTTTGACCCCCCTGACCTTTGACCCATGACCCCCAACTTCCCTAGATAATCACTGCCCATCGGTACAAGCATATATACTAAGTTCCATGAAGATACCTTGAACCATTTGCGAGATATGGAGAAAAACATGAAATTACATTTTTTTTTTTCACAAAATAACCTGTGACCTTTGACCCTGTGACCCTAAATTCCACACAAAGTATTATCCCCCAAGGATATACCCTCATACCAAGTTTGATGTAAAACCACCACACGGTTCTTGAGATATCAAGAAAAACAAAACGGGACGGACGGACGGACGGACGGACGACCCGAAAACATAATGCCTCCGGCCACTTTGTTGCGGAAGCATAAAAAATTCAAGACACTAAGTGTCAACAGTGAACTCAATTTTACAATCACCGTGCTGGCTTCAAATTAAAATATCTGTGAAGCAATATTTGAATTGGACACATTTTTTTTTTTTTGAGTTGCAACATTGTTTCATTGGCAAAAACAAAAAATATTACAGGTTCAGCTTTATGGAAGACAACAAAAAAGTCCATCACCCATGTGATGAATCTCTGTCTATTTCCCCCACCGAAATTTCTCATATTCAGATATCTTGCCTAAAATTGTACCAGCAGCAAGACCATTGCTTTCGGTTTACTTTGTCTTTTCTGCATAGAAGAGCCCCCACTTCTGATTGCCAGCTTTCACACGCTCAATTTTGCTCTTCCAACCATCCCGCAGCGCTACGACGTCTTCCTCCGAGAAACCCTGAATGGATAAAAACACAAAAACACAAAGCACCTGAGACACAGAGTTTTTACAAGACCTTGGATATCCCGATGATAGATTAATCATGGAACTGAAATAAAATACATCTTTACTGACTTGGCATAGAGAATATCTTCTTTTTTTTTTTTCTTTGTACAAACTAATCAACCATTTTAACGTAAAAGTCATATGATTATTGTACTCCTTCAGTAACATGCTGCATATCATACTGAACTTAGAAAGTCAATATTTGTACTGTTTTTTTTTTTTTTTTTTTGGGGGGGGGGGGGTGTATTTCTTTTTATTATGGAATGGAAGGCTTGGCGGGAGTCACCTCTGACATGCAGACTACAATATCCCAGAGTTTGTCAGGTTTACACAGAGTGCACAATTTTGCACCAACTGTCCCAGACTCTCTCAAATTTTGCCTTACGAGTTCTCATGTACCAGTATATCCTTATATTTGCTCCTCACATTTGACCGTTAGACATACACAACAATATTTTGGAAACTAATCATGGCAACGGTTGTGAAAGAAATTAATAAAGGCCAGATCATTTCATATACAAGACAAACAATCATCAAAATCTAGCAGTCTGTGGGATTGGAAATATAATTATTTTGAATGTACATACCTCCAGAATATTCTGGCTTCCATCCAGTATCTTGGCCAATTCTTTCTCCAGCATGGCCTGAAATTGCCAGGTCCTGTCTTCCGCCCTCACATTGACAAAGCCTGCCGTCTCAATGAGCTGTGTCGACAAACCGTAATGATGTTGTATTTACATTTAATACTGCTATGGGCATCCAGCACACTTATACATTTATGCTTACACAGATAGCCACTTCATGCTAGCATTTATGCGCATATCATGTTTGTTTCATAAAAATTTTTGTTACTGCACTGCCTTTAAGTCAAAATGTTTTTTTTTTTTTTTTAAGTTTTAGCAGCAGAGGGCAATTACTATCAGTACACCTGCTTAAATCAATTTGCCTGGTAACTAGACACATTACAACTTCATTACTGAACCTACTGATATCCACACAGTTTTACAATTGAAATCGCTCGAGGACTTTTAAACTGCTTCTGTCGACACATGATTCCATCAGTCACAAACAGGGAGGCATTGATTCTAAAAGCATTGATTCCTGTTCACACACCTTTGATTTTCATTTGCTACCTTCCTTTCAGCAGCCAGCTCCAGTTTTTACAGTAACCTTAGTCATGACATGTGAAGCACTAAGTACAGATAACAGCATCTGTACAAATATATTTAGTATTCAGAAACAGCAGCCACACATTTAGATAACATGAATACTACCACTGCCTTAAACACATACAATATATCCTTTATATGAACATATCACCCTTTAAGTTACCTCTCCATATTTCTTGGGTGTGTACAGTGTGTAACCTCTCTGAGCCACGTATGCCTTGAAGTCTTCACGATGGGGTAGCTCGCCGCAGCAGTAGTCTGAGATCAACAGCTTACCACCAGGTTTCAACCAGCTCTGCAGTGAGCAGATACCAGCAAACAATACAGGCAATTTTGAAAAACAAAAAAACAAAAAACAAAACAAAAACAAAAACAGAAATTTGATATATGTTTTGCTGTAGCCTTGATATAGAATCATTTCAACTTATTTCAACATATTCCAGTTTCTCCCTACTTTTTCATTCTAGATATTTGAGAATATCAAAGAGCATTATCTGTTCTGGGAGTGGATTTGCAGAAATGTTTCATCCTACAGAGTACCGTGGTATGACATCATAGCTATATATTACTGGTTCTACACAATCTCATTTAGCTTGAATGGTCACTAACGATACTCTTGACCAGTTCCGACCAACTGCCTGAAACCTTGTGCCATGATATCTTGTGACATCCTTACTTTGGTACTCTTAAGCAAGGAGGAAATAAAGAAAAAAAAAGAAAAAATGGAACAAAGAGGCAGGCACAGACAAAGAAGGACAACAACAACAACAACAAAACAACAACTACAACAACAACAACGGCAACGACGACCACATCACAGGATTGATAGCGATGACACTGGGATGATGAAATGAGTGAAGGAGAAGTGAGCAAGTGGTTGCCAGGTTACCATCAGTGCCCAAGAGTGTGTGGGATGCATCTATTGGCTAGTTTACTAAATATATGTATTAATGAGATGCAAATGAGGACTCTCCACAGGGTGCCAGTACTGGGATACATGCAACATGGTCTACAGGGACAGCCTTGGCTACTCTCGTGCCAGCAGTTGATGCCCGTGATGGATTTGAATGTGTCTCACCAGAAACCTGCGGAATATCTCCGGCTTGTCCTTCAGGTGCAGGAGGGTGTCTCGGCTGTAGATGACATCGAAGGAACCATCGGCGTATGCTCTTGTAGTGATGTCACCAATCTCAAACTGGACCTGGTTAGGAAAGAGGATCAAAGAGGATTAAAAAGGGCTAAAATACTCTGTACAAGCAATGAAGGTGTTCAGGAATCCCCGTATCAAATTGTGTACAGTTTTATACCCAGCACAAACTCAGCCATGGAATCTTCAGTGGAGTGGAATGATATCAAGAAGCGTATGCTTTGGTGCACAATTTGCTGACACCAGAAGGATTATGGAAGTTGAGGTTTTCAAAATATACTCTGGTGAGCATCAAATGAAGGCTGATTCAATGAAGATCAATTAAATCAGGCCAGCCTTCCCATCATATAAGCTCCCCATGGTACCAGGTCTTTAAGGTTCTTTACCATCATGCACTGCAAACTGCATGGGGGCAAATTCTGAAATGGGCAATTGCAGGGATCAGTACTAAATCAAACAGCCGTTTATACCTTTGCTTCCTTTTGGTCTCTAGCTCTTTCCATGGCAACCTCGATCATGTTGCTTGAAAGGTCAATCCCATCGACCTGCACACCGTATCTCTATAAAACCAGACAAGAGAGATGAATAAAAACAACAGCAACAACAAATGAATACAGGCTATCATTATGCAATAATTATCTTAATGTCTGTCTTCAAATGACTCTGAACCATTTCGTCTCAAAGTGCCTTTGCAGTTTGCTGTAAATTGATAAGTATTTTGGTTTTTTCTTTTTGTATTTGATAACTTAATCCAACCCCTTCCTCCCCCACAAAAAAAAAAAGCAAAGAAAACAAGTGGCTGCAATCTAGGTGTGACGACATACTCGAGTGATGTACTACTTGAGTAGTCTAACCTGAAGGCTGCTGTGATACAACAGGGATTAAGAATGACTGCATAATCTATCAATCATTGACAGCATGTCCTCGAATGTTTCTGCTATCAACAAGTTGACAATAAAGAGTTAGATGCAACAGGCCTGAGAAATACCATCATCACGTCTTGCATACTGGAATGGCTTTACAGGAACTTTGTAGGACATACACAGATTATGATAATCAAAAAAAAAAAAAAGTTTTTGATTAAATTGGACTATTCTAAATGATATTTGCTCATGTCATAATCAGTCTACCACTGAACTCCTCTAACAAAGATGCTGTCAGTGCCGAAGCATTAAATCTAGACACCATGTGTGAGGTTTAAGCAAGTGTGAAACATCTGGTACAACTCCAATAATTGCTTGCATCTTAATACAGGAAGACATTTTATAGCAATAATGCCACATGACACTACGAAAAAACTTGAATTAATTTGACATGGGCTGATTACATCAAACAAAAGTAATCCAGTGCAACTGAACAATATTTGACATTTACAAACAACTAAACAGGAAATAATCAACTTCATGTCAGATGATGAAATCCCTCCTGTTAATTACTTAATTACTGAATGAGATGAAATGTGCTGGCTGACTCCATGGTCAGCCTTCACTGACCTTAGCCATGTAGAAGTCTCCTCCTCCAATACCACAACCCACATCGAGAACCATTTGGTCCGGTTTAAGGTCCAGCATCTTCAGAAATTCCTGTGGATGAAACACATTGTTTTTAGGAAAATACTTCTTTCCACTTTACAAATCACAAAATAACCATGAGTGACACCGTTAAGTCTCTTCATTTTCTCGACTCCCACTTAAATTTAATTGTACAAAGCCTATGCTTAGGCACAATTAGTCTTTCATTTAGTTTGTAATCATCTTTAAAATAAACAATATCTATTCTACTTTTGGAGGATTCTCACAGCAGTATTACCATTGTACACAGTACTAACAACTAACAAAATATATCACATTTACAATCACTTGTACTAGCAGCTACCAAAAGAGAAGATAGAAAAGTTAGTTTCTCTATTTTTCTATTCCATGACTTTCCAAACTCTATGAAACTTACAAATAACAATGGGCACTTGATTTACAGATTAAATTAAAATGGTACTGGTCCTTGCAAAGGAAGATGTGAAACGTGAGAATTTCTGGCTATAATAAAGAGAATCACCTCGGTGGTCTCGTGTCCTCCCGTGCTGACGTAGCCGTCCCCAAACACCTTCTCGTACCTCAGGATACCGTTGAGGGAGTACTGCTTGTTGTCCAGGAACTGCTGGAAGGAGCTGAAGCCGTGGTTGGCGTTCCTGTCCTGCTGAACTCGGTGCCACAACCAGCAGAACTGGTTGGGATTGTTCTTCAGCTGTTATGGAGTAAAGAAGATGTCGGAATACATCTATACGTCCATCCAGATGCAAGGGGACAACCATGGGGTGGGAAGTTTGGCCAGACTCAGATATATCTGAGAATCCCAGTAAAAAAAAAAAAAAAATCTTGACTGGAGTTAACTGTTGCCGCTGAGTGTATGCCTTGATGCACATGTCTAAAGGCTGGTATTCTTGATTTTTTAAAGGGACATTCCAGACGATTTTCATAATTTCACATCATGTGGTACATAAATCGACAACTCCATGTACAGATTTGTGGAATTTATTGTGTTTCTTGAGCAGAGAAACAATAGCTTGAAAAACCTTAAACAAATTACACTGAACAAGGGTGATGACATAGGAGGTTCACATATTTAAGAAATGTAGCAGTGTAATTCCATTACAATACCACTTGCTTGCGAGTCCACCTGTGTATAATCTATGCATGCCTTCTTCTTTTGTTCTGCTTCCTTGAGCCCCAACTCATGCATTCTTATGGTTACTCTGCCATGTCATCATCCTTGTTCGTTACAATTTGTTCTAAATTTTGAAAATATTCTTATTCTTCATCCCAATTATCACAAATTCTGAAACTCTGTCCTCAGTACAACTAGTCTATAGTTGTTCAAATGTAAAAATCTGAAAATCATCCGGAGGTCTCCTTTAAATGCCCCCTGTGGGCAGTAAACCCATGCTTCCCCATGCTACCGGGGCTTTAACAAACTGTTGAGTAACTGACAAAATTGCGTGCCAAGAGCTTGAGTGCCACAGTTGTAACTAACCCTCTGATACCTGTAATCCAAATCCTCAAATCAACAGCTTTTTCTTTTTTTAGATGTCGTTACAAACAGGGTAGAGAGTTGTCTGCTCTATGAACAGGATGATGAAATTCAAAATCATAAAAAGAAAAACTGCACACTTAGAATTTTGAGAATTCAGCTGTAACTATTAGGAATTCTATGTATGTGCAGAACATGTTAATAAATCCTGTACTTAATGAATTTATTTTAACACTTTGGCCAATGGATATAATCAAGTATGTTTAATCCGGTCACTTACAGACTTTCACTGTGTTGAAGCAGTTAGTATTATTTTCAATCCAGATATCATGAAATTAATGGACTCTGCATGTAGGATCATGAAGCTCAATTTCTATTCAAAGTAGACAAATTGTTAAACAGTGACTTTATCAAGCAGGGAGCTAACCTTGGCATAAGACTGTATCCTGCGGCAGAACGTCAACTCGAAGCCCGCTGCTGGACCTCCGTTCTCCTGGCTGGAGCAGGCCGACTGGAAGACAGCATTGTATTCCTTGGGGTGGCGGTACTTGGTAGGGTTGAATTGTCTTGTCATATCCCCTAAGGCAGAGGGGTCCAAAATTTCAAAGGCATGAGTCAACAAACGATGTCTTCTGCAAAGCACAAATTGGCACCAAACTTGCAGAATTCATTTGCACTAAACAAGTTGTCCACAGCTATCATATTACCAGTCTCATGTGAATTGCACATGCTACAATCTACAAAGATCACAGCATTTGCAAGTTACAACTGTAGCAGCTACCATAACCAAAATTAAAATACCCCCAGTTCACTGACTGCTGCAATATTGCTGCCACCGAATAGCTGCAGATTTGATTACTTGTGGACAAACAATGACTAGCAATTTCTGTCAACTACTGTGACTTTGAGCGCTCTGAAGTCCTTTATGAAAGAGTGCTCAAACGTATGAAAGATATTTGTTTCACGAGGGCACCAAAACATATTGGAGTTAACCTGTGTCTGACCTCTGACCAGTTAATGCCATTATCTACTGTTCTGCATCAAGGATGACAATAGTTTCCTTTGTAGCATTTAGGGATTCAAAATGGGAAAAATCTTAGTAACATGTGGAAACCCCTAGTAATATCAACTTAAAGCTACAGGAAAGTGTCAAACACAATAGGGCCACTCATGCATCTTCCAAATAGCAAGAATTTGGAGCTCACCCTGAATCAACCCATAAATTCCTCGAGGAAATTTGCGCGGAAAATATGCATCTTGTTGCTCGGTTGGACACTAATGTATCTTTATCATCTTAGCCAAACATGACACTCACTAAATATGGAAAAATTTCAAAGAAGGACTCAAAAAATGAGGAATAATTATTAGATGAACCTGATTGATGAAAACAGGACTCTCGAAAGAAGAGTTGACCACCATCCTTGAGCCAGCCAAGCAGTCTGAGGGCCAGTTTGACCAATTCGTCATCGGACAGGTACATGAACAGCCAGTTAGAAAAGATGACATTATAACTGGTGGAAAGAACATATATCATGAGAGTATTAAAAAGACTTTCTGAATGATATCATGTGTTCCTTGCCAGTTCAGACTATGCTGTCATAGTTAAACTGATGGGTGGCAATTTTTATTTTTTTTTTTTTAATTGTCAAGTTTAGGCTATAACATGATTTTGTTACCTATGCATGAGGGCAACATGGAAATTAAGCTATTCTACAACAGTTCCTTTCAATCTAAAAAGTCATCCTTCCTCATTTGATTTTTAATAAACCATTTACATAGTGAAATATCTAATGTAACTCCTGTGTATACACCCACAAAAATCTTTGCCTAAGATGGTCATTTAGAAATAAACATGCTGAGCATAGATACTAACAGAGAACTAGTTGGAACTGCAATGTACCAAAGTAGTTAAAAACAGTAGATCTGATACATTGTACAACAGTTCCTAGTAAAGCTATGTAAACAAAATTCCAGTTATGGCAGCTACAACTGCATTACACCAGTATGCTGTAGACTGTGGTAGATTCACTCATTCATAAAATCTTTATGGGTCTGTATCTTATTAACTGACTTGAGTAAATTCAGTGTGTCACCAAACATTTCTGAAGTCATTTTGTTGTTTATCAACATTCTGAAACATAAAATAGAAAGATTAAACGAGAACTTACCGTTTGAAGTTTGATCGTTATTTTATGAGTAATTGGAGGTGAGAGAATTCATGTGAGATCCCGCTCATGCGCATGCGCAGATGTCAATATTTGAAGCAATTGTGGCTACTGTAGTAATTCAATAAAATAGAACTGCCGAGAACTTACTTGAGTTGATCTTGAGTAAGGGAGGGAGAGGTGGGCATGAATTCTCTCACCTCCAATTACTCATAAAATAACGATCAAACTTCAAACGGTAAGTTCTCGTTTAATCTTTCTATTTTATTTCGTAATTCTCGCTTTCGAGAATTCATGTGAGATTTCAAAGGACAGTAGGCACAATAAGCAGAAGTAGCAATTCAGGTAGTAGACACTAACCTGCAAGCTCATGTCATGTCACCATCATGAGGTCCAATCAGTGTTCCAAAACACTGTGAGCAAAAGTGTCAGCTGATGCTAACGGTTTATTATAAAACCTGTCAAATGTTCTTTCATTTGTCCAGCCAGCTTGCTTCAGAATATCTGCGACCGGCAGATGACGCCTTCTGGCTGCAGACGCTGAGGCTGCTCGTGTAGAATGTGCCTTGAATGTAGTTGTGTTAATTCCAGACGCTTTTAGGACAGACTTGATCCACCTGGCGATAGTAGCCAAACTCGCCTTCTTATGGGGTTTTTGAAAGGTGATGAGCAGTTGTTTTTCTGACTCTCTGATGTCCTTCGTCTGCTTGATATACCGCTTTAGGTAATGCACGACACATAAGCGTTTGTCTCCTGGAAACGCTTTCAATTCAAGAACAGTTCCAACATTCCCAGGCCTGCTCTGTTTCAGCAGTTTATCTACTACGATTACTACAGAATCAGTCTTAATGCTGATATTATCAATACATAGCCCATGCAAAGTTTGCAACCTCTGAGCCGATACTAATGCGAGTAACATACATAACTTAAGCGTCAGATCACGTAGCGACAGTCGATGTGCTGGTGCCAACCGGCAAAGATAATCCAAGACTGCTCCTACGTCCCATATGGAGTTGTAACGAGGTGTAGGCGTTCTAAGCTTAAAAACACCTTTCATGTATCTACATATCAAAGGGTGAGTTCCAACTGTATAATCACACTCATCCAAGAAAACAAACGAAGCCAAAGCACTCCTGGCTGAATTAATAGCGCTGTAACTTGCTTTCTCTTTGTAGTACAATTCACTAAAAAACTCTAGCAGATTTCCCACTTTGGTATGGGTCCAGGGCAAATCGTGATTACTGCAAAATCTCTTCCACTTTTTGATGTAGATGAGGTACTGTTTCTTTGTGGATTCCCTCCATGATGCTCCCAGTATGTTTGCTGTTGCTGTAGTCAGACCCTGGGAGATGAAGTGTCTGCTCCAAGTCTGCAACACAAGAGAGTGAGATTTGTTAATGGGTGTGATATACCCGATACAGGCTGCCTAAGTAGTGATTTAGACTTTGGCATGTGCCATGGTTCTTCAATCAACATATCAGTCAGTAATGGGAACCAGGCTTGAGTGGGCCAGTACGGTACTATCAATAGGCCCTGTGCCCGATCCTGCTTTATTTTTTGTAGACATTTGGGTATGAGGCTGAAAGGAGGAAAGGCATAAAAGTTGAGAGGGCCCCAGTCAAGTGTGAATGCATCTACAGCCCAAGCATTTGGATCTGGTATCCATGATACGTATGTGGGAAGCTGTGAATTGAGCCTAGATGCAAACAGGTCAATTTCAGGTAATCCAAACCTGCCCACGATCTCATCAAATACTTGTTTGTCAAGCATCCATTCAATGTTGTCATTGAATCTACGGGACATGTAGTCAGCTTCTGTGTTTTGTGTGCCCGGTAGGTGGGCTGCCGTTAGCCATATGTTGCGTTCATTACACCACTCCCAGATTTGCACAGCTGCTTCATTACAAGCCTCTGATTTAACACCACCCATATTATTCAGATATGCCACTGCAGTGGTGTTATCTAATCGAAGCAAAACATGTACATTACTTGTGTGGGAACAGAATGCTTTCAGTCCAAATCCTGCAGCAACTGTTTCTAAGTAATTTATTTCATTGTTCTGGGCTCTGCTCAATTCCTGGCTGTTCCATCTGCCCCCCGTTTTTGTCTTCATGTCGGTTGCACCCCAACCTTGACCGCTTGCATCTGTGCGTATTTCTATGGTGGCTTTCTTTCTCATCATTGGCCGGGAAATTAAGTGCAAATTTTCGATCCACCACATTAGTTCATTCTTTGCCTGCACAGAGAGTGTCATTTGCCTGTCAAAATGGCCTGTATTGAGTTTCAAGGCGTGTATTTTCTCACTTTCAAGCGCTCTGTAATGCAAAGGCCCATATTGTGCAGCTGGGAATGTAGCAACTAATTTCCCAATGACCCTTGCCACTTCTCTGATTGATGGGTTTTGTGTTTCGTGCAACTCTATGCAAACCTCTCTGATCTCCATTACTTTGTTTTCAGGCAACGTGACAGTCATGTCAAGGGTATTGAGGTTGAATCCTAGAAACTCAATCTTTTGAGATGGTTCTAGCATTGATTTCTCGGGGTGAATGATGAAACCCAATTTGGATAACAGTTCGGTTGTAGCTATGACTGCCTTCTTTGTTTCTGCTTTTGTCTTGCCCATGATTATAGTGTCATCTAGATATGCAAGGACAAGGTGCCCTTCAAGTCTGAGAGAGGCAAGCACTGGTTTCAGCAATTTTGTGAACAGGCGGGGAGCCGATGTTAAGCCATTGGGCAGAGCTTTGAATTGCCATAATTGATCATCCCACATGAATCGCAGGTATTTTCTAGAGTCTGGGTGAATGGGCACAGTGTAATATGCATCGCGTAGGTCGACTGAAGCCATGTAATATCCCTCTGAAAGCAGGGATATTGCAGTGTAAATGTTATCCATCTTGAAATGCTGATAAGATATGCTCTTGTTCAACTCAGACAAATCAAGGATTAACCGGATTCCCCCATTCTTCTTTGTTCTGGTGAAAATCTGAGATAAGAATTCTCCTTGTTCATGAGAACATTTTTCAATGACATTTTTCTTCTCAAGGTTTCTTATCTCCTCATGTATTTGAGCAATTTCAGTCTCATTTCTTTTGTAGGGGTATGATGGTTTACTCCTCCTAGGAGGAAATTTGTCAGGATCAAACTCAAGTTTGTATCCTTTAACAGCTTGTAAGATGAATTGGTCTGACGTTAATTTACACCAGTTGTGTATACATGGCTTTAGTCGACCTCCGACCTGTACATGATGTAAGCTGTCTACAGGTACATGTATATCAAAAGCACCTACCTCATTGGTGCTTGGGTCTGACTCTGGACTGCAGTGTTGAATTACTTCCTCCCCAGTCCCTGTCTGCGAGGTTGGGGTGGCCTGCTCTCTATCTTGGCCGATGCTGGGGTGTACGTGTGGGGGGCCGAGTCTGGATGTTTTCCCCAGTTCCTTTTCTGGCCTCGGCCTAAAAAAGGATGCCCAGCAGTACCTGCAGCAAGGTTGCGATCACGATCCCTAGGGATCCAGCCTGCCTGTCTCATTTGGCGTTTTGATGTGTCATACTTCCTGTATGGATGGTAATGTGTGCTGTTGTGCTGCCTTGATTTCATGACACCTGCAGTTGCTTTTCTCTGATCTTGCAGGTCTTTGACCTGTTTCCCAAGGTCGTCGCCAAAGAGAAACTTAGTCACCTTGTTTGCTGGCTTGCACAGGTGGTGGAATTGGCTGTTAAGCTCTGGCTTAATACAGTCTCTTCTCAGACAATTCAGGGCAAATACAGCATCGCAAAACAACGCCAAGGCGTCTTGCTGTGCTTCAGTCATCCTGTCTGGGTCGAGTGTATGAGCAAATGCACAGAGTCCCTTAGTAAGTGACTTCTCAATGCCCTGTAGTTTGAAGTCTCTGGTTCTCGTCGGTGTAGATAGATTTTCCCAGATGGCTGTGTTAACTTTGGGGATGTCGAGGGACTCGCAGTTATCTGGGCATGTGTACTTGTCGGCGGCTTCTGACAGAGCCTTTTCTTCCATTTTTTGGCCCATCATAAAATCCACTGCTTTAGCGATGTTTGGATGGAGAGGCGCACCAACTCCCGATGGGGCAGCAAATTTGGCGGCGAAGTGAGGGATGTCGACGTCATGAGGCTTGTTTGTAATTTCACTTCCCTCATCGTGGCTGTCTTGTCCGCTGTAATAGTCTAAATAATCGACTTCAGAACTGAAGTCGGTAGCGCTCATTGGGGACGTATTTCCCGTCACCGCGGAGAGATCACCGCTGGCAGAGCTTTGCTCATGAATTGGCGGTTCGCTGGCGGTCGCCGTTCTAGTTGCTCGTTGTGTGCGTGGTGTGTCGCTGCTAACAGCGGCTGGGAGCGCGTTTGCAATACGCGTCACAATGGCCTCCAATTTGTCAAGGCGGGAATTCACGCACGATTCCAAAATGGCGCTTGATTTCCCAGAGCTTGGCTTTGCCTTACTCTTGGGTATGATCGGGGTTGACTGTGTCATAGGTGACTTGCAGCTTGGCTCTGCCTTACTGCTTACATGTATCTCTGGGCTTGGCTTAGCCTTGCACAGAGTTTTAGTAGCGATAGCTTTCCCTTTCGTAGCTCCTTTTGCTTTAGGTTTGCCCTTACCGGGCCCCATGCTCAGGCCAGCCGACCTGGCGGAGCTCGCACCCGCAGTAGGCACTGTGGCTGTCACATCATCCAGCGTCTCCGCTACGCTGGTACTTGCCGAAGACGGCGAAGAATTGTCGTTTGTGATCGCTTTCTCGCTCATAATGAGTTCAAAACTTCTTCGAGACGAATCACGAACTAATTTCACGAAGATTGAAGGTGAAAAACTGATCTAACCTTTCCCGAAAAAGGACGGAAAGACAATTTTTCTGCGCGAATTTTCCTCGTGTATCACACGAGTCCGAATGCGCTGAACGTAGTGACATCTGCGCATGCGCATGAGCGGGATCTCACATGAATTCTCAAAAGCGAGAATTACGAAATAAAATAACCATCATAGTTGAAACTGGACATCACCTCATTACAGAGTCCCTCCTAATCATTTCTAGAGATGTTTTGCGACTGCATATCATAACTGGACAAATTTTGAAGTTCAATAAGTAAAAACAAATATTTCAAGAAAGATCTTACCTATTTTGAGGTAACTCAAGAGACATAACATCAGCTTGTACGAAGTTAGCGTTGTCGTGGTGCCCATTGCTCTTCTTGTTCTCCTCAATGAAAGAGGCCATGAAATCCACTGCCGTTACATGTTCACAGACCTTGGCCAGGGCTCCTGTGAAACGCCTGTAATATTGACGGAACTCATAATCAGTTTGGAAAATTGTCCACATGCTACTTGCATAAATATTCAGTTCTCATCCTGTTTTAGTTTTTTTCCTTTTTTTTTTTTGCCAAGCTAGGTGACATACAATCAGCTACAGTGTATTTTCACATTCTTTTTCACCCATACAGAAAAGGAGTACTCTACAGATAGAAACATAGACATGAACAGGAGACCATCACAATTTCTATGTTTTTAAGGTTTTACAGTATGTATTTGTTGGGAAATGCGATATTCTTGCTCAATCATTCATAGTATCATACTCTGCACTCATTGCAACTTGGCCTTACATAATTTGACATTGTATCGCTTTTCATTTGTCTCTGCTTTTAATTTGCTTGCTATGTGAGACATGACATTGATGGCTATGTGGCCATATAACGCAATCATTTTTTTTTATTTATCAAACATGAAAACATCTCACACTGCTGAATACAGAGAGGCCTACTGGTCATCATCTTGGAGTGGCTGACATTTGGACTTCTATGTTGTTGCAACGGTCTGGTTTTGCTGAGCTGCTGCTCTGTTTAACAGCTCTTTGCTACAATAACTCTCTGTATAGGGTAAGTTCTAATTCTAGCCTTGTTGCATATTTTGTTCAGATCAAGTAGGTACTAGGCGAACTCACCTAGTACCTCCTTGGTTTAGATATCCACAGAGAATGGGGGTGGGGGGGTGGGGGGTGGGAGAGGAAGGGGTATTGGGATGGGGCTGTCTGAGCCACACTGCAGGACTGTCTTTAAATCCCAATTCTTAGCTATGCTTACCCAATTCCTGCCCCAAGCTCCAGGACCCTCTTGCCCTTGAGGTCCGGGAGGAGAGATAGGACCTCGGGAAGTTCATGCTGAGTTAGGACCGCTGCATTGGAGTCCAGCATCATCTCCTCAAGGCTGGCCTCGGTGGAGTGACTGCTCCAGAACTTGGTCATGTTCCCCCTCAAGTCACCGGCTGAGATTGACAACGGAATGAAAAGATATGACACAAATGACGAAGATGTTTCTTCAATCTGATTCTCAAATCCTCAAATTTCACATGACTGCCCATGGATGTTTAGTGAAAGTTTCTTCATATGCTGAGTATGAATGCCAATGTTTGATGCACCATGGAAACAAATATTGCATATATATATAAACAATTTTGAATACCTGGCTATACTCTAGTTCGTCAGGTCCTGCGCACTATAGTATGGGTATACAGTTTACATATCCACAAAAGATACTGTAAACATAGAAATTTTCGTGATGTTAAAATCTTCGCACATTTCATGCAACCAGAAACTTGTGCAAAAATAAAAGCACACAAATATTTTTGCTTGCCGTATGTTCCAGAAGTAGATGTCTTGATTCCGTGGAATTAAAAACATGTGAAACTCATCTTACCCGCCCAAGTGCGAAAATAGCCGCTTTTACAGTATTCAATATGAGCACTCGGAGCAGTGATTTAAAAGGTGATCAATGAGCTCTCCACAATAGAGATCAATTCTGACTATTTCTCCAAATCCTATATTTCCCTAGAAATAGATACCATTCAGGTATGTTCATTTGAGGTGGTCCAGTATGACTCTTTCTGCAAATATTCCTATATTGTCTGTTGCTACTATTACTCATCCTCCCCTCAAAAAAAACTTGTGGTCAAACAATCCTATTACATTGTATGATACTCACTATCAAGGCCATAATCACAATGATGATGAAATTGATATCGAAACAATTTTGCATTTAAGCGTTTCAAACTTTCTCTCTACATTAATATGTGCGAGCTAATTAGGCCTGAAACAATTCTGGTAGGCAACCCTCAGAGTTATTTGTCTAATGGCAAAGTTTACATTTTCCAATGTTAAAGTTAGGTTTCCTCCCAGATCAACAATCTGATTTTAAGCCAAATGTCACAGGAGTATTAAATACAATGTTGTATTTCAGTATAAATTCTTAAAGTGACAACACTTTTCCTTTCCCCCCAACACCTCTGTAACAAAGCCATGTTGGTATGGGTACACATACAGTACTTTATACTGCACAACCTTAGGACCTTAATTGAATGTCCTAAGCTGATTTTGATATGAAGGAACTTCTCACATTTTACTATATACTTTGTAAACTTTCAGTGGGTACCAGGTAATGCCAGTGAGTCAGGAAGTTTCAGTAAAAATGACCTTGTGGATCTGCTTTGCTGATTTTAATTCAATACTGTGAAAGATATTGCTACGCTATTCCACATTGAGCTATGAAACCATTTCTAACACCGAAACAATTGAATAATCTTTGTTATCATAAGCAAACTCAAGTTGTGATTTTAACGTTAATATTATGCATCCACAATGATAACATGCAAATCTGATCACACAATCATTACAGAGCATTTGCTTGCCAACTGCTGTGAAATTTGGACCCACAACCTTTAGGCCTAGAAAGACTCTTTCATCTGTTCCTGCTTTAAAACTATATGCCAATAAATTACAGCATGACTCTTCTGTGAAAAAGAAAGATATGGCTTTAAAGAATTTATCATGTATGTAAATTCTATAATTTGCAAATTTTGTCTGTTAATGCATTCCAGTGATATGCACTTTATCTTTGATACGTATTGCTCATCATGCCCATGAAATGATGCTGTTCATGGGAGTTTTCCTCCAGGATTGAGGCACTTCAGGATAGAGAGTTTAGTGGTCATGCTCATACAATTTACCATCTCATCATTTCACAACTACAACTCAGCCGAACTGCTGTGCTAAAAAAATAAAAAAATAAAAATAATTAAAAGAAAATTATTCAGCCTACTCTCCTTGTTGGTCCTGTCTAAGTCCTTCTTCTGTGCATAATATGTGTAATATGAAGCAAGGCAGTTGTGCCATTTTTGTGCCATTTTGGCAGACTATTAAAGTAAATTGTTGATTTTGTGGATGACAGAGCAGCTGTGACAGTTCTGACAAACAGACACAAAATATAACATTTGGGACTGCTACCACTTGCTACCACAACCTTGCGATATGATGCGGCGATGAACAAAGTCCAACATGAGATTTTCAGATTAAGATTCTAAATCTATTTATTATGTATTTCCGTAAACTACTAAATGTGGACCTGGCTGGTTACATCAGTTCCAAAATTTAGAAATGCAAAAACATGACTTACAGAAGGATTACTCACTGGTACTTGAATTGCTCGGATCACTTACAAGTCCATATAATTTCAGTAGCACAGTGAAGTTTTGAGCAGCACAATGGTTCCAGATAGTACTTCTAAACACCGGCACAAAGAACAGACTCCTTTTTTATCACATCTGCATACTGTGCAGTAGTTTCAACAGGGTGCATGCAGGGGCCAATGATATGCCCAACTACTAATACTCAGTAGTAGCATGATTGCATCAATGTATTCTTTTTTGTTTGTTTGTGTGTTGTTGTTTTTTTTTTGGGGGGGGGGTTGGGTGATGTATTGTTACAGAGCATCAACACGGCAAAAGATTGCATGCATCATGTCCTTTTGTAGAGTTGGCAGGAATTCTTTAGCTTAAAATCGTGGTGTAGATGAAATAAGTGGTGTGTCTATCACCTAGCAAACACAAAGTCCTTGTCCATTGGTCCTTTTAATCTCTTTGAGAAAAGATTGTTCATGAGATAAAGGCAAAGTGTCTAGTTGGAGAGAGTTGTAATTCCCCATATCAAATTCTTGACCAGAGGGTAAAAAAAAAAGAAAAGAGAAAAGAAGCACCACTGAGTATGCCTGACATCAGTGGTATTTGTGTGTTTGCTGAAAGTCATTAGTAAATTGTGGTTTCCGTGGTTATTGGGACACAGCACCATGAATTCGGATAAAAACAGACCTCTCCTTTAAAAGGATTGTATGCAAATACAGTGCCTTTGTGGTCTTCAGGAGTCATGTACGGTATCTGAAGTTCTCTCACCTGTAGATATAAAGTGTCCATAGATAGATATACACGTTGGGAATAAAGAATCAAAAAATCCTATGAATTATACCACATGATCCAATGGCTTTTGCATTTGTGTCTAAGTAAACCAACTTGTTTCACTTCTTCACTTCACATATTAAAACCATTCCCACTAATCAAAATATACTACTTCCTTCAGGGTTGTATTGATTTGCATCTACAGTTTATGAGTCTGTAAGTTCAACCTTTGAACTTTCAAATCCTCACAAGCAATCTGTACAGGACATGGCTGTGTTCTTTTAAAGGCGCATAGTCCCGGCAGTGTAGAGGGCGCTGTTGGATGATACTGCCGATCACCGTTAGCATGATACGAAGATTACCGACGTGGAACTGTCATCAAGAGTAAAGCGCGTAGGTGTTGCTAGGTAACGTTGCCTTTGTTGTTTTTTAATCGTCTTTTTTCCCTCCATTTAAGTGTATCTTATAATGTACCAAAAAAAAAAAATCTCAAGTGGGAGTCCAGCCGTAGAAAGGCCAATGGCCTCTGCTGGCTCCTCCATTTTCTCTCTAAGAATTTCCTCTTTGTTTTTCTAAATCTTTGTTTGTTTTTTTTCTCTTCATTGTACTTGTTTTTCTTATACATTGTATACTGTTACCGAATGTAATGTTATTATCTTCACCTTGTTTTTTGTCACATGTATTTTCATGAGAATTTGGAAATAAATGAAATGAAATGAAATGAAAGTTGTCTTCTCTGCGCATCACGCAGTCTGTAGTGGTGCCAGGAAGCGTGCTTATGTGCTTCTTACATGACATTACAAAAGAAGTTTGCTAAAGCTATCATCCCCCTCAGCCGAATCATGAGCCGATCATGAGCTGAACTGTGATCAGAGCACTGACTACAGTGGATCGGACTTCTTCGGACTCGGGGAAATGGGTCACAGCGTAAGCGCTAAAGAGGAGTCGATAGCATAGTTCTATATAGAAAACTTGCACCATGTGCCCGCGTACGTATTCGACTAAACCACCGGGACCATGTGCCTTTAACTCTTTATGTGCCATGGTGTAAACACCCTGTGTGCCACATTATTCTGAGACAGCAATGACGTCAAACTTCGGCAAAACATTCAGGTATTCAAATCCATAACTTTTATAGATTTTTTTTATTCGCTCATGTAATGAGCAAAGTTGTAGAGAAAATTCCCAGCTTTGCTTTGATGTAAATTGTAGCGCAAATCTATGCTTGTTTTTCTTTCAAATGACCAGTATATCGACATTATTGATTGCAGAGGCATGACTTTTGCACACAAAACAGTAGGGAACAATCCTTGATAGTCAATCACCACATAAAATGCAAGCTGTGACAGGAATGGAATCGCAAGGGATGCTTTCATTGCACTGCAGCATTTTGGCGATTTATCAATCAATCGGCCTGGGTGGGTTTGTCGGTTTGAGCAGCATATTATGCGAAGTTGGCACGCCGTCGACTGAGTCGGGTGTGCGAATGTGACACATAAAGAGTTAAAGAAACAGGAAGTTTGATACCACTGTTTGGGAGGTTACCAGCTACTATTAACAAACAAAAAATATATCCACAGGCAACACATTGAACATGTTATGTCATGAGAAACAGATGTGATTTTCAGGTACAATACCACATCCTTCTATAACGTTTTTTTCCACATATAGCTTGGGGAAACACTAAATGTCTGCAAGAGAGATAACAAATTTGTCCTTGTGACAGGATGGTTTGAAGTCACTGAAGTGTTGTGTTTTATGGGGAGCTTTATAGGGGAAAGAAAGAGAAAGTACTTTTTGGTTTTGTCTTGTCAATTGCAATAACAGCAGACATCACATGAAATGATACCAGTATAATGGTTGTAAAACAAAAAGTCTGCTTTACATTAGAAAAAAACAAAACAAAACTATAGATGAACAAGATTCTGATCCCACATATTCTTTGTGTTTGATTGAAAAAAAAATTAAAACAACAATCTCTGACTAATAACAATGTGTGTCGGGTCATTTGATTATTGATTACTAAAGCAACAAAGCTTATCAAAACAAAAAAAATCTCCTCATGTACAAAGTCTAGCCCAGGAGTGTGTTTGCATGTTTATCTCAAGTACAGAGCCACAGATTATGTTGAGTCTTGTCAACACATAGCATGACTGTGAAGGTGACTTTCTAGTCTGACCTCATTTATCTTATTTTATTTTCACATCTGATTCAATTTTCATGTGAATAGAGTTATCAAACATGCTAACATCATGTAAATTTCTGTACGGTACTATGTGTATTATGTACTGTATACGCCATATATTTCGCGAGTCAAAATTTTCGTGAATTGGGAATTCCCAACGATTTCGCGAGTGGTTAAATTCGCGATTGTGGAGTCCTGTACTGAATGCAGAAGTGTAAACGCGTATGTCACATTCACATCGGGATAAGAGTCAATATTTTCGTGTGTCTTTAATTTCGCGAATAGTACCTAACTTGCGAAATTCGTGAAAATAAAAACCTCGCGAAATATTTGGCGTATACAGTAAATTGGCAATGCCTTGTGCATATACTGTAACCATAACTCACTAGGGAGTGTCATGCTTACAAGAGCATTTATCTCCCTTATTGACGATGCCACTTAACCGAATGGCCGCCCGTCCCGGGTGATGAGAAGGGATATCTGAGGTTGGACTATATGTCATTCAACATAGAAGGTCACAGAGGGGAAAAAAAACCCCACAGAATTTGATAAGTAATCCAAAGAGCAAGCTGGCATGTTTAACACATAACACTGGACAGAGATGTCATTTATGTACTAAGTACAAACAAGAAGGTCAAATTATGAATGCTCATTGAAAATGTTGTTTTTCAACTGAACAGCCAAATATTGATCAGAAATGATAATAACAGCACTTAAATTGGATTGAATTTGTATACCATTTCTAGACTTTGTGGGTAGGACTAATGTACGTGACATGGACAGACAAAGATGTGAAAGTCTTGTAATTTTGTGGTTTTTTGTGATAAAAAGATATGGCAGTTTAGTAAAGATTTGTGTATACATAAATACATTGTAGGAGACTTATGATGCAATGTACATCACTGTCCCATTTAGTTTTGCTATATAGTGGTTGTTTTGACAATAAATTCCTGTCACAGCAATCTGATAGCCTAATACTAGATAAGTCAGATGTAGGCCCTATCACTCATCAATTTCATTTAAATAGCCTGTACATTGTATAACTTACTGAAAAAAACCCCAACAAGAACTAGACTTGGAATTTGTCAACACTGACAAATTAGGTGATCCGATTTTTTATTAATCGATGATTCGAGTCCTGATCGCAGTAGGCATTACCATACAAGTTCCATCTGTGTTTAGAGACATTGGCCGTGTGATATTTGGGTTCTCATTTAGAAAAGAGAGTCAGGTCTGCCATCTTTGGTACCAAATTCGGTATACACTATAACAAAGATACAGAATGAAGTATATTTGACCATTGACCCAACTTTGCACAGCGGCCAAGATGGCATCTGAGCAAAAAGTGTTATTTTGTGAAATGATTCTTGTAACATGGTCTTTGCGTGTGAAAAACATGGGAAAGATAGGACATGAATTCACCAAGATACAGGATGAAACATATATGACATTTGAACCTAATTTACATACCCAAGATGGTGTCCGATCAAGTAGTTGTTATTTTATGAAATAATGTACGTGACATGAACTAAACATGTGCAAAATATGGGGGTGATAGAGACTGTTTTTCTTGAGTTATTGCAAAGAAAGTTGCAAAAAGAAAGAAATATGAAAAAAAAATACATCGAAGCTAAGCTTTAATTTTAGCAAAGTTTTATGACGTGATTTCGATGTCGTATGAATAAACGAAGGGCACATAACGACAGCGCAAAGTCTCAGCTACAACATATTAAAATCTGGGAGAAACTCACCGAAGGGTCAGTGAGCTAGTGCTCAATAAAGACAATAGTGTCAATTTTCACATCTAGAAAAATTCCCTCCCGTAGAGATAACACGTCATAATGAAGATACATAAAGAAGTACATATGACCTTTGACCCCACTTTGCACAGACCAGGGCCCTGTTTTATCAAAAGATAAATTTAACGTTAAGTCAAAATAATCTATGATTAACCTTTCAAATCAACTCTAAGTCCACTTAATCTGTGATTAACTACCAAATCAACTTGAAGTCCGTCTTATCAAGACACCCAGAGCTGACATCAACTCCAACTTCCTAAAAAATCAACACATAAGTTTTCTCAACCGCTCCAAATCTATGATTAACTTAACAGGTGATAAATATCAACTTTAAGTAGAAACAGTCTAGGTAGACTCAATTGTAAGGCAATTTACAGAAGAAAGATGACTGTCACACTTTCCTAGTCTAGCTGGGGTCTTGTCACAAATGTTTGTCTGTTAAATGCTAACCTTTCTCTAACATTTTGTTGCGTTTCTTTCATGTAATCATGGTTTTTTCCTTGCATGAAATTCACGATCGGCACGCATTGCTTACGCGACTGCTGCACGCAAACACCCTCGACAGCAGTCGCAATCCCAGCCTGCGCGCCCCGCGCCTCGGAACGCCGTCCGCCCGCCAATCAAGCTATCGCCAGCAAGCAAGTAACCGAGTACAGTACTGGAACTGGAACCGCGTCTGTGTTATGCATATCTTGCCAAAGTAAAGAACCCATATGCGAGGAAACCAGTGATTTCTGACGTGCGTAGGCCTACGTAGAGCTAGTTCGGCAATAGATACTACTAATTAACAGTTTAGTAGGCATATACAGAAAATAAAGAGTTTAATTGTATATAGCACCGAGTACGACAGTAACTTGAGATCCAGCTTAACGTTAGGCCCAACTGGTTAGAGATAACGTTCAGCGAGTCGTTTGTACTTACCGTATTATGTAGTGGCGTACTGCTGATTAGAGCGTCTAATAAGTCATTCTAGAATTTCGACATGTTGATGATGTAGACTTGCGATCTATTCTTTACAGAGTCGATCTGCGCCGTAGAGTTAAAAACAAGCTACTGTAATCACCACACTCTCACAAGTTTCCATAATCCTACACGTATCTACACACAGGACTTCAGCCTATTGAATTAAGACTTGAAGTAATTCTACGTATGTGCGGAATCTTTACGGTACACGCGTACGCAGATTTTCGTTGAGCTTGGGATGTGCTAGATCTATCGACCTACTTTTTTCAATACAACGCAAAACGGCGTATTTTGCGGTTTTGTTGCAAACTTAATACTTCTAATTCAGCGGCTGTATAGCGCTAATACTACTGCGTCGCACTAGCAGACTACGAATCCGTGGCCATGGCAAACAATCATGTTTTTGTTGTTTGTTTTGCTTAATGTATTGTTTTGTTTTTAAGCAGACTGTACCGGAAACCAGCCTCGTCCCGTGTTGTTAGTTTTGACTAAATCAATAATTAAGTCATGGTGATGAGCTATAACTATAATCGACTATTAAGTCTCTTTGTAAAACGGGAACTTGCAGTTGATTTAAAGTTATAGCGGACTTCAAGTTGGATAAAGTTAGCGTTGATTTCACAATCAACGCTAACTTTATCTTGATAAAACAGGGCCAAGATGGCATCTGAGCAAAAAGTGGTTATTTTTTGAAATTCAATACATCAAAGATAAGCTTATTTCAACCACGGTTTTTGACATGATTTCGTCTTCGTATGAAAAGCAAAAGGCACACTAGCAATAGCGCAAAGTCTCAGCTACAACATATTAAAATCTGGGAGGAATTCACAGAAGGGTAAGTGAGCTAGTGCTCGATAAAGACAATCATGTCAATTTTCGCATCCAGAAAAATTCCATTCCATAGAGATAACACGTCATATAGAGAAAAAGGTACATATGACCTTTGACCCCAATTTACACAGACAAGATGACATCTGAACAAAAAGTGGTTATTTTGTGAACTGATCCTTGTAACATGGTCTTTGCGTGTGCAAAATATGGGAAAGATAGGACATGTATTCGCCAAGATACAGGATGAAACATTTATGACCTTTGACCCTAATTTACATACCCAAGATGGTGTCCGATCAAGTAGTTGTTATTTTATGAAATAATGTACGTGACATGAACTAAACATGTGCTAAGTATGGGGCTGATAGTCATTGTTGTTGTTCATCTATTGCACAGAAAGTAGTAGAAAGAAAGAAAAATAAAGAAAAAATTATATTATTTTATAGAAATTTAAAGGAGAAGCATAAAAAAATCAGAGAAAGATAAAGCTAGGAAAGGAGATTCAGACGAACTAAAGAAAAAGAAGAAAAAAGTGTTTAAAAAATATTAAAAAAAAATATTGGCAGGAGTGAGCTTCGAACCAGGGACCTTAGGATTACGAGTCGGATGCGCTATGCAATGACCTATTTCATGCTCCATAGGCCCTGTGTATTAAGCAAAATGACGCTGCATCGAAACTACGTGCCATTTTCAACCAAGTTTTTCGACGTGATGCCGACGTCATATGAAAAAATGAAGGACACATTAACGATAGCCCAAAGTCTCAGCTATAACATACTAAAATCTGGGGAAAATTCACCGAAGCATAAGTGAGCTAGTGCTCGAAAAAGATAGTAATGTCAATTTTCACTGCCAGAAAAACTGCTCTCCCATAGAGATAACACGTAAACTGGTCAAATTTTACAAGGATACTTTCAATCCATTTTTACGAGGTGATGACGTTATCCAATCAAAATGTTTTTATTACATTAATGACAGAACATTTCGTAAGCTACAACATACTGAAATCTGGGTGAAAATTGGCGAAATTTCAGTGAGATACGCTCGAGTGAATTTGAAATTTGATGACGTCATTTTGAAAATTTCCTTTTTTGACTTTATTAAGAAATTTGATATCTTTTCATCATTTTTTCAGTATCGCCAACCCATGAAATGACATGTACAACTCACCAGCTTTTAAAATATGTAAAGAAAATGGGGGGTCACCGCTCATCCTGACGAGTAAAATCAGATTTAAATTTGGCGGTTTTTTGGCAAAGTTGCACTGTATATCGCCATTGACGCGCGCGCGGAATTTCAACTTTGACAGGCCCGTATGACGTCATAATGAGTCGGATTGACTTGAAATTTGATAGAAATATACCTTGGCATTTCAGACATGCGATGCGTGTGAAAAAACGGGAAATTTCTGTTGCATTTGAGATGTGCGTGCGTATATATGCGCGCGCGTACGCGTCCGTCCGATTTTTTCAATTTTTCAAAAAATGCTCCAAATGGTCTGACACGTGTGCAAAAAAAATTTGAGCTCGATTTGAGCATACAAATATTTCAACGCGCGCGTACGCGCACGTTTTAAGATATAGATGAATTTTGAGAATATGAGTAGAATGCGCTTGACTTGAAATATATGTGACGTAAATTTCATTGAAAAACTCCATTCCATTAATGAGATATGATTGAAAATGTGTTTTCATATAATGACGTCATAGTGACGTCACGGTCGACTGATCACTGTGATTTTACAAAATTTGTCGTTTTTGGGACACGATACATATATGGTATAATTTTGAAGTTGATAGGAGGAGCACTTTCTGAGCTAATCTCTACACAACTTTTGCGGAGAAATAAAGAAGAAGAAAAACAAAGAATCAGTACAGATACAGAAGGTGATCCGAGAGGATTCTCGGATCACCTAAATATGAACAATGTGATATCATTACCAAGAGTCTTCCTGTTGTAACTGTACTTTTTCTAGAGCATGGTGGATTGGACCTTGAATAATGGATGTGCAATGCTACAAAAAGTTCCACTTCAGTTTTGGCAGCAATCGGTAATTTGAGAGGAATTTTATTGTTGAAGCGTTTAATGAAATCATTGCCCTCTATTTTGTTTTTACAGAGTTGAATACATACTTGCCAAAACTGAGTGGGAGCCTTGGAAAGAAAACAGCAACTTGAAAATTGTAGCAACAGCCCATGTACATTATGCAGAAGCCCCGAAACATCGCTGAATTCTCCCTATGCCCGATCGCATTTAAATGTGAAAATTTTGTCACTAATGGATGGGTCCATGTGGTTCGTGCAAGTGAATGAGGTATCTCAATCTTTATGCACCAACATGCAACACATGGAGGTCAAGCTAGGTTACATTTTCGGACTGGACTTGTGCACTTCCAGTGATGCAGAAGTCATGTGCAGCGCATCCAGCAGGCACACATGGAGTGTTTCATAGTGTTCTCCTATTCTGTTCTATATCCCACTTTTTTAATGCTTTTCATCATGACTTTGAACTCTGCAATTTAATATGATTCAGCTTGTTATCGTAGGTCCAAAGTCTAAAACATTAAACTCGTGGGGTGCAAGCAACTGCAATATACGATGTGATGACGAAGTCTTGCAACCAACTGAGCCAAGTCTCTCCACAAGAGATACACTTTATGTAGAGTAATCACATCTAATCTTTCAATTCTTTTAAAATCTGGACTAAAACCTTCACATTAATCACAATAAAAAATACATTTTCTGAACTTACAGTGAATAGCTCTTTTGTGAACACTTGGCAATTGCTGAGAAAATTCATAAAACTATGGCACAGTTTGGAGATGAGATACTGTAGTGCTCAATGTTTTGTTTGTTTGTTTGTTTTTTGGCTTATGACCAAATAAAAACCACACTGTGCTGGCACAGCTTTAGTTGAAACATTATTACAGAACTGCTGGAATTTTACATTATGTGATTGAGAGAGTGAACGATGCAAGTACAGTACTGCATGTGGTACAGTAAACACCTAATGACACTGAGTATTTCATTATGAATTATATAATGGTATGCTACAAAATGGGAATGGCTATAAAAATGGTTATTAGGCTACATGTATGTACCTGTAAGACAATGCCTGTAAGTGTGTGTGTGTGTGTGCATGTCACATGATGATCTATCAAATGATATGGTATCTTTCCTCTTTAAGGTAAATGCATTGATGGCAGAGAATAATTTTCTTGTATCTGTAGCAATCAAATGAAGACCTGAATATAAGAATGACCCAAGTCCAATTTTTGGCCAAATTCAGTTTGACATGGGAAATTGTAGCTTAAAGGGGAAGGCTAGTAACTGATCAGTGGGAATCAGTGGAAATGCTGGGAGATGATTGATCCAATCCTTATGGGATTCATTCAAGAGTTCATTGTATATCTATTGTTGTGTGAAAATGATTTGCTTCAGAACGGTCTCATATTCAAGTAATGTGCAGATTAATGCTCCGTCACTGACCAGGGACGCTAACCTGGAAGCATTAAACTGCACGGCGGCGCGGCAATGCTTGAGTGCAGACGTGGCGACTGAGCACGGAGACTAAGCTAAGCCACCTGAATGAACGAAAGTCTCCGTGCTCAGTCGCCACGTCTGCACTCAAGCATTGCCGCGCCGCCGCGCCTGGCGACACTCACGCCAGTAATCGCTCACATTTCAGCATTCGCATGGGTCGTTTGACATCGCATTTAAATCCATGATTTTAGATATGATGCCTCGAACCGATTTTGCTCAAATTTCGTAACTAGGAAACTTGTGAAGCTTTATGGACATAATCAAGCGAATTGCCGCAGTCCTTTCATTTTCGCGTTGCATTGCAAAAAAGCGTGGAGACTCCTTATAAGGGGTGCCCCGGGGGTTACTTATAAGGGGGACGGGGTTACTTATAAGGGGGACGGGTTACTTATAAGGAGGGGCCCCCCTTGTGAGTGGGTTTCCCGAACTGGAATGAAGCGAGCAGCTGCTTTTTGGACTCCTTCAAATTACTGAACACTGAAAGTTACTCTGTCCAGAATGTGCTCCATTGGATTATTTCCTCACCAGTTGCTCACTGGCAATCAACCCAGAGCGAATCTATATTGACACACCACTCCATTCCTTCTACAGCCTTCCCACAAGGCCCCATCCCAACTTTTAATACATTTTACCAATACCATGATTACAAGATATTAGGATATCTAACCACTAAGGTCAGTGAATGTTTTCATGTCCATATGGGACAATGGGGAAAGCAAAGTTTTTTTCCCCCTTTAAATTACTTGTTTGCGAGGATAGTGAAGGAGGAATGAAAGAAAAAAGTAAATTAACGTTACAATACTTTATAGATGACAGATTTTAACTGACCTCGATCATCATCTAAGCCACCCATCTGAACGCCCAGCCCAAAAAGGATCCACAAAGCAGTGTGATGTTGGGTGGGTCAATATAGAGTAGAATTCTATACTCACTCGACTGCATCCTGTCCTGAAATAGCTGAATGATAAGACAGCAGGAGTTGAATGAATTACAATTAGAATTCTATGCCAGGTTCAGATGATATTGATAGATGTTGATGTTGTCTCCGCGGCTGGTCTCTGCCTGGGTCTCAGGTCTAGCAGATCCTCCGTCCGTCCGGTCGCTTTCTTGATCATGCAACAGAGACCTTGATTTCAGCTCCTGGTGGTGGAGATGGCTGGCTCTTCAGTCTTGCAACCAACAAGCTCACAATCGTCGAGGTCTGCGCAGCAGCCAGCAGCAGCTATACCCTCGAGTTCAAGTTTGACACCCCTTCCGTCCGTGCAGAAGAGTAGCAGTGCAGTGACTTTGTGTCATACAGTGTGAATTGCCTCTCTCGTACGGCTGTAGGACCTGCTACGGCGATTTTGATCCCTTCCTCGCTGCTGCATCACCGCCAATGACGAGAAAATCAGCAGTCGACTGAAAGATAAACTTCTGCCTCAGTCAGATAACGTTTTCTGTCTGCACAAACTTGTTTCATTTACCGCGATACCGATTCCGAACTCATATCGTCAAATGAGTGACGTGGTTTTTTGCACAGGCTCCGGCCCCCGCCAGGCCAGCCAGCTAGCTAGCACAGAAAACAGTGTTTATAATTTAGCTCTTTTTCCGCATGAGGGAGGAGCATTGACCTTGCTTGTTCGCTGATGTGCCTTACGGTCACCTGATTCTTGCAGCCAATCATACATCATTTGGGGAAAATGGGGCGGGGAAACTTTGTCCAATTAGTGTACAATGAGAGACCTCTCACATGTACTACAAATATTAAAAAGGACGGTGATTTGCTTTTTGACATGTACTCATGTTTACCATTATGACAGGTACAATTTGTTACAAAATAGATCTTAGAACTTGTGTTTTATATCACTATTTTATAGTGATTCTTCTTCCTAAAATCAACATAAAAGTACATAGATAAGTAGGGTCTGTACGATCCGAACATGAACATATCAGCTGTTCAGCTGAATCGGCCCGAGACGTAAAATGACAAGAAGTGACTACAATGTACAGTCACACCTGTCTATAGCGGCCACCCAAGGGAGACGGAAAAAGTGGCCGTTATAGACAGGTGGCCGCTATAGACAGGTAATCCAACTTTGTGTGCATTGCTTACATGTACATGTATCATCGTTGTATCCTTACATGTACATGTACAGTGTATGTGTGTACGTATGCATACACCGTGTTTCATGCATTTAACCATGCCGGTGTATGATATTGTTGCACAGTAGCATGTTTGTTGTCGTGAAGAATCGTGCCTTAATATGACTGAATGAGGGATGAATGCAGCGGTGGCGATCACTGAACGTTGCTCGCACGGCTACCAAACAGAAAAATACGCTGAATTATCGGCTTGGCTACGGCTCCATTGGGTTTTTGGCCGCTATAGACAGGTTAATATCTCCCGCGGGAAACAAAATTTGTGGCCGCTGGCCGCGTTAGAGAGGTGGCCGCTATACACAGGGTCTTTAACAGGGCTTTTCTCTCGGGGGGATTTTGCAGTGGCCGCTATAAACAGGTGGCCGCTATAGACAGGTGGCCGCTAAGGCAGGTTTGACTGTATTTTACTGAACGTTTTGAATCGGAAAACGATAAGCTTATTAAAAAAAAAAAAGGGGGGGGGGAGTGGTGGGGATTGGCAACCCTCTGATACTTTAGAAGTTCATAAAATGTATTACAACTAATTACTCTGCTGATGGGGCTAAGAGGTTTGAGTTGGCATATCACGGGGGCACCAAAAAAAAAAAAAAAAAATACGCGCCGTACTAGTTGTATACACAGTACTCTATAATGCGTTGTCCAGCGTACTCTGTTTTTGTCTGTGCTGTGTGTGTGTGTGTGTGTGAGTGTGTGTGTGTGTGTGTGAGTTTTTTTTTCTCTCTCTCCCTCTCTCTCTCTCCATCTCCTTCTCTCGCTCAACGGACGAGGGAATTTACATACAATGGATGTCCTGGCATGGTCTTGTAAGTGTTTGTGCACAATGTATATCAAAATGATTTTATATGCAGTCTCTATATTTCAGAATGACTTAATTTAGGAAAAAAAAACAGCAACAACAACAGATAGGCCCTACTGATAGTCAATAAAAAGAGGCTGGAGCAGTCAGCAGTGAGGTGATTCTTGATGAAAATTCCTCACAAGGGCATAAATGCATAAAAGAATTGATATTGTTTTCCACATAGCCTAGAGGGCCTACTGCACTTGTGCTGCTTAGGCCTACGTTCACTTTTGAATACCAGAGGCCTTAAATGTGCTTTACAATAAATGCAGACAAGACAAAGAAGCGCAGACTCAATCATAACATTTAGTACTCATCATGTCACACAAACCCTACACATATATCAACGGGTTAAGTGTATTCGTTAACGTCTACAGTTGCAGCTAGACTTGAATCAAAGGTGACTGTCAACATCTTCCAGAGAATTGACATGCAAAGGCCCTATACAAAAAGTGTGAAAAGAGGAAAGATAGCAAGGGGGGGGGGGGGGAGTGAAAGAGGGAGCTTGTAATGATGGAGAGAGCAGTAAGTTGAAACTTCACCAATATCAACAAGGGAATTAAAAGGCAAAGTGCACAGGAGTGCACTTTGACTTTCTGAGCCACCTTCATTCTCCCGACATAATAAATGAGCCATATTCTCCCGGGTGTAGGCCTACTTGTATATCTAAGAAGCGAAACATAAAACTCTCAATACTAGTGTCTCACATTTAATAAGACAGCATACAAGTTTGTTGCGTGTACTAGTAACTCCTGTTGTACTGTTACTGTTGTTCTTCTTGTTGATCAGCCAGCTTTCTGCTAAGTACTTCCATTGCTTTAACCATTTCAAGATCCTAGTGCAGGCTCTATGCTTGAGCACAGCCAATCAAATTGCTTTTTGTATCAATTTCGTCCACATGTGAGGTCGTTTAAAGAAAGAGTGTTCAAATCTTTTTTTCTTTATTATGCCGATCCTTAAAGGCGTAAATAACCATCAGATGAAACAAACACCCAGCTTTATCATAGTGCTTCAAAATAGTTCCAAAATGTGAGTGAGGATAACCAATGTAGAAAATTAATTTAAATCAGTATAATCAATGTTAAGTATTATTAAATGCACAAAATGTGGACAATAGTTATAATAACATTTTTAGACTAAACCGTCTACAGTTATGGTTTATTGAGAAAAATGATGATATCTCCTTACATTTTAAAGGGTGTGTACAGTTCTTGTCTAGGTGAGGATTTAGCTTTTAACGTTTTGCGAGATAGGGCTATTCAGAAACCACTCTATGAGATGTCAAAGAGCATGCAATTCTAAGGGGTATCAAAAGTTTATTTGATGAAAATCGGTTTTGAAATGGCTGAGATATCTAAAAACAAGGTGAAACAATTAAAGAGATCCTAATAAAAGGCGTGGCCTGTCGCCTTTTATTATTATCACTTTTTTTTTTGGATATCTCGGCCGTTTGAAAACCAATTTTCATCAAATAAACGTTGAATCCTTCTTAGAATTACATGCTCTTTCATATTTCATTAGAAGTTTCTCATTATCTCACTTATAGGAATGTTCAAAACATGAATCCCCACCTCAACCAGTACTATGTACAGTCCCTTCAAGCTTTATTGCAAAATTATTACGTGGTAGGATGTTTTGATTCGACTGACCTTTACATGTGCATCACATGTGATATCTCAAACATTTTTAAAATCATTGCTCTCAAGATCATCACGACAAAGTACATATTTAGGTCAAAAAAAAATAATACTGAGTATGGCACAAGCAAAGGATCTTTACAAACATGTATGTTTATTCTCTATACACATGTTTAATAATTACAGTTTATACCGTTATGTAGTTACTAACACTAACTGTAACAGTATGTACTCTGTTCTGTTACTTGTTCGGGCCTTATTTTCCTGTACAGATATTTTCGCGAATATGGAGACAAACATTTCGCGAAGTGTTGCTTTCGCGATTTGACACAGCCATTATTACGCCCAATAATGTCTGTGCGCAATATTTTCGCAGGTTCGCAGCCCAACGTTGATTCGCAAAATTCGCATAAATTCAACCCTCGCGTAAATAACAGTTTTTGGCACTGGTGGCCGTGTGTGAGTTGTTCGAGAGCTAGCTACGCTGCGCAAAATCAACGTGATTTCTACTGTCCGACAGAATATGTAGCTGTTACTACGAGGCATCATGGCCACTCCAAGAATTAGAAACCCTATGCTTCGTGCTATCTATGAGCACAATACAAACGAGAGGTTTCAGAGGAGTTGTCTTCACAAATTTTACGATATAAACAAGGTGTGAATTCGTTCGTGAGTACAACTGGTAGGCCTACGTACAACTTGTCAACAGTGCGTGCAGGCTTTAGACCCATGTATTGTGTTTCGTGTCATGTCACTGACGTTCGTATGCTGCATTGATTGCTACAATTGCATTGGCCATTTATAAGCAGGGAGATGGACCACCTGCTCCCTGTTTGTAGCCATTGCATTGTAAATCAACAAGCTTGCTGAGATAGAGTCTACTGAGTAACAAAACTTTGCTGCCTTTTATATGTATCACATACTGATGTTCAATACTGCAATAGTCTAGATCATAGTAGCCCGACCAGACGCTGTTAATACGCTACGCAAATACCAGATGAATACAGCGTCTGACCAGCGAGCGGGCACCTTCAAAGTGGGGAACCACAACACAACGGCATACTCGTGAAATAGGCCCCACCACTGCGTGTCCGTACAAATACTACGGCGGCTCGCCTGTTTATACTCGTGAATTCAGCCCCACCGTGTGGCGTTCATCGGTAGAATAAGCACGGCGGTGGGGCTTTCTTCCACAGTATAATACTCGTGAATGCGGCCCCACCAAACGGCGTTTACGCGAGATATGCATACGGCGGTGGGGCCGATTTCCACAGCATAGCATCTTTCGTCCTCCCTTTCTCCCGTTTTTTCTTTGGTCTTCTACTTTTTATTCTCGGAAGGACTCCCTAATGTCCCTTGACTAATTTAATGGCCAATTTAACCATAAATACAACCCTACCTAACCCTAAACCCTAACCCTAACCTAACCTTGCTTGCTAACGCACGGGTGCACGCGCACTGCGGTGGGGCCTATTTCACGATTTTGCCAACACAACTACAAAACTTATGAAAATTTACACGTTCTTTATAAACAGTGTACACGTTACCAAGCGTTACCTTAAGTGCATGCTTGTATTAGAGAAGGTTCGTATAAATTGTAAGTCCATTGAGAGCCCTCGTGATAAGTCCGTGGAACCAAAAAAATGATACTTTCTGGCGGATTCCCTAACACCGTCGGGGTTCATCGTTGCAGAATTCAAAATGGCGCCTTGATCTCTGTGGAAATCTTTTGCGTGCGTGCGATGCGCTGCGCTTGAGTGTTGGTGTAGCAGCACGGTCGACAGCGCGACCTTTTGAAAGGGCATTCAGAAGACGATGTACCGTTCGTGAACCGTTCACACATGCTGCATATAACCATCATTTTAGGTAAGTTATTAAATCTAAATTTCAATATTCATAGCATAGATATGAAGTCTCATTATCATTTTGTTCGTCAGATGAGTTTGAAGTGACAAAAAAATGATCTAAAGTATTAAAATTCAATCCGATCGCATGCGATCGTTGGACCCTCTTCGTGTTTGGAGCTTCGCTGGTACAGCCCTGTCGCGCTACGTATGTACAGCGGCGACTGGGCTGTGTATAGTTAAGATCATAGATGCAATACAGTAAAAGAGGAGAATAACACCGGGTCACTGTCACTAACCACCTAACGAATTAAATTACTGAATTAATCCCTCGCAGCATTGAATGAAGACACACATTGACACAATTTAGTTTACTGCCTGGCCCTGGGCCTGGCTGTTTTGATCACATTCTCAGCTTATTTTCTCCCAAGTTGCAGAAAAGGAGGGCAGCACAGCATGCAGGGAGGCACTCATCATTTGGCTCTCTGGTCTTTTGTCTTATATCTGCCATCTCAATTCTGAGAAAGAAATATGGAAAATGTTTCTTCTTGTGTAGCTGTATTAAAAACAATTAGGCCCTATGATGGATAATACAGCATTCATTGAGTATCACATTTCTTATTCCCCTGTTTTTGATTTTTTTTTTTTGACTATACACAGCCCAGTCGCTGCTGTACTACAGCAGCGACTGGGCTGTGTATAGTTAGACATTAACTGTCTTAACATCCACACAGAAGACCAGAGAGCCAACATGATTGCCTCCCTTCTGCCACGACAAAATGCTACACTTGCACTTCATATCTAACCTGGCTACTTCAAGCCAGGGTGCAAAAGATAAATACTTCTATCCTGTCAGTTATTGGTGGTGCAAATACAATGATAGCAACATGCATGATGTGGATAACACAAGTGGAGAATTTGAAAACTGAGTCTAATCGTGGTAGTATGTCAATGTTTTTTTTTATGCCTCCGCAACGAAGTGGCCGGAGGCATTATGTTTTCGGGTCGTCCGTCCGTCCGTCCGTCGGTCCGTCCGTCCGTCCGTCCGTCCGTCCGTCCGTCCGTCCGTCCGTCCGTACGTCCGTCCATCCCGTTTTGTTTTTGTCGATATCTCAAGAACCGTGTGGTGGTTTTACATCAAACTTGGTATGAGGGTATATCCTTGGGGGATAATACTTTGTGTGGATTTTAGGGTCACAGGGTCAAAGGTCAAAGGTCACAGGTTATTTTGTGAAAAAAAATTGAAATTCCACATATTTCTCCATATCTCGCAGATGGTTCAAGGTATCTTCATAGAACTTAGTATATATGCTTGTACCGATGGGCAGTGATTATCTGGGGAAGTTGGGGGTCATGGGTCAAAGGTCAGGGGGGTCAAAGGTCAAGGTCAACTCCTCAAAATATCACTACTTTCCTTAAAATGCAATATGCCTGAAGGTTTTTTTTTTTTTTTTAACTGGATGTATGGCGTGTATTACCCAATATATATTTTTGGGGAAGTTTCTTGCCAAAAGGTCAAAGGTCAAAGGTCAAGTGAAAGTACTAAATTGCACTTTTTCCTCCATATCTCGAAAATAACTCAAGGTATCATCATGAAACTTACATATTTATGCATGTTCTACCTAACAGTGATTCTCTGTGGAACTGTGAGGTCAACGGTCAAAGACCAGGTTTAGATAATGCTATTTTCCCATTTGATACTGAAATTATACTTTTTCTCAATACCTTGAAAATTACTCAAAGCATAAACTTATAAAAGGGTCAAAAGTCAAGTAGAAATCATTAGTTCCCCAAATACCTGCACTCTGACATTTGAATAATTCATCCAATTGAACCTAGTTCTAGGAAAGTGAACATTCAGCACATTTGTGGCAAACCTGTCATTTTAATATTTTGCCAATTGTGTGAAACTGTCATCACACATTGTCAAGACATTGTACTATAGACCTATTAGGAGAACCATGCATGATGGCGGAGGCATATCAGTCGCCGTAGCGATATATCTAGTTTTCGTATGTGTTATTTTGAGGAAAATTTTTTAACCCCCCCCCCCCCCCATTAAACGACATATCACAGATTGGATGATACTGTTCAGTCGTGTCTTTTAAAACTAACTGATGTTTAATCAAGGGTAGACAAGTTTCCTTTGTTGAACTTTGTAGTATACCAGTACTTCAAATTTTACACCCATGATTGCTTTCTGCTCCAGTGGTACAGCTGTGATTTGAACAAACTGCCTCAGTGGCTGTCCACTAAGTTTGTGCAGTGTAGCCTAGACCAGGGCACCGAGCTCTTCCTTGACCAGTGCTATGAGAAGTCCGGATGGTTCCTGACCCAGGCTTGGCATTCAGTGGCAAAAGGGTTCTTGACTTATGTCATGTCCCCCACATCAGCTAATGGGTAAGGATCTGGATTTCATAATCATCCCCATTTACATTCATGTGTATGAATTTTAGCTGTGTTGGAAAGGATTTTTTTTCCCTCTTATTTTTCCATTGTTTTTTTTTTTTCCTTTTGTTTTGTTTTTTCTTTTTTTAGCCCATGTAATTTGTTTTGGACGTTAGGACTATTCCATTATTCTTATCCTGTGACTGTGACATTCAGAAGGCTTATATCAAGTCAAAAGTGAGGGAAGACATGTATCATATAGTGAAGAAACATATGAAGATAAGTCTGCATTTTTTTTTTTTTTATTACTTTGAGGCTCCACTGAAGAATCCATCAAACTGAAGTCATGAAGAGAGTTCCTTGTTTTATCAACTTACTTTTACCCCTTGGAATATTAGATATGGCAGTAAGTTTTGCTGGAATGTTTCATAAAATATTCATGATGTTAATTACTAGTAGTTGGATTCCATCAAAATTTTTCATAGAAAGATTTGTAGTGAGATGGTCATTTACCTGACTCTCAACCCGCTTCTCCCTGCGAATTGTACCTCGTCAGACTCCTGAGGCGAGGCTCCATGTTCGTGTTCTCACGGGACCAGTTCACACGCCTCCTTGGGGTGTCAGAGACCTGGCGAGGGGATCGTGTCATGGACCTCGGGGCAGGAGACGGGGAGGTCACCAAGGAGATGGAAGCCTTCTTCGAGGAGGTGTACACCACAGAAGTCTCTTGGCCGATGCAGTGGAGGTTATCGGGGAGGGGATACAAGTGAGTTGTGTGTTGTGTGTTGTAGCATTGCACACTGTTTATTTGAGGCAATAATCATTGTTAAGTGAGATGGAAAAGAAATGTGATTTAGCTCTGTACTGGCACATACCATTCTAACTCTTCTTATGCAATGCTGCAATATGACAGACAACTTTGTGTCTATTCACATGAGCAATACACCTGCATCCTGCCAGAATAGCCTGAAGCCTGGCAACCTTGAGTAATGGGCTATCATGAGATACAGTATTTCTGATGTATTCCTTGGTATTTGCAAAACCAAAGGGCTTTCAGAAACAAAGAAATGCGTGACAAACCTTGTTCTAAGCTGACATGCAAGATGTCATGGACGAGTCAAAGGAGAAGATGTCAATTTCTAAATTCAGAGAGGACTAAGTAATCAGTGTCAGTGAACTTGACATTCAGTTGATCACCCAAATCCAAAGATAGTTTATGAAGGGGCAGATGGCTAAAGGGATTCAGTGCCTTCAGCTAGTTAGTAGCTGATTGCCCAGCATTTTCCATTGAAGATGTAGTAAGTAAATTTTGTGTGTGCATAAGTTCAACTTCGACCTTCATGCAATGTGTGGGCATTTTGGCCACTTTTGACACTGTTGACATAACTAGACATAGATAAGCATGGCTTCCAAAACAAGTCTGTTTATGTACGAGTAAAAATGTTGAGTTGCTACAACAGTATAAAAAAAAGAGAGAAAAAAAGTGATTATTTCATTCTGCTTACTTGAATTCAGTCATCGTTATCATTGTTTAAAACCTACATGTATTTTTCCAACTCTGTAAGGTTGGACAAGAAAATATTTTTATGATCTAAATTCATCACACAGGGTACTGCCTACAGAGGAGTGGTCTCACGTGAAATCTGGCCACACCTATGATGTGATTGGCTGTTTAAATCTGCTGGACCGCTGCGACCGGCCGCTCACCCTCTTAGCAGACATGAGGGCATCCCTCTCTCATTCGGGCGTTGTCGTTGTAGCAGTGGTGCTTCCGTTTAAGCAGTATGTCGAAACAGGTACAGGATATAAATTAATTACATGATTCTACATATAAATATATGTGATATATTTCATGTTCTTTAATATATACTGTACACGCCGAATATTTCGCAAATTTCGCGAGTCGGGTGCTATTCGCGAAATTTAATACATGCGAAAATATTGACTCTGATCCCGATGGGAATGTTACGTACGCGTGTACATTTTCTCCGTTCAGTACAGGACTCCATGATCACGAATTTAACCACTCGCGAAATCGTTGGGAATTCCCGATTCGCCATGTCACCATGCCTGAAAAGCAAAAGCAAATGTACCTTATGTTAATTTTTTATCATGACTTTCCTATTCTGAAATGCTAATTTGTATGTATCAGGTCATTTTGATTGTTTGTTATCGTAGAAAATATCGTATCAATATATCGTAGAAAATCCCCTATTGAGGTTTTAACAGTAAAGGGACTGTACAGTTCTGGTTGAGGTGAGGATTTAGGTTTTAATGTTTGGCAAGATATTCAGAAACCACTCTATTAGATGTCAAAGAGCATGCAATTCTAAGGGGAATTCTTCTTAAAATTACATGCTCTTTCATATTTCGTAGGAGGTTTCTCATTATCTCACTTAAGAATGTTATAAACCTGAATCCTCACCTCAACCAGTACTGTACCGTCCCTTTAAGTTTGCAAGGCATGCATGACTTCATTGCCATCAAAATTCATGCTGTATTTTCTGTTGTGCAACTTCTTACAATTTCTTTGCAAAGGGGCACCAGGCAATCGACCGTCCGAGGTCATAGAGGTCAAAGGTAAACATTGGGAAGAGCAGGTGCAGCGTTTAGTGGAGGAGGTCTTTCATCCAGCCGGCTACCAAGTCAGAAGCTTCTCCAGGGTGCCGTACCTGTGTGAGGGTGATGCCACCACCCCGTTTTACTCGCTGGATGATGCCCTGTTTGTACTAGAAGCTAAAAAGGATGCTGTTGCAGAAGACTCTTGACCAATTCATTGATGATAAATGTTGGAGCCTTCTGAGGAGCTGCCGTAAAAGGCAAATGAAAAAGGACAGGCTGTGAAAGAGGAAAGGAATGATAGTGATATGCTTCTTGAATACTGAATTTTCCCTAATGCTCAACAATTTTGTGCTGCCTTGAAACTTGTTATTGTATATTTTATGTAGGAGAGACGCGTTGAAAATGCAATCTCCATTTCGATGTTTGGATACAAATTATGATGCCTGGTTTCCTTCATTGAGAAATCTGCACAAAGTTGCCTCTTAATGTGTATGAGATTGTCTCAGGAATCAAAACTCTGGCATACCAAAGATTTTTCAACCAAACTGTAATTACAAGGCCTGTGATGATTGCAAATACCCAGATTGCTGCCTGTCAAATTTCAGCATTTTTTTTTGGCTTGTCTCATTGTTTGAGAGTAATGCAGGACAATTACAACAAATCTCAGGTACATGTATTGTTAATGATCAAATAAAAACTATATCAGATGTCATAGGGGTTGCTTAAAAGGGAGTGAAACCCAATATATACATGTGTATTGAGTGTGTGCAGTAATATCAGTAGAACACATCAGCGAAGGTTTGGGAAAATCGGTCTGTCCATTCAAAGTTATGACATTGTAAAGTTTTGATGCTGCCATCGCTGGATGAAAAGACTACAACAGTTTGTGATGCCACTGCAGGACAGTGATATGAAGTGAAAACAAACAAAATTCCACAAAATTGCATATTTTCACCACAAAATTGCATATTTTCAATGAAAATGCACATTCCCTTGACTTCAATCACCTTGTTTTCTGATAGAGATAAGTAAAGTGTTCTTTCATTACGTTACAAAAAGGAAAATATGATGAATTCTCTTTTAATTATGCCCCCGCCATGAAGAGTCGCTATAGGCATTGTTTTCAGGTTGTTTGCCCATCTGTCTGTCTGTCATTCTGTCCTTCTGTCCGTCTCTCTGTCCATAATCAATTTTGTGGACAGTGCAACTGAAGAACCATTTGAGGCATCTAATGAAACTCGCAATGCCTAAAGGTATTTTCCTGAAACTTAATGTATGAATGTATTACCAGATAAAGATCCTCTAGTGAAAGTTTTGGGCCCCGAGGTCAAAGGTCAAGTGAAAGTGCTAAAATGTCACTTTTTGCTCCGTATCTCGGAAATGGCTCGAGGTATCTTCATGAAACTTGTTGAAACTTCATTGAAACATACTGCCTGGTGCTGATTTTCTATGGAATTTTGGGGACATGGGTCAAAGGCCAAAGGTCAGGTTAGAATGCTGAGATTCTACCATTCAACCGTGAAATTACTTTTTTCCCCTCAACCTGGAAGATTACTCAGTACATACACTTATTTAGACTAGGTGCATTACTGCATTACTGCACAGTGATTCTGTAGGGTAAGATTTTGGTCATGGGGTTAAAGATCAGGTGACAATGTAAAAAACTTTTCCCCATATTTTGAAAATAGCTGGAAGTATTGTTATGAGAATTGGATGTTACCAGTTAGTGATTATTTGAAGAAATCTGGGCCATGGGTTCAAAGGGCAGGGGTCAAAGGTGAAGTGAAAGTGCTCAAATTCCCAATACTCACTCTCTTTATTTTAGCCATCCATCCAAATGAAACCTAGTTCAAGGAAAGTGAAGACTTAACACCTTTGTAATGAGCATTACTCTAGACCAACTGGGAGAACCATGTGATATGGCAGAGGCATACCAGTCGCCACAGTCGTCATAGCGACATGTCTAGATTTTGGTTTATTGTCCTGTTATGATCTTCTCATCCAGCTTTAGCTGCTCAGAAACTTTAAAAATAATAACTTTTGAACAGATTGACTGATTAATCTGTGTATTCCAGAATGCTTACAGGGCGCACTGGACATATTTTTTGTTTTTGTTGTTGTTTTAATGACATGTATTAGCTTTGTGATGTTAGTACCATGCCATATCCTGCCATCTCACTGTTAATTGCTCTTATATATTTGCTCATCTTCTCATCAAGGCACTGTTACCCCCCCCCCCCCTTTTTTTTTTTCCCGGGGGGGGGGGGGGGGGGGGGGGGGACAGTTTAGTTTATACAGTGAATAGTGAAGTCCTGTCGATAGATGAAGGAGAAGAAAAATAGAATGACAGAACAACCAGCGGAGGACATCAATAAATGGCTTTTTGATCATGCAGTTGTATGAATATTTAGTAGTATTTTGATCTCTTTATCAAAATTGAAATAACCCTTTAAAGGTGAGGGATATATGGAAACTTTAGCAAGGGTAGACCACAATAGTCAGGAATTTATGATTGTAAGTAAATAAGGGAAAGAAATGTCAGTTTTACCAGACAAATCCTCTCATTCTAATGAACTCATCTTGTATCTGTGTTCGCTATAATGGGGTTCACCTGTATTCATATTTGATACAGAGTCTTGTTCTCGATACAGTACTCATGTCGGAGCACAATGTAAAACCTATCAAAGGAGAGCCACAAGAATGGGTAACTTCTTTTAAAAAAAAATTCAGGAAAATGTAAGACAAAAACATAAGTTGGTGTTGGTGCTGTTGCAAATATTTCTGAACAACCATAGGCATTATATTTCTGTATTATCTATGATACAGACTTCTCTTGTACTGATATTGTTTCCCGTCATTGCTCCAAGCTAGAAAACTACCTAATCTACCAATGTTTCCAGATGCTTCTAGACTAGACTAGATTACTAAAAGCGTTTTTTGAAAACAAACTTTTGTAGAAAGCAACCATTTGTATAGATTTGAGCATCTTATTGATACAACAGGCTTAGTGTCTGGAACATTGTCTCTTTTATTTATTCTCATTCCTTTGTACTCAGATTTACATTTTTGCTCTGTGGTTTTGTGGTCTCAGCCACTGATGCTGGATTTGCTAATATCAAAACATAACTTTGTTTTGAGGGCATTATTATTCTACATTTCCTATGTAAGAGTGCTTTTTATTGTGAACTAAAAAATGTAAGTCACTGTAACCTAGATAGAAGAAAAGTTATACTCACATGATGAAAACAGAAAGAAAAGAATATTTATCTTCACTGCCTTTTGTGATATCAGAAAAAGAATTGTAGTATCCAGTATAAAGAATATAAAATACATTTTCACATGCCATTGCTCCTGCCAAATCATGTTTTGTGTTATATGATTGTAAATCAATATATTCTCTGTTTTCAAGTCGGCTCTAAAAGAGTAAAATAAGAACAGAGTTGTTGAAATTTCATCAACATCTGACTGAAGATGTAAAAAAAAAAGATTTAGAATTTTAAAGATGCACATGATTTCATGAATCAAAGATATTAGTTGCAACCATGTGTTCAAGGCAGAGGTAATGATGTCATCTACTTAGAAGTCTCTCACTGAACTGTGCACAAATCTTCACTAAATTTCATTTTGTATATGCAATCATCTCGACAAGATGTATCATTTGCACCAAACCATTGTAGGGCTGGGTGTTTTGTTTTAAACCTAGATGTGATGACTTTGGGAGAATGGAGGTTGCAGTTGCTGAATAAACAACTGAAGTCACAACGTGAATGTTTGCGTGTAAAAAACAAACAAACAATGAGATGGTTATAAAATAAAATGAGAGCACTGCCTCCTCCAGGTTTGTTTGTGCTTGGGGAGAATATGTGGAAAATCCATTTTAAATCCATAATTCATGTCTGATCTGTGAGTTTGATTTTCATTTGTACATTGTGTACAGGGAAACCCAGATTTAACGAGGTCACCATGATTGCCAATTTTACTGTGATACACCAGGCCTTTTTCAAGGACCTGTATGCTGTTAGCATTGGTATTCAATCATAAGCAGAGAGAACAATTGCCAAATGCAAGTTCTTCTTCTTTTTTTTTTTTTTATCTGTGATTATACTTTTGTAATTTTTATTCATGACCAGGAGAAAGCCCAGACTGCACACCACTGTCTTACTGAATAATCCAGCTACACTTTGTGTTTAAGCTATCATTTTGACGAATGAAATTGCTGAATTATTTGCCCATTGGCTGTCAGTGCAAAAAAAAGAATGAGCTTCTTTAAACAGGGCTTTGCAGCTAGGCTGTGATTTGTGCTCCCAAACACTGGTAGCAAAATTTTATAATTCACATTCATGAAGTTGAGAAATTTGGCCGGGTCTCCATAAACCCTCTCGCTGGCGGCCTGACTTTCTCTCCTGTAACATCCATCTGCTTGCTTCTCTTGAAGTTACTACACAGTGGGAGGGTCTTTTACAAAGGCTGAGCATGTGTTGCAATTTGCTTTCGAGCTAGATTGACTCAATTAAAAAACAAAAAAAAAACAAAAACAAAACAATAACAACAAAGACGAGACACCATATTCATGAAAATAACATTTCTTGGAAAGGGTTAGGTCAGTTATTTTTGTGTCAGGTAACTTGACTTCTCTGTCAGGTAATTCTATTAATTGGTCGTATTGGTTTCAGGTACATCTATTGTAGATCACTCACGCACATATCTTGTATGGAAGAGAAAGGTACAACTGTAGTACCATCTGGTAACTGACAAGAAAAAAATAACTTCATGGCCATTTCCACTAATCATTTGTGGGATATTCACCTAAAATATGAGAATGCCAAATGTATGGTGTCTCAATTCACTTAACAGAAGTACTCAACTTGATTGGCCTGTGTGATAGCACGAGTAGAAGCTGACCTGCCAAAATTACAGTATCCTTATAAGACAAAGGAAAAAGGTTGAACTCCCCCCCCCCCACTAAAAATACTATAGCACCCATGAAATTCCAAGGTAACCTTGACACCTCCCCCACCCCGTCCCACATACAAAATTTCTTTCAAAATGTTTCATCAAAAATTAGTTTTCTTTCAACTGAGCAGCAAGTGCCAGATACAGCTGTAGATGTTTTGTGTGTGTGTCAGAATAGCACCTTGAAATTGAATAGTATACAAATAGTGAATGGTCACGAGTGCAATGGTATGAGATTTCGCACGAGGTGAAAGATAGAGGCACTCTATTCAACGAGGCGAAGCCAAGTTGAATAGTGCGCCTCATCTTTTACCGAGTGCGAAATCTTGTTCCATTGCACGAGTAAAGACCATACACTATTTGTTTTATACAACGTCCAAGTAGATCTTTGTTATTTGGTTGGCGGATTGTTGGGTAGGTCTAAGTAGGCCTAGAAGTCTGTATGAAAAATATAGCCATACAGTGTACCAGTACTTACATGTGGATCAACTGCGATTCTCTTTCTGGCTTGTGCAATCAGTGTAGATACAGGTCACAGCTAGCGCTCGTACACTAGCACTACGTAGGCCTACATACACGCATGCATGTACCGCACACGTACACTGCGCTAGCTGCATGCGCCACGCATATCCTCAATATGCAACACACAGTACATGCAGTACCGTACAATTTCTCGAATCGTGGAATAGAACGAAAAAATCGAACCAAGTTGCACGCAAAAATAGAACCAAAATTGCACTTCGCGTTGAATGGAGTACTTATTGAATATCACGTCACCAACAATCTTCCAATCAAATTACAAGGATCTACTTGGATGTTGTATAATACCCTGAAATTGATTATACATGCTCATCTACATCTGAAATCTTGTCTTCCAGTTAGCAAAGGAAAGTACCAGTAGATAATTCTGCTCATTTTCATCTGTATACAGCACATGTAAAATATACTGTTAATTGCCAATGTACAATTGTCTGAGAGAATATTTTTCTCGAACTTAACAAGCTACAATGTATTTTGAACAGATTTACTATAGATGAGTGTTGATGTCAAGAAGGAGGTATTGTACTATGTAGTAGTATTTCAATAGTGCCATATTAAGTGCTGGCTACAGAGGAAATCTAGTTCAGCACGGAGGAAAGAATGGGCTTCCAAATTATCAATGTTAAATGGCCAGGTAAGACATTTTCACATTAGATGTATGTACACTGTACTACATAAACCTTTCTTCTGAAAACCTCTTAACACTGAGCTGTATTTTATGTTTATGTGGTCATGGTAGCTCTATTATCTGTTCAGAAATATTTCATATTTATACTGTTTTACATGTGTAGCATGTTTATGTTTTGAAATTGTTTGTCTGATGAACATAAATTCATATCAGGATGGTTGAAAAGTCTGTCTTGTTTGCATGTAGCATGTTATTGAAGTGTCACTCAAGTTGTATATATATATATATATATATATATATATATATATATATATATATATATATACAGTACATGTGTGTGTATATATATATATATATATATATATATATACATACATACATACATATAGTTGTTGTTGAGCACACAGCATATACATTCTTACAGTATTTTTTTCTTGTACATTACACAAGCACATACAAGTTAGTTTTTATGGCATCATCAAATTGCCAAGAGACAGCAAAGCTGATGGAATACAACTTCTTAAAAGTAATTGAATATTGTGTAGAGTTGTTGTTGTTTTTTTCTTAGAATCGGCGCTGGCTGTTGAGAGGAAGTGCAGTAGTGCTGCCTGTCTAGTAAACAGATCGTTGGTTCAAATTCAACCCATGCATGTATGCCAATGATTTTTTTTTTTTTTTTTAATCATAGCTGGTGCTAAAACACTGAATAATCGGTGCTTATGTACATTGATGAAGGGCATCTTGTCAATCAATATTGTAGTAAGTACAGTATATAACTTCTACATTCTATTACGTGACATTCATGCATGTCCCCGGAAGGTACTTCATTACTACTGACCGAATTCAACTCGTGCTGCATGTTATTTCCATACTGTAGGAATTATTATGAATGCATGCTTGTAAAAACCTCTTTGACCTAGGACAATAGAAACATTTCATGTAAAACGCCTAACCCAACATTAACTAAAACCAAGAATAGGAAAATGAATTGGTCTTAACCCTAAAAAGACTGGGCTATTTTGGTAGCTCGAAAGACTGGGGGGGGGGGGGCCTAAAGGGCCCCCCCTTAAGATCTCGGCCGTGGATCGCGCGATTGCTGCGAAAATTTGCACAATGATAGTGTGCGATGTAATCTACAAGATCGTATATTCAAATTTTACAAAATAGTCTTCTGTTATTTTATTTTGATTAACTATGCTAATTTATGCGAGAAATCAGACTCTTTGATCTAAATCAGTAAATAAAGCTCCAAAAGTGCTCATTTTTGGTCTAATTATTCTTAGTGGCATTCTTAGCAAATGTACTTGAAAAAAAATTCGGTATCAAAATTAATTTCTTATACATTTTATTGTTTTATGAATTTCTTACGTATTTCTTTGTTTTTTTCGACCTTTTGTTTTTGTTGTTTTTTTTTAACAAAATTTGTGGCAGACACTTTTTGAAGCATAATACTCCTAAAACAAATTAATTTTAGCCATTGAGAGTAAAAATAAGCATATTTATATGAGCCATGTGAAAAAACTCAATATGCATTGACTTTGTACACAAAATCACATTTTTGAGCCATTTTCGGCCTCACGTGCATGTACAAAAAGTTATGTAACTTCAGAACCGTACCCCCGGGCGTCACAAATTTGGTGTCAAAATGTGCGGGAAACTCGAAAGAAAAAAGTCATAGAGCATCGCGGCGAGAGCATTGCGTGTTGCAGCGTAATCGCGCGAAATGTCGAGGGGGGGGGGCCTTTTAGGCCCCCCCCCCCCAGTCTTTTTAGGGTTAAGCTGTTCAGTAATGTTGTTTTCAATGTGTGTGTCTGTGTGTGTTTGTAACAAAACACAGTGTACTTGAGGCATAAATACCAAGACCTGAACCAATACTTGCACACACACACACATACACACTCTTTTTCACATATTGCCCTTGGGGTGACAAGACTGTGGACCTTGTTCTATATTAGCATATGGTCAAAAAAGTTACATATTAATTGTGAATATCTAAAATGATATTTGGGTTTTAAAACATTATAATTTTTAATGTAATCCAAAGCAATATTTCTATTATCATTTGACATCAGCATTGATGATATTTTGCAACAAGAGACCCGCGGGTCTAGCGCTCACCTGAGTATCGCAAGTTCACCTTTCACGCAGTCACTTATCTAAATTATTCACAGCTCTACTAAAATTTGACCAGGCATTCTTAAGTAGAAGATGAAAATGTACAATAAGGGCCCAAATTTTTTAAGATTCCTTAATTTGGGGGGATTGGGGGCCCCTGGGGCCCTCTGGGTGGGGCATGGTGCCCATTTTGATAAATTGAGATCCTGACCCCCTAGGGATGCTACCTGCCAAGTTTGACAAAAATCCATCATGAGGTTTTCAGGAAGAAGATGAAAATGTACAATTCAGGCCCCCATTTGGACCTTCCCAACCCCCCCCCCCCCCCCCCTCCCCTGTCCCCAAGAAGGGCACCTCTGGATCTGCTATGAACAAACTTGAAACTACAGTCATTAATGTACTCACTCATAGTATTATCTTAGCTCTATGACTTCTGATTCTAGAGAAGATTTTTATAGATTCCTTCATTTTCGGGGGTTTGGGCCCCCTGGGGGCCCCTGGGTTGGGCATGGTGCCCATTTTAACAAATTGAGATCCTAACCCCCTAGGGATGCTACCTGCCAAGTTTGGTGAAAATTGGTCATGGGGTTCTCAAGAAGAAGATGAAAATGTACAATTTAGGCCCCATTAGGACCCCTCCCCTGGGTCCCAAGGGGGGCACCCCTGATTCTGCCATGAACAAACTTGAAACTACAGTCATCAAAGTACTAACTCATAGTATTAACTTAGCTCTATCATTTCTGGTTCTAGAGAAGAAGATTTTTACAAATTCCTTAATTTTTGGGGGTTTGGGCCCCCCTGGGGGCCCCCTGGGTGGGGCATGGTGCCCATTTTAACAAATTGAGTTCCTAACCCCCTAGGGATGCTACCTGCCAAGTTTGATGAAAATCGGTCTTGGGGTTTTCAAGAAGATGAAAATGTAAAAAGTTTACGCACGACGGACGACGGACGACAGACGACACGACGGACGCCGGACGAAGGGCGATCGCAATCTCAAAATGTTTGCAAGACTGAGATAAGTCTTAAAAATACAAAAACAAAACAAAACAAAACAAAAGAACAACAAGGAAAAGTAGAAATTACGTGGTGCGTAAAATATGTCCCCGCCGGAAGTAGCATTTAGAAGCAAAATGTACAATATCGGTAAAAAATCAAGGTCAAAGGTCAAAGAAGTCAAAGGTCAAAATTCTGTGTAGAAGTTTTGAAGCCCTCACCTAGTGCCATCACAAAAAGCAAACGGAATCGAAATCGGGCTTTGATAGAAATGGCGAAGGAGTAGCATTTTGTAGCCAATTTATAATACATGTATAGGTCAAAAATCAAGGTCAAAGGTCAAAGAAGTCAAAGGCCAAAATTCTGTGTAGAAGTTTTGAAGCCCTCACCTCATGCCATCACATAAAGAAAACGGAATCGAAATCGGGTTAGAAATGGCAAAGGAGGAGCATTTTGTAGCCAATGTACAATATAGGTCAAAAATCGAGGTCAAAGAAGTCCAGGGTCAAAATTCTGTGTAGAAGTTTTGAAGCTCTCACCTACAGACTGTAGTGCCATCACATAAAGCAAATGGAAATGAAATTGGGTTAGAAATGGCAAAGGAGTAGCATTTTGTAGCAAAATGTACAAGGCAGGTCAAAAATCAAGGTCAAAGGTCAAAGAAGTCAAAGGTCAAAATTCTGTGTAGAAGATTTGAAGCCCTCACCTAGTAACATCACATAAAGCACACGGAATCGAAATCAGGTTAGAAATGGCGAAGGAGTAGCATTTAGTAGCCAATGTACAATATAGGTCAAAAATCAAGGTCAAAGGTCAAAGAAGTCAAAGGTCAAAATTCTGTGTAGAAGTTTTGAAGCCCTCACCTAGTGCCATCACATAAAGCAAACGGAATCGAAATTGGCTCATAAATGACAGAGAAGTAGCAAATTGAACATTTTGATCACACACGGACGCACAGACAGACAGACAGACAGACGGACGGATGGACAGACGGACACACACTCGTACGGAGCCCGTTTCATAGTCCCCTGCTCGAACTCGTTCGGCGGGGACAAAAACTCTCCTGCAGTTCTTGATTTTTGAGCTACAAGGTCTTGTCAGACCCATGAATGATACAAACACACACACTGGAAGTGCACGACTATCATTCTGACACAAGTGCGGCCTTATTTAAAAGTAAAATGTAACTGTGAGACAAGAATTGGAGAAAAAACCGACTCATACATCATGGTAGGCCACATTATTTGAGCTGCTGAGGCAAAAACACACACATTATAAGCGCACAACAATCATTCTGACACAAGTATGGCCTTAAAGTTAAAGAAACTGCGAGATAAGAATGGGAGAACTGACTTTTATCTCATGGTAGGCCAAATTATTTGAGCTGCAGACGCAAATATGTTCGCTTTGTTGATTTGTTTCAACTTTTGTCATACTTCAGAGTTTCAACTTCACAGAACAGCACAGAGACTAACACGCATAACAAGTGATGGCTTCTGAAGTAAAAGAACGAAAATGCACACACCCACAGGCCCTCCGTTTCGCACTCGAGATTCTGACAAATTTCACATCGTAAGAATCACACCAAGCCCAAACTTGATACTTTGTGATCAATAAAGACCTTTATTGCTGGTCCTCATTAACAGACGTTATTTCACAGGATGTTATTTGTGACGAGTTCCATGGCGATGGAAGGAGAAAAACTACTTGGCGGATGCCTGGGCCTTCTTGATCTTGGCCATCTCCCTGCTCACAATGGCATTCCTCTGTTGAATGAAAATATTATGACAGAAAGGAGAAAACCAATAGTTTAGGAACACACAAGACCTTCAATGCTAACTAACATGGGTACAAATAACATCTTACATGCATACAGTACTATTCATCAGCAACTTAGTCTACAAGCTTTCACAAGCAATGAGTGGACACTTAACTACTGACGGCAAGTCAGAATAACAACTCAGAAAGAATTTGAAGATATCATGTTCATCTAAGCATCTAAGGTTGCCTTACAGGGCACAGAAACTGTTGACAGAATGCAAAAAGAGGACTTAGTTAAATTGAAGCATAGACAGTGTATATTCTTTTTTTTTCTTTTTTCTTTTGCTCATCTTGCAAGCTATGTCAAATCAGCACACTACAGTCTGAAACCAACACAACTCTTTCACTATATCTTGTTCTTACAAACTGAGTCTTCCTATCAACACAATCTTCAGTGTAAATCATCGAGGTTGTCCTTGCAAAAGTCAGAAAATTTCTCTTCCTTTTTTTTTTCCCCCATCAAGAGTTCCCTAGGTAAAATTTCAGAAGAAACTAAAAGATATTGATAATCACAGCACTGTTATCTAAGGAGGTATAGCTGCTCATGGGAAACTGGTGAACTCATCTGGCCTCCCCCCCCCCCCCAAAAAAAAAAGCATATAATCACACTGCAGGCTCAGATTGGGTGTCTGGTAGTGTTCACTTGCTATGCTATCCCACTGGCTGACCATAACCGCATTCCTGAAGAAAATAAATTGTCTTGTTCATAAATCCTTGCAAGTAATGAAAGGCAAACAGAGAAAACAGGTGACACAGGAATACATTTTACCTTTTGCTTGCAGCGCATGAGCTTGTAGCGGTCGAAGTCGGTCATCTGTACTCTCTGAAAGATCAAAATATGCATAGACAGAAATGTTTGATTTTTGTTATTTCTGGCTGAAACAGAAAGTACTGTATGAGCTGAAATTTTCGCGTACAGATATTTTCGCGAATTGCTGCTTGGAGGACATTTTCGCGTGTTGTTAATTTCGCGGCTGCGGGGGTCTAACTGAACTTGCTTATTTGCGCGTTGTTATTTTCGCGGTTCAAAGGCGATTCGCGAACTTCGCGAAAATAAAACCACCGCGAAAATTTCAGCTCATACAGTATCAGAAGACACAGTCAATGGGACGAGTATCTGGATCCACGAGGACTAGCTTTGTTTACTTATTTGTTAGGTTTTGTTTTGTCTTTGTCTTGCTAGCATTCAGTCAGAATATAATAGCAATTATGCTCCTTAAACAATCAAGAACCCTTCATGGAATAATCCGATTTTAAAAGAACTTAATTTATATTCACTGGATTCAATGTTTGGTTACTAGGATTTGAATAATACCAATCATTTAGTTTTACAGCACAGAATCTTAGTTTCTTTACTCATGACATCATTACAAATAATTGTTTTCAAATGAAACCCAAACCCTATGAGAAATGTGGATTGAGTGAAAGCAGCAACATTAGTAGAACACATCAGTGAAAGTTTAAGGAAAATCGGACAATCGATGCAAAAGTTACGAATTTTTACAGTTTTGATGTTGGAACCGCCGGATGAGGAGACTACTACAGGTTATAGCATCATGTGTGGACAACAATATAAAGAAAATATAAAGGGAATTCCACCAAAAAAAAAAAATCACTTTTCATGAAAAATACACATTCCATCAACTTGATACTGACATATAAGGGTAGCAATTATTCCCCCTGCTTTCTGAAAGTAGTTAGTCAAGTGCTCTTTCATAATGCTAGAAAAGTGATTTTTTTTTTTTGTGGAATTTTCTTTATATTTCTTTATATTGTTGTCCACACAAATGCCATAACCTCTAGTAGTCTCCTCATCTAGCGTTTCCAACACCAAAATTTTAAAAATTCATAACTTTTGCATCGATTGTCCAATTTTCCTGAAACTTTCACTGATGTGTTCTTCTAATGTTGCTGCTTTCACTCAATCCATACTGCTCTTTGGGTTTGGGTTCCCTTTGATTTATTTGCAAAGGACTGAACACAGAAGCAGCAAAGTTTTGAAAATAATTAGTTAAATGGAATCCCTGCGGCCTCACCCTCTTCTTGGCAGCCAGCTTTTTGGCCCAGCGTGTTTCCTCCCACTTCTTGGTGATTTCAGCCTTCTCCCAGGCCTTCCTCACTGTGCTGTTGCGGGCTGAATGGGGAATGCTGATGACAAAGTCAGTCAGGTGCAGCTGCTTGAAGCGGATTCCCTGGCGCTGGACACCGGAGCATGGTCCATCCACGAGTGCCTGATGAGCAGTGACAAAAGTGAACAGGTACATGAGAGTTGGCTACTCTTGATGGTAACACTGTGTGGTGAAGTCAACGAGTTTACCATGGTATGCAGTTTTCACCATCAATATGCACCTTTTTTGTTTGCCTGAAGTCTATGTGTGTGTGTATTTGTCGTGTGTTTATACAAATCAAATGACTGGAATGGATGTCAATGCAATGGCAGCAAGTTGCATGTCCACATTGGTTGGTAATGCATGAAGGTACTGACATGCCGACAGGACATAGCAGATGTATTGATATCAAGAGATAGTGCGGGCAATTTCATATACATTTCTTTAACCCATTAACTGAAACGCCTGAAACTGCCCGTCCGTTTTTTTCCTCTTTTTTTTTTTTTTTTTTAAGTTTTATGCTTAACCATTTTTTGTTTCATGTAGAATCTATGTATGTAATTTGAAAGAGGTCAAAGGTCAACAAAAGTATGGCGGAATCAATTCTGTGACACATCAATATTTTGCTGGAGGTGTAATAGGCTTTCAAATAAACATAAAACGAATAGACAAAAAAAACAGAGCTATTCTATTCAATTTCTACATCATTTAGAAAGTTGTTGAAATGAGAGCAATATTGCTGTATCTTCCAGGGGACCATATGCCATTATGTACAGAATCTTCAGTTGCTAAAGGGCAATATAAATCAGCCTTTGTGGTACTTCTAATACTTAAACTGTTTGTTTTTGTTTTTGCTTTTAATGTTAGGACTTGGATGGACATGTCTGTCATACTGTTAAACATCACATACTCGCAACCACTGCCACAAGAGGATAATTCTTTCAGTATTGCATTTGAACTGTCACATGCTCTGATGTTATAATACCTTTCACTTCAATCAATTTAGGTAATATGAACATTAATTTTTCTGTGAGACATAACTTTTCAACACACAAGTACTGAAATGTAACTTGTCTTAACTATAGAACAGATACAGACAATCAGACATACCCTTCTCTGGTCAATGACATCAACAATGACACACAATTTGCCCTTGTTGCTCCCACTGGCAACATAGGCAACACGCCCCACTTCGACGAATCTCCTGAAAACCTGTAGAGGGACATAACAAAAGCTTCATTGAAATGTTGGCATTCTCTTTCAAATTCTAAATCACTGGACAGAATTTACAATACCCAGCTCTAACATGTCATGCATGTGTTTGCATCTAACATGGCATCCTGTGCAACTGTGGGGACCCACATGACTAACAAGATCATTAAAGGGTTTAGTTATCAATCAGTTCTGCTTGTTATTTGATAAAGTGGTGTCTTCATATTCATGGTAATTGACATCAGGTTATTTCAATGATCTACAGATCTAGAGTAAAACCACCAGTTTTCGGCCACCCTCCTGAATCCAGATACTTACCACTAATCACAAGCCAGCAAATTCTAGTATTGTAACAACACACGCATATCACATCATTTCACATACTGGCACTGTTGTTCACAACACGAAAGTCCCTTAATCACCTCCAAAAATGCATCCAAAATCCCAAATTTTGCAATCAAAAATGCAGAATCGCTCAACTTTTCCAAAGCGTGCGTGAATAAGTCCAGTGTTAAGAATCAGGGCCTCTAAAAAAGCGCTAAAAAAACAAGAAATATGCCATTCTGTTGCGAGATTTTTCGCTCATTGCAAGCTCAGAGTATGATGCTATCTGCAAAAGCACAAAAGAAAAACAAAATCTCCATGCGTGCCGATGCAGTGACCAAATGTGCAGGGGTTGAATGCAAGTACTTTACAAGTGCCGACTCGCCAGAATATGGACACCATTTACCATGTTTACAATGGGCTCCACAATGTCCCCGATGCAAACTTGCGCCAACAAGGTGTGGCGCAGCGCATTTTTCAGCGGCCTTGTACGCGCATTGCACACGTCCAGATTCTGGAGGATTATCAAGGTGATACATTTTGGAATTTTGTGAAATTCTAATCATCTATGATATATTTAACAAAACGTTAAGATGAAAGTAGTTTACTAGTTTAACCATGTTATTGTTAACAGTTAACTGTCAAAAAATGATTCAAAAAAAACTCAAAGACAGATTTTTCTGAGGGCATACTCGTGAAATAGGCCCCACCACTGCGTGTTCGTACAAATACTACGGCGGCTCGCCTGTTTATACTCGTGAATTCAGCCCCACCGTGTGGCGTTCATCGGTAGATGAGCACGGCGGTGGGGCTTTCTTCCACAGTATAATACTCGTGAATGCGGCCCCATCAAACGGCGTTTACGCGAGATGCATACGGCGGTGGGGCCGATTTCCACAGCATAGCATCTTTCGTCCTCCCTTTCTCCCGTTTTTTCTTTGGTCTTCTACTTTTTATTCTCGGAAGGACTCCCTAATCTCCCTTGACTAATTTAATGGCCAATTTAACCATAAATACAACCCTACCTAACCCTAAACCCTAACCCTAACCTAACCTTGCTTGCTAACGCACGGGTGCACGCGCACTGCGGTGGGGCCTATTTCACGATTTTGCCTTTCTGAGTGCAGTTCTGAAACTGTGAAGCACTCCGATGGAGAATTTGTAACCTCTATAAATTCCATTTTACTCAGTAGCCAGGATATACATGGACGTCTACCTAGATACATTACACAGGATCAGGAGCGGGCTCACGGTTACACCATTGCTCACAACGCGTACCGTGTGACTGACATGAAATGCCATGCCACGGCACGCACGTTGCCTATGTACACCTGTCCTACGCACATCGCACACATGAAGGGAGAAGACTGATGGGGAAGGACTGCATGGTATTTATTGGTCGATATACAGACTTAAAACCCGACAACCCCTCAATAAAGAGGGGTTAAGACAGTCTTGAAGTATTTTAGCACACAAAAATATTGCCGATTACTTCGAATCATATTTATTTCAGTCAATTACGAGAAATGTTTGAGGCAAATTTTACGAAGTCGTACCCGCTCCATGGTGTGGTACTTGGGTGAAAAGACTGAGGGAGAGTGGACAACAGAGGGCGACAAAAGTGCTTCACTGATAGTTGCTTTTCCATACTAATCTCTAGAATTGGAAATAAAAATCGAAATGTTCATGGGTCAAATTATATCTATGCATGCACCAGTCCTCAGCCGATTGAGGTTCTGCACTTAATACTCTACACTTTTCCTTTCAGTGACGTAACTCAGCCATTGCATAAAAACACTGCGATCTCCAGCAGATCCATGTCTATTATCAAAACAACAAGAAGACTACTACATTTTATGGCATGCCGTGCTTCGAAAGGCAGGAATTGTTTTTGATTTAGGGTTGATTATTTCATAATCAGTTTTTCAGTGGAAGAAAACACGTATCTGTGAAATTGCAAATTCCTGTTTTTTTTTTTGTTCATGTAATAAAATTCAATAGATGACTGCTTGAAAGACCATTACATTCTTGTGTGTTAAAGGGAAATATGCATTTTACTTCTGTAAGCAAATCTTTTAATTCGGCATTCCATATTTAAGACTACCACAATGGCGGTGCAGCAGCATGTGTCCTGTGGGCGATGCCTCAGCTGTGTGCCGGATATTTCCAATTCGATGCAACTAGCATCTTACGGAGGGTAATCATATAACTGTCAATAATTTCTGTAGTCAATGGAACTTGATGATCGGTGTGAATAGTGACAGATCTCATGATTATGAGCTATGCAAAGACGTGTAAGCGAGCATGACTTATTCAGTGATTGACGACCGACCGGTGAAATTGACATGTGTGTGGTGATCTTGTGCATGTGTGCGTGCGTGTATGTACCGCGCCTGTCTTGGTCTTCGCCGATCGGATCCTCTGCTGTCTGTCTGTGCTGCATGCGGCATGCTGTGTGGTGGTCGTTTGCTCGCTGGTTTTCCTCCCTCCCAGCCTCCATTCCCGCCAGCCCAGCCCAAAGTGGAAGGAGTAACTATAACTCCTTGGCCAACCCGGTAGCGTGGGGAAACATAAGTCAAAGTGGTTGATGGTCCAACTGCATGAATTGGTTTCCATTTGCCGCTTACGAAGTTACGGCATACAATACATTTCTCCTTTCAGTAAACTTTACTGTTTGTTATAAGATTCTACTCCACAATCGAATCGCGCCACTCCTGAAATTGTCAAGAAGTCCCAATTCGCAAAAATAACACTCGCTAAATAGATGACGTATACAAAATGACAGATGGAGTAGAGATGTGCCTTTTCATGCTCTTGGTACTTTGCAGCATGCAAGAAGCCCTGGACTCTGGAGTCGAGTCGGACCCCAACCTTGGCTAGGGGTTATTGACTGGTCCTTGACCTTGTATTTCATCATGCTTATTCCGTAAATTTCCAATATGGGGAATTGTTATAACTATTTGATTGTAAGCAAATGTTGAAATTGGCTTCTGTAATTTGCTTGTGTGCATATATTTTATTGTAAATTAAATTAATAATATTGTAGATTAAATGCACAGGTTTGTGGTTATGTCATTCATTTGACCACCAGCAACCGTGTCTACAGTTGTAATGGACATTGCCAGAAGAATTGCCTGCTACACTTTAAATTTACCTTGAATGTACCTTGAGTTGAAGTGTCACACCTCCATCTTCACGTAGATTGACTGCAAGTGTGTGTGGCAGGGTGTAGGGAGCTTTGTAGCCCATTAGTAACCCAATTTCTTCTTAAATGTGAGGAGTGTCCATGATTGGATGACATCTGGGAGTTTGTTCCAGCTATCTACCACTCGTTGGCTGAAGAAATGTTTTCATATGTCCAGGTCTAGAGCATGTCTTGGCAAGTTTCTGGGAATGTCCTCGGGTACCACGATATGTTGCTTTCTGGAAGATGGAGTTTGGGTCGGTATTGTCTCTCTGTGCAATGATGAGTTAGGCTTGAATAAGGTCACCCCTCTTCTTTCTGTCTTCCAGAGTTGTAAGATTGAGTATCCTATTAAAGGGAAGATAAACCCCAAGAGCAATGTGGATTGAGTGAAAGCAGCAACATTAGTAGAACACATCAGTGAAAGTTTGAGGAAAATCGGACAATCGATGCAAAAGTTATGAATTTTTAAAGTTTTGGTGTTGGAACCGATGGATGAGGAGACTACTAGAGGATATGACGTATGAGTGGACAACAATACAAAGAAAATATAAAGGAAATTCAACAAAAATTCACTTTTCTAGAATCATGAAAGAGCAATGGACCAACCTCTTTCAGAAAGCAGGGGGAATAATTGCTACCCTTAACATATGTCAATATCAAGTTGATGGAATTTGTAATTTTCATGAAAAATGGATTTTTGTAGAATTTTCTTTATATTTTCTTGGTATTGTTGTCCACTCATACGTCATAACCTCTAGTAGTCTCCTCATCCAGCGGTTCCAACACCAAAACTTTAAAAATTCATAACTTTTGCATCAATTGTCCGATTTTCTTCAAACTTTCACTGATGTGTTCTACTAATGTTGCTGCTTTCACTCAATCCACATTGCTCTTGGGGTTTATCTTCCCTTTAAAGTCTGACTTCATAGGGGAGGTCTTTTAGTTTGGGGATGAGTTTGTTGGCCCTGGCCTGCACTTTGTACTTTCTCCAGTATTTTCTTGTCTTTTTCTAGATATGGACATCAAGCTTTCTTACAGTAATCCCAAGTGTGGTCTGACAAGTGACTCGTAGAGTTTTAGGATAACAGCTCTACTTCTGTATAATGTACAAAGTTTCTCTTGGTCATTCCCAAGACTCTGTTGGCTTTCTTTGCAGCTGCAGCACACTTGGTTGAAACTTTGAGGGATTTGTGAATCAATACTCCAAGGTCTTTTACCTTTGGTGTTTCTCATAGGGTGGCATTTCCCATGTGGTAGGTGTGATGTAGATTATGGTATCCCATATGCATCACTCGACACTTGTCAGCATTGTTTCATCTGCCACTTTCCCGCCCATGAATGGAGATTGTCGATGTCTTTTTGCATGTCTTCAATATCTTCTTCTGTTCCTACAGGATGACGGATGTGCCAACTGAATGTCATCTGCAAACTTACTAATGAATGAATTACCACCCATACCACATTTTATATCATTCATGTACATCATATGAGAAAGCAGAGTGGTCCCAATGCTACAGGAGGTGGACAATTACTGTAAGAGAGAGAGGGAAAAAAATGACTCTACACTTGTATTGGGTAGATATCATCTCTTTGTCAAATTCTTATCACCACACTCAAACTCAAGTTTGTTTTCTTTAAAATTTGTCTTCTGACAGGTTTGATTTTGTAGCCTTACCGATTGTTCACCCAAGATTCAAGCGTGAATTTGTAGAGGGGAAAGCCAAGGACAGAATAGCTCCGTTTGCGAGGTCAGATCTACTTTTACCAAGTCAAGGTGAGTGACACAGGGCATCTGATGGTGAGGTGAAATTCTCAGCATGAATGTCTCCTAAAATATGATAGATTGCTAATTTTGCCATATAATGTGTAGAAGGGGGGGGGGGGAGGGGAGAGTTACTCAATAAAGCATGCTCATATTGATAACATTTGATGAATACTGGTGTCTGTGTGTGCTTTGCTAATGAATCCTACCATGATATTGGCAACGATTTCTGAAAGAAAGTAGAACATGGTCAACACTGGACATAGAGTTTGTGACCAGCCGTTATAGAAGATTGCTTAGCAGTGCCTTGATGACTTCAAAACCAGATCATCTGAATGATAGCTTCATGAATTTCTAGTTGTAGGGCACCCAAATTCAAACTGCAATGTATAATGAGCCTCTTTTAGATTGATTACAATCATTGTGCATGAGAAATAGTTTGCTGTATGAGTGTCCTTGTTTGTAAGTTTGATACATGGTCTGCTCAGGTGTAAGCATTATTTTTTTTTTCTTTTTCTTCAATGATCCCTCGAATGATTTACTGGTGATTCATCCCTTTTGAAGTGTATTTATTTCGCCAGTCCATGCACTTCTGTAAGTCTTTTTATATTGATATATCCATACATTTTTGGTTGAAGTTGCTTGTCTATGTAATTGTTTGAAATGTGTTCTGTTTTTGTTTTGTTTTTTCAGCCTACATTTTATTTCATGTTTATATTTACTTTGTATAGACTGGAGCTCGTTAGTGGTTGGCAAACTTTCTGCCTGGCTTCAGCCCGACTCGGAGAATGCCGTGGTGCGGCTGAATTCCCAGGAGGCGCTCCTGCAGGAGTTGAACTATGCTGCCCACTTAAGTCTCCCGGCAGTCCTGGTGCCACTGTCCAGCATTCGATGCGTCAACCTTGCCAGGTGTCTCTTCAGCCACATGCAAGGTCACAGCAACCACCAGGTACACAGGAACACCAAATTCTTAATTGCACCGACAAAAGTAAAGAGAAAGATCTTGCCAGATTTTGTTTGTTTGTATGTTTGTTTTTTCTGAAGAAGCAAGATGTTTCCTTTTGTACAAGTAGTAAAAGAAAAATGACTCTTTTTGTTCCTTCAAGTTCTGATTTTTTTTCTTCTCAATTGCAACAATCTGTTTGTGTGAGACTAGGTGCAGAGTTACTTCTGTAAATGCATATCCATGTATTTATGTATGATACATATGTACAGTATAGTTTTTGATATTTTGTTTGATGAAGTCAGGAAAATTTGGCAGAGGTGTAACATTCAAGTGGCCATTTTGAAATGAAAGAATTGCCAGCAAAGCCAGTTCTGGAAATACCTCCAAGCAAATCAGGTTGTTACCGACAATTCCTGCCGAATACTACATGTTGCAGCTGCAGCTGGTTGTATGTTCTGCCTGAAAATTGACTCTGTAACCTTGTCATACCCCAGGTATGGATTCAAGTGCCAATCCAAGCCCCAAGTGTAATGACAGATGACCTGATTGAGAATGAGCCTGACCATGGGGACAATGAGAACGAAGCCACGCTATCACGCGACAAGGATCCCTGGCACTGGTGGAACACGTTGAGACGCGCCTGCAATCATCACAAGAGATTAGGCGTCGGTGTGTTTTACTTTCTTTTCGGAATTTTGATGCCATGATATTGTGTGTAAAAAACACCAAATTATACAATTTGAATTTGAATTGTAACTTCCGTCTTTCTTTCTGCGGATATGTTCAAAGGTAAAAATCATGTTAATTATGAAATGGCTAAACTGGTATAAAGAGGTAAAAATTATCCATTTAGGGATATCAATATGTAACACTGGTACATTTTTAGGTTTTTAAATGCATTGTTTTATGTGTATTTGTAACTAATATTCTTTTGTAAATACTCATCATACACAATTTCTTAAATGCAATGTCAGTCTTAAAGGACAAGTTCACCTTCATAAACATAAGGATTGAGAGAATGAAGCAACATTAGTAAAACACATCATTGAAAGTTTGAGGAAAATCGGACAATCCGTTCAAAAAATATGAATTTTTGAAATTTTTGTGCAGTCACCGCTGGATGAGAAGACTACTGCAGTGTATGATGTCAAATGCGTACAACAATATAAGGAAAATAAAAAGAGAATTTCACAAAATTTTATCTTTTGAAAAAAGTTGACATTCTCTTGACTCGTTACTGAAAAATGTTATGGGTAATATTATTCCCCCAGTCTGTAGAAAGAGGCAAGTCAAGTCCTCTTTTATGATGCGAAAAAAGTGAAAATATGTTGAATTTTCTTTATATTTCTTTGTACTGTTGTACGCATATGACATCACAAGCTGTAGTAGTCTCCTCAACCAGCATTTCCAACACAAAAATTTTAAAAATTCATAACTTTTGCATCAATTGTCCAATTTTCCTCAAAACTTTCACTGATGTGTTGTACTAATATTGTTGCATTCTCTCAATCCTTATGTCGCTGAAGGTGAACTTGCCCTTTAAGTCAATCTATCCGTGAGATGAATGTGTCAATTCATCCATGCCCAAGGAATAGTCATAATAATCATGGCATACTCATATTCCAAGTCACCTAGCCTGCTATGCTCGAAATGTTTTCTGCTGCCCTGTGACTGGCTTGGTATAATGTGATATAAATGTTTCTCCTCTGCCAGCCCTGGAGGTGTCACCAGACCTTCCGTCACAGGCCATCCTGGACCGGTGGCTGGGTGAGCCCATCAAGTGCGCCATCTTCTCCACGAGCCTCTTCCTGACCAACAAGAAGGGCTTCCCCGTGCTCTCAAAGGCCCACCAGTCCCTCGTCATGCAGCTCTTCAGGGTGAGTTGTAGGGGATGGGGGGCTGCCACACCCGGCAGCCGCCGAGGATAGAGACCAGGAACAGGAATGCAAAGAGCTGTCATGATGGCATCATGTTGGTGAAATCCTAAAGTTGTTAAGTTTATTACCTTTCAGTGAAACGAGAGATAGAAGGTCAGCAATGTATGCAACTGCATTAATCAAACTCTTCATGTAAAAAAAATTAAAAAAAAGAAATCACAATTTTTTTTTTCATTGAATTTGCTTTATAGCTCATTACATTTTCACAACAATGGAGGGAATATGTATGAAGCCTATCAGGGCAATTAGGGTTAGAGTTTGGGTTATGGTTAGGATAAGATTCAGGATTAGGATAAGGGTTAGGGTCAGGGTAGGGTCTGGGGTAATTGCTCAGGAGGCAGTTGCCCTAGAACCATATAAATAGACTGTCTTACAGTGCACTCCCGTTATAACAAACACGGTTATAACGAAATTCCAGTTACGACAAAATGAAAATTTAGGCCACAACATTGCTGGCTCTTTGCTTTTTATTGTTTATTTGTTGGGCCATCACGAAATTTCAATATAACAAAAGAAAACTGCTGGTCCTGAGGCCTTCGTTATAATGGGAGTTCACTGCATTTACCAAAGAATGACACCTTATGCGATCTTTTCATATGATCAATTCAGAAATTGTGAAAGCTTATCGTGAAATACATAAAAGCCCATTGTGTTTGTAGAGTAATCACAGCAACTGTTATGGAAATAACATATTGTATGATACAAAACCCAAATTCTTCTGTGTCATCTTCCATTTGATGATGGTAGGTGATTCATGACTCTTCCATATGTTTGTGGGTGAATATCGTTATAAGTGATCAAATGTTTGGTTTCCATGGCAGCTAAATGTTCAGATGATGATCACAGGAGTGAACAGACACCCAGACAAGGGCATCAAAGCCTACCAGCAGTACATGGACCACCTGTTCCAGTCTCAGCCTCCGCTGGGAGGAGTCGATGCCTTCGCCAAGGGTTACGAGGATTACCTGCAGTGTCCTCTACAGGTGAGTTGGTCTTGGAGCCCCCTGTACTATTATTGAGAGTTTGGTAAAGGACTCCTTCCTAATTAGCTTGTTGTACTTTGCAAACTTAAAGGTTTGTGTTGTGTCTGCCCATACCTCGAGGGTTCAGTGCATTTTTGAGGCTGCTGCTTCACTTGATTGGTATTGTGTATTTCTTTCTCTCTTCTCCCCCCCCCCCCTTGTCTGATATCTTCTTCTTGGCCATGTAGTTACTTGTAAGGTAGTATCTTCTTTATCATTATTGAAATCAGAATTATGTATGATTGCAATCTGTGAGCTGTACGTGAAAAGTTGTTGGGTACCATCAGAGTATATTCCAGAGTGTTGAGAAAGGAACTGTATGATATCCAGTACTGAAAAAGTAAACATTTTTACATCATAGAAATTTTGCGCTTTTTGCGCGACCAGAAACCAACGCAAAATCAAAAGCACACAAAATGTTTTCTTGCTATATGTACCACTATGCAATGTCTTGGTTTCATGGAATTAAAAACATGTGAATTCATCTTGGCAGTGTGCGAAAATTACTCACATGAAAATATCCACTCTTACCGTGACTCATAATGCTTCTGTTGTTTGCAGCCGCTCTCTGACAACTTAGAGTCACAGACGTACGAAATCTTTGAGAAGGACCCAGTCAAGTACACACGCTACCAGGAAGCTGTCTACAAAGCCCTGATGGAGTCAGTGTCAGAGGCACAAAAGTCTTCCACTAAGACGTGAGTTTGTTTCTCATATTTTGTATGAGGGTGGTACTCCATGTTTGGCTACTTTTTGTTCTGGTGTCTATCAAAGTCCTCCCTTTGTGATAGTGATCAAAGGAGATTTTTTGTCCCGCCGAACGAGTTCGAGCAGGGGACTATGAAACGGGCTCCGTACGTGTGTGTGTCCGTGTGTCCGTCCGTGTGTCTGTCTGTGTGTCCGTCCGTGTGTGATCAAAATCTTCAATTTGCTACTTCTCTGTCATTTATGAGCCAATTTTGATTCTGTTTGCTTTATATGATAGCACTACATGGGAGCTTTGAAACTTCTACACAGAATTTCAGTCGTGACCTTTGACCTTGACCTTTGACCTATATTGTACATTTTGCTACAAAATGCTACTCCTTCGCCATTTTTAACCCAATTTCAATTCCGTTTGCTTTATGTGATGGCACTAGGTGAGGGCTTCAAAACTTCTGCACAGAATTTTGACCTTTGACTTCTTTCACCTTTGACCTTGATTTTTGACCTGTATTGTACAGTTTGCTACAAAATGCTACTCCTTCACCATTTCTTACCCGATTTTGATTCCGTTTGCTTTATGTGATGGCACTAGGTGAGGGCTTCAAAACTTGTACACAGAATTTTGACTTTTGACTTCTTTGACCTTTGACCTTGATTTTTTACCATATTATACATTGGCTACAAAATGCTACTCCTTCGCCATTTGTAACCCGATTTCGATTCTGTTTGCTTTATGTGATGGCACTAGGTGAGGGCTTCAAAACTTCTACACAGAATTTTGACCTCTGACTTCTTTGACCTTTGACCTTGATTTTTGACCTGTATTGTACATTTTGCTACAAAATGCTACTCCTTCGCCATATCTTACCCGATTTCGGTTCTGTTTGATTTATGTGATGGCACTAGGTGAGGGCTTCAAAACTTATACACAGAATTTTGACCTTTGACTTCTTTGACCTTTGACCTTAATTTTTTACCTACATTTTGTTGTACATTTTGCTACAAAATGCTACTCCTTCGCTATTTCTAACCCGATTTCGATTCCGTTTGCTTTATGTGATGGCACTAGGTGAGCGCTTCAAAACTTATTTGACTTCTTTGACCTTTGACCTTGATTTTTGACCTATATTGTACATTTTGCTACAAAATGCTGCTTCCGGCGGGGACATATATTACGCACTGCGTAATTTCTACTTTTCCTTGTTTTGTTTTTTTTTCAAAGAGAGAAGTTTCTTAATGAACTTGGTAGAGCAAAAGAAACAGAAAAGGACAAGTATGTTGCTTTGACCATGTGGTCACATGACCAAGCTGATTACATTAATGTGCCCACTGAATACCGGCTTAGGTAACTTACTAATAATGATGTGGAAGCAAATTTCATTACATTTTTCAGACTTTGCTCAAATATTTACTACCCTATTACCTTGTTTTATTCCATTGATGGAATGTAGATTTCTCCTCCATGTTCGTTATTTCACCAATTGTCTGTTGTACAGTTAAGCTGACCATGAAAGGGAAGAATAAAGGTTCCCTTTACATACAAATGACCACTGTAGAAAGGTTATGCATGTAGATTCCCTCTTGGGAAATGTGAATTTCATTGCGTGCGAAGATGCAGCTTCAGGAGGATTATACATTGTGCCCTAACAATGAGTGTCTCTCAAACAGGGTAATAATGGTCTTGGGAGCTGGAAGAGGCCCTCTGGTGACGGCATCGCTAAAGGCAGCAGAGCAGGCAGACAGGAAGGTGCATGTCTATGCAGTTGAGAAGAATCCCAATGCAGCTGTGACGTGAGTAAAGAATCAAACTTTAAAGGGATCTGTCTCTTTAAGATATTATTCTGTTTCAAAGAAGTAAACTTAAAAGCAACAAATTCCAAAAATTATGCTCAAAATGTATAGAAGGGAAGTTGATTATCCAATGAATATGCTGAGCTCTTAGTATAGAGTTTACTCATGAAAGTGGGTTTGTTGACTTTGTTGTTAATTTGACCTTCACTGTTCTGAAGGAACAGACAGTTGAAAAGGGTGATCGAAATCTGGATTTTCCTCATTTCTAGGGGTGTCGTTTTTGTTGATGTGATGATGAAGAAAGCAGTGAACATAAGGCTTTCCTGTTTGATTTTCCACATTAGGCTCTTCAGTCTGAAGGAGGACAAGTGGGGTGACATGGTCACTGTGGTGCAGAGTGACATGCGGGAATGGAAGGCGCCGGAGAAGGCGGACATCATCGTCAGCGAGCTGCTAGGGTCCTTTGGTGACAACGAGCTCTCTCCAGAATGTCTAGATGGAGCACAGCCTTTCCTCAAAGGCAGGTTTGCCCTATTTCTTTTGTATAGGGGGAAGGGGGGGGGGGGCAGAAGGAGAGGCACAAGGGGGTCCATGCATGTCATGTTCTATCATGGCAGATGTTTAGTGTGACATAAGTCATTGCACTTCATGCGTAGCAAAGGTTAGGTACAAATATTGATTGGCTCTTAGTGTTAGGATATATAATTTGTTGTAAAGTCAGTGAATTCATGTGCAGTTGTTACCAACTGCATTATCAAAGGATTCATTTCTCTAGCTCTTTCCCAATGATTACACTGTAATGCATTGTAAGCAATTTTTGTTTTGAAGTCCTTTTGCACCATATGGAAATGTGTTTCTCTCGTCTGTTTCTCAATGCACAGCTAATATTGCTGATTGCAGTTTAAAAATGTTGTAGGGATATTGAATCTAGGACTTCTCATGGTCAGGGTTCCCCCCATAAGCACCCATAGTTTTACTCTAATGTAGTCAAATGCTGTAGTGATATTGAATCTAGGGCTTTTTATGGTCGGGGTTCCCCATAAGCACCCATAGTTTTGCTCTAATGTAGTCTAATGCTGTAGGGATATTGAATCTAGGGTTTCTCATGGTCAGGGGTTTCCCCATCAATATGCACCCATAGTTCTACTTTGATAGTCGCTGTCACTACTTCACTTCAGGTGCAATATGAATGTCATGGTCAACACGAAGACAATCAGAGAAATTAGGAAGCAATATTAATAACGAATCATGTTTTGCATTGAAAATACCTATCAGATATCTTTGGGAATACAATCTACCTGCACATGAAAATACATGTAGGTGATGGCTTTCTTGAAGTAAATCTGAAGATTGCCCTTGCACAGAGAATCCATTTCTAGCAGTATATTTCTGTATGTTTCCTATTTTCCCCCTACAGATAGCTGTATCAGCATTCCATGTAAATACACATCATATCTAAGCCCTCTCATGTCACACAAGCTCTACAATGAAGTCAAGTTGTGCAAAGAGAAGGACAAGAATCCTGAGGTAAGTGTTGTAGCTTTTATCCAAGCTACTGGGATAGTTATTCTGTGTCATATGGACTATTCTTTATACAGAGTGTAGGATGATTTTACTTCAGTCACCGTTTGCCATCTTGAATGGAAAGGCCACCCCATATCCAAATTGAGTCAGCAAGATAGAGTAATCTGGAACAAAGGAGTGTCTTTAGAATTGGGCAGCACTTAGCGCTTTTTTAGAAGTTTCATATGTATCTCTTCCATATATTATTTAGCCCACCATATTCTTTCTTTTATTGTGTTAAATTATTTGTTATTGCCTGTATGTATTACATGATATATTCATATATTTTGTATTACTTCCTATGTTTGATGTATATTTATTACTCATAGGCCTTTTTAGGCCAGCCATCCGTGTGACGGGTGGGATTTTCAAATAAAGACTAAACTAGACTAAACTATGTTTTCACAAAAGTGATGTTTTGGCACTATGTATGCATGTGGATAAGACAATGATGTTAGTATTTCACTCCTGACATGTTGATTTGTACATATGACATGCAAATCATGTGGGGTATATTTTTGCATCTCCATTCCCCTCAGAAGCCGTCATTGCTAAGTTGTAAGAACTTTTAAAACTGGTATGTTGAGCATTTGATTTATTCCCCCCCCCCCCCCCCCCCCCCCCGAGAAAAAATAATTAGTGGAGATTTGTGTGCAGGTCAGGTAGAGACTCATTTTACCTGGTGAGCTTATATCATAATCATTTCATGTAATTGACATATGAGATTGCCACTAAAGTCATTGTTATGTGAAAGCTACTGAAACTGTGAAGCTACCCCATTTTATCTTTATTTCTGTACCCTATGTAATAAAACTATTAACCAATGTAACTGATACTTGGTGTCTTTGAGCTGTCACTTTATATCAAACTCATACTAAACATGATGTGACTCTCCACTTTAATCCATGTGAATTGCTTTCATCCGCTTTGAATTGTAGGCCCATTTTGAGACGCCCTACGTGGTTCGACTCCAGAATGTGGCCATCCTTGACAAGCCGCAGCCAGTGTTCACCTTCACCCACCCGGCCAAGCAGCCGGCCGACAACCAGCGCTACAAGCACCTGACCTTCACCGTGTCGGAGGACGCCGAACTCCACGGCTTTGCCGGATACTTTGACACCGCCCTCTATGGTGATATCATGCTCAGTAAGTCTTGTCTCCAAACTCTTATCACCCCCCCCCCCCAAACATCCTCTGGTAGCGTAATGAATGCTTGTTGATACCAGGGAATTCAAGAATTGCACCATCTTTCTCACTTTACCCATCATTTTGAAGATGTTAAATAGCATTTCCTATAGATTCACATCCAGAAGTCGATGTAGTTTGTCAAATAAAAACATTCAAACATTCTGACATAATGAAGGTTAGTATATGAAAGTCACCCTTTGGGCAAGTTTTATTGCTGTCTTTTTCATTTCCTTTGTTGCAGATTAAAAACATTCAGTTGCAGTTAAATACATTATATAAGCTAACACTGAAAGTAAGGGATGATAGATGAGGAGGAAGAACATATCGTCGCTGGGGCGACAAGACCTCGTATCTACAAAATGTCAAATGTTCAGGAGAGCCAAAAAACATGGCGGCCAAAGCACTGTGGTGAATGGGATAGCCTTTCCTTTGACATGCCATGGTGGCTTCATTTTTGGAGTAAGACAGTTGGGATTTGGACAGGATATCACCTAACCCATTATTTGACCAGTAATCCAAAAAAGTCATTTTCACCAAAATTGCAGATACAAGGTATTGTCACCCCAGCGACGATATGTAGGTCTGTTGTCCGAGAAATTAGATTCAGAACCTGTCAGCTAGAGCCATGCAATCACTGAACAACAACAGATCTATCTCTGTGTCTGTGCATCACATTGGACATTTACACAGAGATGATATTTAGTTTGTTTAGTTGCGAATTGTAGAATGATGCATATGTATTTTTTTCATGAAAACAATGGAGACTTTAGACTCTGCACTTTTCAACTGAAAAGATTCTACAAGAAATTACTGTAAAAGTGGATATTTTCGGATGACTAATTTTTCGCGCTTGGCCGGGTCAGAAGAGTTTCGCGTGTTTTTAATTCTGCGGAATCAAGACATCACGCCCAGGAACATGTGGCAAGCAAAAATATTCGAGTGTTTTTATTTTCGCGCTAGTATCTGGTTGCGCGAAATGCGCGAAAATTTCAACACTGCAAAAATTTCCACTGTTATAGTAACAGCTGACCAGAACCTGTGCGATAACCGCACTCATTTTGTTAACCTTTTTGAAAAAATAATAATAATAATAATAAATCCTCATGATATTGCATATGGTTTGTCCCTCCTCTTCCAGGTACTGAACCAAGCACATACTCAGAAGGAATGTTTAGCTGGTTCCCAATATTCTTTCCATTAAAAGTAAGTAAAGGCTGTCTACTGATTACTTTTTGATGAAATTCTGAATGGTGATGCATGTCAGAAGCATGAGTAAAATGTAGTGAGTTTGATGATGGTGGTATTACTCGTGGAAAGTTTGTCTGCACCAACTGCATGTTTTGCAAAAATCTTTCAAAACAGTCAGGATATTAATTGTATTTGTGCAGAGTGATTCTTCGAAGCAAATTGATTTTTTGTTAAGTTTCAAATGAGAGCAACTACTCGTATATGAAAGTAAGAATTAGCAAATTATTCACCAAAATATACTTGATACAGGGGCGGATCTAGGAATTCCATAAAGGGGATGCGCCTTTAGAAAATTAAAGGGAGGCACACGCCCCCCCCCATTTTTTCTTTTTATTTCTTTTATTTTGACAAAGAATAAAGAGGGGGAGCGTGCCGGTACGCTCCCCTCTGGATCCACCACTGCTTGATAGATAAGCAGACCATTGAGCATTTTTTCTTAGATATATAGTATAGGCATGAATTTGTGCATGGCAATAGTACACTTTATATTTAATTCCCTGGGTGCCTCAAAATAGTCACAATTGCAATATGAAGTTTGCTTCATTTCTGTCATCACTTCAAAACAAATTTTCAAACCCATTGATTTCACCAATGTTTCCTGAAGCAGTTGAAAGCCTTTGTGATTGGAAATATCAGAGAAATTACACCTGTCATTACAATCTTTGGCTGTCTTATGAAGAATATGAAAGGGAAATTTCTCATCATGGTTTGTCAGTAACACTTTTTATACAAATAGTTCATCATGACTTCTGCCTATCATAATTTGATTTGCTGTATGTGGTTGCTAAGGAAGCGGCTAATGCTTGTATTAAGCAAGCAACCATAGGACGTGTGGTTTAAGTCCCCTTTGAATGACATGACATTGTCAAACAGGTGCCATAGAACACCATTGTTTTGAGTTACATAGAGGCGTAATGCAAATGTTCTTGGTCGTACATTCAGGCTCAAGTCAGAATTTAGGACAGATGAATGTAAATGTTCATTCTTTTTCATGCTTTTTTCCCCAGACACCAGTCCACTTGAAAGCAAATTCTCAAGTGACCGTCCACTTCTGGAGAAATTGCCGCAGCCGGAGCGTGTGGTACGAGTGGTGCTTGACCGATCCCGTGGCCACACCCATCCACAATATCAACGGCCAGTCGTATACCATCAGCTTGTGATGCCGATGGATCCTCTCCCCTCCTATTTGTCAATTCAGCCAAGTGTTCCAAGCGACATGTAAAAGAGCAGTATGACTGTAATTATTTATCATCTGCCGGCTTCTCTGCATAAAAGCGTAACAGACTGAATGACATCATGTCTGCATCTCATTCCTGAATCTATTCAAATCTATTCACGACTAACATTTGCCGAATAGTATACTATATTTTATCTGCAGAATTAAATATTTCTCCTGGAGGCTCTTGAATGAATTTGAAGATCTATGTTTGTGACATAATCTGGCCTACATGTGATACACAGACTTAAGCTTAACATTGGCAATGCTTGTGCAAAATTACATAAGGCTGTGATAGCATGCTAGGCATGATAAGTGTGTCTGAGACCATTTCACTTGCTGTATCTACAGCATTTTTGTAACATGGAAAACATTTTTTTTTTTTTTTTTTGCGGCCTGACATTGCTTATCATATCAGCAAAATTCTGATTAGTAAACAAATAAATGTACATGCAAAAATAGCCTGGTAAAATGTACTGAATATAAATGAGTGAAACATCCAGTCGCATGAATTACAATGCTTGGTGCACAGTATGCAGTCAGCACTGAAAGAATAAATCATGTAGCAATGGTACACTCTTTAAAGTGTCTTTAAAGTAATTGCACAATATCATATTGGCATTTAGCTGATCAGAATCGAGATGTTCTCACGCCCCATATACATATAAAACTAAATTGTGATTACAGTCATAACCTACACATGTGCATTTGTGTACTACATGTTGCGATTCAATAAACTTGTGATGTGTAGACTGTTACCCAAAATGCATTGCAGGATTCAAATCAGTCAGCAGTTGGGTCGCATAGGACGCATACAGGGCATGATGGATTTCCTGTAGGGGCAGAGATGGATGGAATTATCGTTTGCATTGCTTTATCAGTATCAGATGCTGAGCTTCAATTAACCCTTTGTGTGCCGGGGGCTTTAGGCAGTGTGTACAACGCTATGGAGCTTTCTGTGTGCCAGTCAGCACTCACAACACACAAAGGGTTAAAGACCCAGTGGTGCGGGGAGACCATGCAGTTGGAAGGGAGGCCGAACTCTGATAAAGTCAGAAATCCCTGTATCAAATCGTGTACAGCTTTGCAACGCAGCTCAAATGTAGCCAGATAATCTCAACTGGATTTGAATGTTACGGATGAGCATACGCTTTGGTGCATGTATTTGCTGATGGGCAATTCTTTTCTAGCACACCCGCGCTAGTTGTGGTTTTCTAATGTACCCCGGTGGGCAGCAAATGCAGATTGATTCAATTGGGCTATCCTTTTCTCCCCATGCTACCCGGTCTTTAATTTTATTTGCAGCATTATACCTCTACTTCTGACGATTGATATTGTAGGTTTAGTCAGGACATACAGGGCGTAATAGCAATATTCTATGATGTGTTATGTGCAAGATTTTCTCTACATCTAAACTATGACCAAGGTATCTTCGGGAGCTAGGTCTTGACATGTACTCTCCTGCTCTCTCCTCAATGTGTACTACTTTCTTGAATGTTTAGAGATGATTGTGTAACTTTTATGGTATGCATTTGATAATATGTGATGTGAAAAAAGTATGGCATGGTACTGTTTGTAGTAATTCATACACAATCTGCTTTACAAACCAAAACTAGAGTGATTTAATGATGCATGAAAGAACGAATAAAGAATGATGTCACTCTCAGTGGAAGATAAAAGAGGTGGTACTGGGAAAGGTTTATTCATATATACAGAATATACACACACAAAAAAAAACCCAGACAAATCCTGAATTACCCAAACTCTTCGTTATTTGTCATTACTACGAAAGTGTTCTTCAGATGTGAGTCATTTCTCAGTAGTAAGTTTTGTGAGGTTCCGTTTGTCCTGTCAACATCGTGCTTGCCTAAATCTCTCTTGTATTCCTAACCCACGTGCTCTTCATATTTCACGACGAATTTGCTCCAAAGAGTTGCGACAGTGTCAGATTTATTTTGCCCTGAATTATTTGAGGGTCGTCTGCTCACGAGCTGCCAGGTTCATTCATAAATGTAATGCTGCAAACCAAAACCTTAGTTTGAGAGCCAAAGTTGAAAAAAAAAGTGGAAAAAGTCTGAGAAATTATTGTCAGTACGAATTTGCTGCCAAAGTCTGCTGTGAAAGTGGTCAGAAATCTGATTGGTAACATTCCATCTGGGCAGGCAGTTGTGCAAAAAGACAAAGTGTAGGTCTTACGCCTTGCCACTATCATTGTTATTTTTGTTTAAAGATTCCAGTGGTTTTGGTTGATTTAATGCATGGCTGTTGAATGATACAAATTTGGTACCTGGTATGTGTATGCAGAAGAATGCAGTGCTGGAAAGCATTACAAATACCAGTTTATTTGTTTCTTTAATATTCATTCTAAAAAGTTCAAGATGTAATAGTGGGATGTACAGTGTGCAAAAAGCTAAGGACCAGTGTTAGCTGTTTGCAACTCCCCATTCATTTGGACTTGTGCTAGACTATAATTAAAGCTACTTCAAAAGGCATCAGAGTAATGATTCGGATGCAGGTAATTGAATGTGAAATGTATGTAGCCACATTGCATATTTTCTAATTCTTCAACATGACCGACATGAAAATCTTTGTTGAAGACCACATACTTGTAGCAGTATACTGTGGTATCTTCATGCTTTGTACTTTTTTATTTTTTTTGGCACTTTTATATTTTTTGGCACTTTTTTATTTTTTTTTTTTGGCATCTTCTGAAGTATGTGCTGGGTTCACAAGTATGTGCTGGGTTCACAAGTCATTGTTGGGTTCACAAGTCATTGCTGGTTTCACAAGTCATTGTTCTTATTCCACCTGACCAGTATGTACCAATGAAGCACAGTGACCAACTTAGCACAACAATAGCATTAATAAGCATGCCCCAATGCAGGACATTTATGGCACAAAGGCAGTATTGTGTGTGTGTAACAGTGGAATCCCCTATAAGACTCATTATTATGGACAGTGGTAATAATGACTAATATGAGTGCATGTCCTCTGCAGATTTTTGTGTTGCATTGCCCAAGCAAATATTCCTCCAGTCCTCGATTCCTCATTGGGGTACAATTATACTGAATAGAGCGTCTAGTAGCTGTGCGTTACAGTGACCCAGTATTATGTAATAGTGATGCAGCTATATGTAGACATGGTTATTAATTAACTACCCACACCCAAACCTGTTTTGGCTTCTCACTTTGGGTGTGTCAAAGCCTCGTCCATGCCACCTTTTTATTTATTTATTTTCTTCTCTTTTTTTTGGCAGTTTTCTGGCTTGTAGCCAGCATAATTATGCCATGTACCACCACACGAGCCCTTTGGACAAGGTTATGTGATATGAAGATAATCTGGAATCAAACGCATAAAATAGTGTTCTGTATGTTGAATTTATACCTGAATCATATACGGTGTTTTGTTTCCAAGTGTGTCTGTGTGATTACTGTGGATTCTTCCAGAGTGACAAAATAATGTGCATTTTTGACAGTATACTTATATGTATTCCAGGACATTATACATCTAGATGTGTCGTCGTATTCTTCCAGGTGTGTTTCAGTACCTTAGATCCATCAGCGTGGTGTAGAGTGATCCAACGTGTCCAAAGCGATACATCACAGCCTTAAGTCGTTAGTTTCATCAGGTTCGATGGTGATTGATACAGCTTTAATGTGTTTCTTTTGGTTGTTTGCGTAACAATAAAATAAGGACACAAGCCCAGGAGAAAAGCAGCAACCGTGACTGAGCGTCGTGAGCCTAATTGAGTATCTAGCTCATTTTGCATTGTTGCTCTACCTAGCTGTGCATATTTATTTTCAAATGTATGGCTATATCTTGGAAAGAGATTTTTTTTTTTTCAAGTGCATCTCTCAAAGCCTTCAGTTTTGTATTGCTATTCAGCTGAACTGAGTTCATATTTTATAGTTTTCTATGGAACTTGGCAGCCTTGGTAGGCCTATGTTCTTTCTATTGCTCATTTCATTTAATACCTTGTGTCCAATAAATGTGACTGCACAACTACTTTCAGTATATGTTTGATTTTTTTCATTTTCTTTCTTTTACCAGGGGATAACATGTGAGAATGGAAGGTACTTGTAATTGCCTCATTTTACTGGTTGCATTTTGGCTAACATTGTACATTTACGTTGTATTTTCTATAAACACAACTGATCACTATGAGTGTTTGATGACATTCATACACATATTATTGTGACACTGATATTGGTCATATTGAGGCTGTTCATTTATATTATGAGCATGCATGCATGTGTGTGTTTGTGTGTGCGTGTGTGTGTGTGTGTGAAAGAAATCAAAGAGTTTTTTTTTTAATAAAAAAAAAAGGCTATCTGTATGTGCACATGTGCATTTTTGAATAATGCGATGTGTGTGTGTGTATGTGTGTACCATGTAAAATGTGTTTATGTACTTTTGTGTACTGGGGTATACTATTTCGGGAATTCACTCCGCTGGTGTTACTATGAACTATATTGAGATTCAAGGCAGTGGGCTCATTTCAAAAGCCTTGAAAGATTTTAACATTTAGCAAACATCTGAGAAGTACTTGACTTGAGTTTGTTATCTCTGCTATGTACCGTGTTATGTGTATGTGTACCAGTTGAACCCAAAGTCATGTTTATTGCATATTCTGTTGCTGTAGGGATGTCGTTTTTTATGCACTCCAGTCTTAATATCACTTTATAGGCCACAAAGGTCATCACTTCGGATGAATATCTGTCATTCCTACTGTTTTGTAGCTTCTCTGAATTTCTCATCAAACAGTTGATCCATTGCTCCAGCAATCTAGTTCTACACAACTCTTCAAATGTTAAAAAAAAACCAAAAAAAAAAAAAACGTGCTAAATCTCGTTTTCAGTCGTTGAATTAAACAAATCGAATTTAATCGAATAACAATTAAAAGTACAATACCACCAAGACAAGGGTTACTTGAACAATAACTGCAGTGAGATTACCTTGACATAGCGCCCTCACATGGTCAAATCTTACATAAACTCGTCTTGAATGTAAACAATTGAGTTTACCTGTCACCACCGATCCGGGAGCTCGAGCTGTGTGGACGAATGGTAAGTATTCACGATGTTTTTCGCCTCCCTATACCTGGCCCGAAAACGTTCATACAACTTGATTTAAGATTATCGAAGGCTTTGGCAAGATGAAACGTTGTAATGTCAAATAAAGGTGCGTTAGGGTGATTTTCATGAGACCAATAAGAGATATGTGACGAATGTTCATGCTCCCCCACCCAGTTATCACGTTATGAGTAGTACGTCCACGTCACAGACCGCCACTATGCACTAGTGCAGTGCGTGGGGTCACTCACAGTTCGGGGTAAGCCCGTCGTAGCAGCCGCTGCTCCGCTGGCGCGACGCAGAGAGCTGGCGCTGCCTTTACTGCTCAGCTGCTGCCAGCATGCTTTGACTGCGCTGCCCGTCGACCCGTCCGTTTGAAACATTTATACACAGTTGTGAAAATGCTTTGTGCACGCGAAGAATTATGTCGTGCTTTATTCTGTTGTTTTGTTTGTTTGTTTGTTTGTTTGTTTTTTAATGCTTAAAATGTCTTCTATAATGGGGCATGCTTTTTAAGATTGTACCGGTATGTAGACAACGTATGCTCTCTGCTCTAGTAAGATGTTATTAAACTGTACCGATCCCCGATCGGGAGTATGATGAGACTCTAAACGCGAACATATTTAACTGTTACAATATTGTATAAAATTAAATTTAACCTATAACTATTTACACTAATGAATATGTGTATGAAGATAAACACGATAATGAACACGTATGTTTGCATTGTTAATTCATTATTTAAAGAACAACAAACATGCACTTTAAACTTGAAATTTTGATGAAGTCGAAAGCTGAATTCTCGCCTCAACCAATAAACCATCCCTTTAACTGGCATCTCTTGAATTATCATCCCTTTTGATTTTGCTTTATATCCTAATTCTGCAGATATCGGCGTCCAAGCAGCATCAAAGCTCACAGTCGTGACTTCAGAGAGATGTTGAAGCAACATTGAGTCTAACTTCGTGATAAATACCCAACCGTATCTTTCTCCCTGTCATCTTGTCCAATATTCTGTGTAGTCTCTTTTATTTTAGTGTGTGTGATTAGAAGTCTTGTCTTCACGTAAAAGATACATTTAGAACATATAGCGATCATGTGGACTACTAGTGGACTTCAGGAGTAGCAAAGATCCAGTGGTCGCTTGCCAGGCAGTAAATTGGAAGGAATTTCCTATCATCATGGAGAATGACATTGTACGAGGCTTCCCCAACCTTGCCAACCATCGCATGCCAGATATCACTCTGATCAACCTGGTGTCTTGGGGGGCGTCGGCGGCGATGATCTTCGGTGGAATCGTCCCCTTCATTCCTCAGTACATGGACATCAGGCGGTCAGAGAACACGGACGGCTTCTCCACATATGTCTGCCTCGTGTTGCTCATTGCCAATTCACTCAGGATTCTATTTTGGTGAGTGTCATTTCGCAAAGCCTCGTCATTTTAGCGGTATCAGAACCTCTCATGAATGCAGACTTATACCCACCATTGCCAAATGCAATGCTCTTGAACTGTTTGTTTGGGGAATGGGAAAGAAACCCTGGACAGGTAGTAGTTATTCTTATAAGGAGAGTGATAGGTACCCTTAAAAATGTCTCTTGTGTGTTTGACCCAAATCTCTTTTTTTTAATTTTTTTTCCACTAGCTTTTATGCCAATTGACTTGATCTCTTAATATCTTTTTAAAATGAGATACCCGTAAAATGACAAAGTTCTCCTATTCTAATTGTCTTGATTTGATCCTTGTCCCTAATTTTGTGAAATCAAAGTCTGCAACAAATGTGATGACTAATGATAATTTCTTGTCAGAGCTACCAAAGGTAGCATGATCTACAGTGATTATGAGGCTCATTATTTTGTATCTTTTTAACCTTTCATTTTCTTTTTCTCTACCAGGTTTGGTCATCCTTTTGAACTTCCACTCCTTGCACAGAGCATCATCATGATAGGAACAATGATGGTGATGCTACAACTATGCACCCGGGTCAAAGCACTTCACGAACTTTCGCCAGTCAAGAAGCATTTCACAGGTAGTGGTTTCAGTAGGAGCAGTTATTCCTTCTAACAGAGTTTAGACAACAGCGATGGCCAAACTGAAAGTCAACCTCTTGAGTGGATTTGTGGCCAAATTCCTAACAGTGTTGATTAATTCTTCCAAATTCGAAACAAATTTGTTTGTATGTGTGAGGAGAGCTGTGACTGCAGCAAAAGCAGCGTGGCAGAGATTTGAATATACCTGTTGTTCAAAAACACATCATGGTCAGTGAAAAAGACAGAGTTGTTGCACTTTCCACACTCCATGATAAATTTATATGTCGATCTCTAAAATGATGAGACGTTGGAGCCTGCTTTGTCATCGGGATGGTGTTCAGCCACAAACTTGCAGACAGAACTGGTGCTGACATGACGATATGCCTTATTGTACACTTGGTGTTATATCAGCTTAACAGAAACACTCGGATGACATATCTGTTTGTGGATAGAAAGCTACAATGGTCATAGCATGCCTCAAGATGGCCCATTCTACTTTGTATACCTCATATGTGTGTTCTTGGTAATGGTTTTTAATATTTGGGATGAGGACCTTTAGATATGTCTTGCATCGGAAAAAAAAAATATATATGTATATATATATATGTATTCATATATCTAGATAATCATCATCTTCAAGACTTTATGGTGTAAGGAATAAGACCAAGGTTGCACCCTTTTCCACCTCTTCTTCAATACCTAAATCACAATTCCAGTATCTTCCCAAAACCAGTACAGAGCCATGTGGTATTAATTCTTCAGGTGGGCTTTCTTACACGATTGTCAATGTCTGTTACTAAGCTTTTGGTCATCCATATCTTGACCAACCATTTGGTGCAGTATCACAGCTAAGAGTGACACAAGTGTTGCACTGTGTATAGGTTCTCCACTCATCATTTTCTTCTCTCTTTTCTTCTTTTCCCCCCTGTCTGTTTTTTTCTTAATTACCGTACGTCATCATTTTTCATCATACGCATCTCACCTCCATGCATGTCCGCTTGTCAATACATTCCACCTCCCCTCCCTCACCTCACTTATTGTGATATATCTGAAACTGTACCCTTATACTTTTCTCTGGCTTTACTCATTGCTAACATATATTATGCAATGTGTCACCCACTATCCACCCATGTATACTCACTATGTACCCATGTGTGCACCAAACTACCCACCACTGTAACCACCCCCCCCCCCCCCGATATACCCATGTGTGCACCAAACTACCCACCACTGCAACCACCCCCCCCCCCCCATTATAGATGAACCCGTCTCAGAGTCCTTCCCTGTGTCACACGGGGAGGGGAGGGTCCGTCATTCCGGCAATACCCCGCCCTCTTCTAGAGAGCGGGTTGTGGTCAGACGCTCTGAGCGGACCTTTCTTGGTACGTACATATAATTGGTGTACCTATCTTGAAATGCATTGTTTCCCCATTCACACGAACCTGGAGCAGTATGCGATGAAGGCGTGCAGTTGTGGGTGCTATGATTTCTGTCGCGTGAACTGTATTGCAATGTGCCATTGTTGTGAATGCAACAATGCTTTTGAATGAAAGGATTTTAATACTATCAATTTATGTTTGCCTTCTAGTGAAATTGGGAAATGAACATATGTTTGCATCTAAGCATAAATATCTCTTGTAATGCTAGCACTGATGTGATCTAATTTATGCAATAACTGTTTGAGTACGAACCGGAAAAGTATTCCAGGAAAAAAAAAACAACAAAAAAACATTGACCTAGGCTTGTCATATAGGCTAATGGGCTGGTTTGTGCGCTGGTAAATGGATTTGTGTGTGGATTGATGAAGAAATGCCTCCCACTAAAAATGCAATGACTGTTGGAGTTTTAACATGAAAACTGTCTCCGAACAGTTTGGTATATGAAGCAGAGCAGCTTGTATTTTATGCCATTCTGTTAAGCTTGGAAAATATTTTCATTCTCTTCAACTATCAAACGCCATCTTACTTGCCATCATTCTCTCTGAGGTAATTAATGCACAAGAGCAAGATCTCTGATACCAGGGCTAGCTATCACTGTAGAAGCATAACTTCTGCTTTGAGACCTTATTTGCTCTATTAGCAGCTTTGTGTGTACAATATTACTGTGTTTTGCCATGTGTTTTATACTGTCCAAGCTTACTATAACTGTAAAAGTAGAAACTTTCGCACAAGTTATCTTTTTACACTTGGCAGGGTCAGATAAATTTAATGTGTTCGTAGAAATTCCCCAGAATCAAAATATAAAATGGTATGACATACAACTAGCAAAAAACAAAACAAAAACATCGGCGATATACCGGTACATTGTATTTTTGTGGTACAAGAGACACTATTTTGGCATGTTGTAGATGTTTAATACACATGACATAGTCGACTCTCAAAAACTCAGAGAAAATGAAATCACTGCAAATTATGTGCCTTAACCCTAAAAGGGCCGGGGGGGGGGGGGGGGGGGGGGGCGGAATCCGCCCCCCCCCCCCCTCGACGTTTCGCGCTATAATTCTGTTACGCGAGAAGGCCTCGTTGCGAGGCTTCTTGACTTTGTTTGTTCAAGTCTCGCGCAACTTTTGAGACCAAATTTGCGACGTCCGCGCGTACTTTTGCGAAGCCACGCCCATTTTTGTAACGGAATGTCGCCCCAAAACGGGCACAATTTTGTGATTTTGTGTACATTTCCTATGGAAAACAGTGCTCTGTCGTGAAAGTCATAAAAACCTGATTATTTTTACAATTAATCACTTTCATTGTTTAGTTTTGTGCTAATTATGGTAGAAAAGTGGTCAGTGACAATTTCCAATGAAAAAACAAAGAAAAAACAAAAGTTGAAAAACAAAGAAATACATAAGAAATTCTGAAAACAATAAAATACATAAGAATTGAAATGAATTTTGGAAGTTTTTGTGATGTATAATCGTTGAATATGCTGCAACAGATTTACAGACCAAAAATTAGACTCTCAATGCTTTTAATTAGGCTAAAATATGATCTTGAGCTTAATTTGCATAATTAATTAATTAAAATTAGAAATTGATTGTTTCAAAAAATCTTATGACACAATCTTGTAGATTATGACGCAGGTCTCACGCATGCAAAATTTCATCGCGATCGCGCCACCGATGGCCGAGATCTCGGGGGGGGCGGAATCCGCCCCCCCGGCCTGAGCATAGCCAAAAAAGCCCGGCCCCTTTAGGGTTAAACAGTATATCATAGTATATTTTCCTGATATGGTTAATAATAAATTCACATATTTAACATAATTCATGTTGTATTTTAACTCCCCTTATTTTATTTTTCTTATTTTGCCAACAATGCAATCGGTCTCATTTAACCAGTTATAACAACCCACTGAAACCAGTCCTACATGAACATAAGGCATCAATACAGGAAGTTTGGTTCTGATCGTTTTTCACCTGTGATATTTCTTTGGTGAAAAGGATTTCTGCAAATTCAGTGGTCAAATTAGAAAAGAAAAAAGGACTTTTACATAGATTTCATCTGAGGTAGATATTCTGTCAAAGATGTTCTACCACTGTAGCATTTTGCACAACATTGTGAATTAATCACAGAGCAGTTCCTTGTGTACACACAAACACACTTACACAAACTTAATAATAATGGGCACACATGCACCTCTTCCCTGTGCACATGCATCAGCACAAAGAAAAGCCATCAAAATGGAATATTTCCTGCTTGAATCATTCTATTCTGTATACCTACATTATCGCAAGAGAGCAGGAATGTGCCTCATTATTTTCTTGTTTGCTTTGGGTCCGTTGTGAGAATTGTGACCAGTAATGGATATTTGACACTGTTTACTATAGTTTCCTATCATTGCTTTGAGCTGACACGAGTGGATTTCTTTCAACAGAAAACCCCAGTCAACTTTTTTTCAACTGAGTTTTTCATTTCCAAGCATGCTTTACCAACTCTCCAAACCAGCAACTTTTGGGTGCTGTTCGTTATTCCAAAGGTTCGATATTCTGAAGGTTCGTTAATCCGAAACACACCAATTCCCTATACCTAGAGGTTCGTTAATCCGAAAATGAAAAAGGGTTCGTTAATCCGAACATTTGTGGCGTTATTCCGAAGGTTCGTTATTCCGAAGATTTGTTAATCCGAAAATGAAATTCGGAAAAACAAAACTTCGGAATAACGAATCTTCGGACTGAAGAGCCTTCGGAATAACGAACCTTCGGAATAACGAGCTGTAACCCAACTTTTAGCCACATTTGCAATGAAGTTAAGAGGAGTTGAATGAGTAAAGAATTTCATCTTGTTTCCTCTTTTGGCTGAATGTCACAGTTATGATCAATTGTTGTGATGAAAGGGAAATAGATGTGATGCATTAGGAACCATATTACCGTAGTCTTTCATTCAGACCAGTGCCAGTCTTCTTTCGCTTTATGAGGTTCATTCACCATATGAGTTTATAGTGTAATGCACATTACCCAGTAGACCGAAGTTGGTTTGATATGGACAAAATGGACACACTACCACTACCTTAGCCCCTGAAACAGGCTTGAGTTTGGTCACATGACAAAACTTGTCGGCATTGCTCCCATATGTTTCCTGTGCTGTTGGAGCCACTGACAATCACCCTAACCCCATCAAACTTTCCTGCTGTCTGGTTGTAGGGCATGTAGTACAGCCATATCAAATGATTTGTGCTCGTTGGTTGAGAGTATGAGGGTTGAGGATGTCCATTGGTTCATTGTAAAGTTAGCAGGGACCTTGCTTCCATCCAGCCTTGTAAAATTTTTGAGCATTGTAAAATTAATCTCCTGTAAAATGTCCCAATGAGGGTTTAATGAATGTCGACCTTTTAATGTCAGATTAGCCATGTCTTCTTTGCAGCAAGTAAATCGTATTTAATAGAGAAATACCTGCTATTATAAGCATGCAAAGATTTCTTTGTAAAGATGCTTGAACATGTGTTGTTGTTTCTTTTTTGGCCTCCGCCAGGAAGTTTTACCTAGAGGCATTTTTTGTTTTTGAGTTGTCCGACTGCAAATGCTCAAGGTCAAGGTCATGCCTGCATTACTACACAGTGATTTTGAGTGGGGAAATGTAGGTCATGGGGTTATTATTTTTCATTTGGAATTTAGAATTATTCAAGAGACAGACAGCCTACCATCATTTTTAAGTTGATTACAACTCTAAGACCATCTTAAATCATTGTGAAACACCCCCAGATATAACAGTTACCATGACAAAGTACCACTCCATTTGGATAAAGCCATTTGTAATCATCATTGATGCGAGGTTTGTGGTGACATGAAGGACTTTCTTAAGTGAAATGCTGACAGTTTTGTGGGTTTGTTCTTTTCTTTTGCAAGTAGAAAGCATTTTTTTGGTGACTGCGGACCAGTTAAAAGTTAGTCTGAAAAGATTATTAGTTACCCCCTGCTTGTTCACGAAATACAGGCAAATATCTACGGTCTGGTGCCATATTCCATGAGGTCGGAGGCCAAATGGAATATAGCACCAGACCGTAGATATTTTTTGTATTTCGTAAGAACAAGCAGGGGGTAACGATTTTATCTTTTTAAGTGTAGATCTACATGAATTCTGTAGTGTAATCTCATTGGTAAAGTTACACAGGCAATCCGGGATTTCACTTCTGTTCCCGTTAATTCTTTGCAGTGAGTGAAGTTGAAATCACCGGCTGTTGAATGCATGAACTAGCGCTGATTATGATGCGCTGCTGTGCATAACGTCACCAGTCACGGAATACCATAGAGCTGGATTATAATTTAATAATCCAACTCTATGTGGAATACTCGCTGAACTGTATTTTTGGCGTTGTGCTAACCTTCTTCTCGCCAATTTCCTTTCGTGAATGATGTTGAAATCGCCGGCTGTCAGCCATGTTGACGTATGTCTCGCGAGCTGATTATGCGCGCATACGTACACGCGCAGCTAGCTGTGTAATATCATGACGTCATAACACGGAATACGGAAAATATTCAGTGGTGAATTTAGCGCATGCGCACGTGGATAAAGTACACGGAATAAGGGAAATATTCAGTGGTTGGTCCGAGTAACACAGGTAATACGGGATTTTATCAATTACATGATTGACCAATGAGATTACAGAATTCATGATCACTGAAAGATAATTTAAAGTCTCAAAATCCCCATTTCTTTTTTATTTTGGTTCAAACGCAAGTATCCGATAGTTTCAAATCCTAAAATACTGTGCAGGTGTGTGATATGACCAATCATTATTTTGAAGTTATTCAGCCAGGAATATCATTGTTTTACATTTTATAGCAAAAAATTTTGATTTTGATTTTTATGTGTATGTGTGTGTGTGTGTGTGTGTGTGTATGATCAATGAAAAATCATTTGCATATTCATATGAAGCAATCAAGAACTGTTTGCAAAAATTAGCAAAACTTCACAATTTCAAAATTTCCCTAATTTTATCTGATTCTGATCACATCTTCACTGTTGTGCTTTAAGATACAATGTTACTCTTTATTTTCAGACTAACTTTTAACTGGTCTGTAGTTGCCCTTTAATAGTTTCATGCTTATTTTGAGTTGTCATCTTTAGCAAATTTGCTCAAATGCAATCCTCCCCCTAAAAGCATGCTGCCACGTATTTCACAGCGCAATTATGCAGCCATGACATGTCTCACCGTGCAAATTATTCTGCACAACCCACTCCCTTCTCATCCCTGCAAAGACTTCAACTGGCGACACTTTTGGAAGTGGACACGCTTCATAGACTACATCCTGTTCATGGTCATGTTCTCCACCATCGGGGGCGTGGTCACATTCCTACTGTCTTCCAGCAACGTTTACGTCGAGACCATCGGGTTCCTGGCCGTCTTCACTGAAGCCATGCTGGGCTCGCCGCAGTTTTATCATAACTACAAGAACAAGTCGACTCAGGGAATGAGGCAAGTGTTATGTGACCAATGCAGTGTAGCGACAGCTTCTGCTTAAACTTACCCTACGGCAGACTCCAACCCTTGTTTAATTTGTGTAGTTATTCATTTTTTATTTGTTTGTTTGGTTTTTTTTTTTTTTTTTACAAAAGTAAGCTGGGTAGTCATGTTCAGAGCCGAGAGGCCTGCTTTCCAAGTGAACCCTGTTACAAATGGTAAATATTGCAAGTCTTCAATCTGCTTCTAGAGCATGTGGTATGGAGTAATGAATATATGCCTGAAAAGTTATTTAATGTTGTTTTGAAAGTTTGAGTCATTTTTGTTTTTTGTTCTTTGTGGCAGTATGACAGCAGATTTGATGATTCCTTGGATTGATATCACCCTACGGAAACTTGGGAGTGGTTTGACACTTTTATTTCTTTTTTTCTTTGAATCAACAGTGGGTTGTTACTTTTTCAGGGTCTAAACATTAGTCAAGGTTCTTTGAAGTTTACCTGTTAACATTGCAAGGAAAAGAAATTAGTGTAAATGTGAAAATTTTCGTGCATTTCGCAACACCGGAAAGTAATGCAAAAATAAAATTCAGCAAATATTTTTCCTTGCTCTATGTACCGCTATCAATGTCTTGATTCCACAGAATTAACAAACAACCGAAATTCTTCATACAAAATTTCTTGCAATGAAATAACTACAGTGCACTCCCTTCATAACGAAGTCCTCAGGATCGGCAGTTTTCTTTCGTTATATCAAAATTTTGTTGTAACTGAACAAATAAACAATAAAAAAGCAGAGTGGATAATGTTGCAGCCTGAATTTTTACTTTTTTGTAACTGGAATTTCGTTAAAACCGTGTTCGTTTTAACGGGAGTACACTGTACTTTTACAGTACCGTACCCAAATCTAAGGATAGAGATAGACAGACTTGAAAAAAAGAACAGAAAGATATGCATTCCATCATATTTCGGTTATAACTTTTATTTTCTCGTTCTTATCTTATCAAACTCCAGCATCAAGATGGTGATGTTCTGGTTATCGGGTGATCTCTTCAAGACCGGCTACTTCCTGGTCAACAGTGCTCCTGTCCAGTTCTGGATCTGTGGCATTCTCCAGGTTTCAATAGACATTGCCATCCTGTCTCAGGTGGTGTACTATGGCACAAGACCGCCGGTCAAGCTGGCCAAAGTGTCCGCACCTGCAGATCATATATCCTGATGAGCAGGAGTGCTTTTTAAAGTAATTTATTCCAGTGTACTTAATAGTGATAGCAAAACTGACCTGCCAACGAGAATCAAGGTCACACTGTGAACAGGTGATGAAAGGGATAAAAATGAATCTTCCCGCAATGTTTTTTTTTTTTTTAAGTGATTCACTCAAAGATAGGGAACACTTTATTCCCAGGCATTTTGACTGAAACCTTTAAAGTGTGAATAACAGTGCTGGACACATTCTGTCTTGAATTGAATTTTAAGTCTGTGGTGTGCCTGATAGTACCTTGTAATATGTGCCAAGGAGGATAATGTTTATTGTATCCATCGCAAATTATTTCTTGTCCTCTGATTGGTCGAGAGCATTGAAAGTGACAGAACATATTTGTTCAATGAAAATTCTTGTCCCATCAGAGTCCAACTACTTTCCTAGGGAAGTAGTAAAAAACTGTGTCATGCTGGTGATTTGCTAAATGTACAATACGTCACACACGCATATTTTAGTGTATGAGACAGTATCGCTTCCTGCTCATTGCATTAACATGAATACAGTACGGTTTTTCCATCGGCACGGTGTCTTGGCTTCGCGAGAAGACTGGTTAGGTTTTCACGTTCGAATGAATGGGTTAGTACTGCGCACCGCAGACCATGAATGCATTTTGCCGTGTGTAATTTTGTGCGTAGAAGAAATGAGTGATCGGTCAACTTTTCAAACTTTAATAGTGAGTAAATCCCACTTACTTTGCTATAAGCCTTGAAATAATTTGTTAGGGATATAAAACAAATATACCAGGCCATTGTTCAAGGCACCGGTTGAAACTATGTGCCTTTGGTGACTTCAATAGCACTTTTTTCTGAAGGGCACAGCCCTGAAGAAAATAGTGCTGTTGAAGTCACCTCATGCACATAATTTTAACCAGAACTTCTCGGGCCTGGTATATTTGTATACTGTAAGACACTTTTGTACAGTGTGTCTCTAAAAAAAGTAAACCCAACTTCAACGGCAAATTTTTAGAAAACTGTAAAATATTTACACATTATTTTTTCATGGTTAGATAGTCAAATAAGTCCTCTGTCCAATGATACCACATAGGTTATGTAACTCTCATGCATGACTGAGCATGATTCAACTTAGTAAATGGGTGTGAAATCATCACTGTGGCAAGTTCCGTGATCAGCATACTTTCTCACATTGTACCAGATGGCTCTTTGTGTTGGAGGCTGCCTGTCGGGGAACTGCACCCGAAAAGCCTCTTGAACTTCCACGAAACTTCTTGTTTCCTGGTATCGAGTTACCAGGAATACTCTCTGCTCAATTGTCAACTGTACCATGTTTGGAAAGCATGTGAAGTGTGCCTGTGTCAGGAACAACCTTTGCTGACAAAAAATTTAACTTCAGATATGCCCTGAATGCATGACAATAGCAAGAAATAACTTGCCACAGTGATGATTTCGCACCCATTCACTAAGTTGAATCGTGCTCAGTCATGCATGAGAGTTACATAACCTACGTGGTATCATTGGACAGAGGACTTATTGGACTATCTAACCATGAAAAAATAATGTGCAAATATTTTAGTTTTCTGAAAATTTGCTGTTGAAGTTTGGTTTACTTTTTTTAGAGACACCCTGTATACTGGTAGCTAATATGTGATTCAATACATTTATTTCCCTATAGAAAAAAAGATAGTACAAGTTCTGTTTGGTGAGTACAAAGTAGGCCCTTTAGAAATTTGGACATACGCATATGATATGCAAAACGGAAAAATTTATGAAATGAATTCATAGAAATGCCACTATGGGAAAAAGTTTGACGAACTTTTCATGTAATATGAAAGAATTGAACATACGCAATTTGTGGAAAATTGCTCAATTTCACTTCCCGAAATGTCCAAGAGGTAATGTTGCAGATGTTGTTCTCTGTACATACCTGTGTGTACTTCACTAAAATTGGTGATCAGTGGTAGAAAGTCAGGTTGCCTAGACTAACAGCCTTTTTAGAAATATGTTTTACCCAATAGTGGAGACCCTGGTATTATGGTTAAAATGTTGCAATCATTCTCCGTCCTTCACCAGTACAGCCATTGATTCTGTGCTCAGTCTGTATGATAAGATGATAAAAATAACTTTTTGAATCAATCACTGAGCAGTCTAGAATTAACAATGATTAATGATAATAATGAGCACTTTTATAGCACATAGCACAAAGTGTATTAAACATAAACCTACTTCAAACTTTATGATGTGTATGTTAGTGTCTTGCTATGTTAAGTTATGAAATATTCCTTATTCTATGCTATGGCAATGTAAATGAGAGTCCTTTTCCGTTCTACAAATTAATTTATGTGTTTATATTTTCTTATGCTCACTATGTCTATTAGTAACCAGGTAATCAGATTCAATTTTACATGTTTGGAGAAGTGAAACTGCATATATGCTGCAATTGAAAAAAAAGAAGAAGAGAAGAATCAACAAATTACAGAATATCATGTAGTTATCATGGATTTCTTTCTTCTTTTTTTAAGATGCTTTACTGATCAGAACAAAGTACATCAGGTTTCATCCTTTTGACATTATTTGCTTAATTGTAGACATGAATTTAAAAACAAAACAGAAATTGAACAGTTTGATAAGTTTGTGTGACACTTGATTATTCTGAATGTTGTGTTGCAAATCTGTTTGCTTGCACTGAGCTAATCTTATCAAGGAGGTACTAGCTCGCCTAGTACCTCCTCGGTCTCATTGGACATGCTGCATTAAGTTCTTTAAAGTGATGTTAGGTGCCTAAGTGGTGTAAAATGAAATGATCTTCAAGAATATAATCTGAAAACAAACAAAAAAACAGCAGAAAGCATAGTCAAGCTTCAACTCCACTTGACTCTTCAAACAGTATGTCATGCTTTGTAGATCCTTTAGAACACCACTTTGACATATAATCACAGGGTCATAGATTTGAGCCCTGTCAAGGCATTCCCATAAAGCAGTATTCAAGAGAGATGAAAGAAAAGGCAGTTTGATTTCATTTATTACTTGTAGCTATCCTCTTTCACTTCCAGAGTTGAATCTATTTTTATATCTGAAACATGTCAGTCATCTTTTGACGACGCTGAGTGATATCATATTTTGATTCATTTTCTTATTGTGCTTCATGATCGTGTGAACACCAAGTATTGCTTGTAATCAGCAATGGAAAAAATGGATGGCTCCAATATGCTCAGAATGGTTGACATGCTGTGCTTCAGCTGCAGCAAGTTAGAATTATACATGTACTTTAGAAAGAGGTGGTAGGGTGTATTATAAAATGGGTTCAAGAATGTAGCCAATAGGAAGCTCTGAAATGAGACACACCTCCTTCCTTTACTTCAGTACTATTGCACTGCCTGTAATCCTATGGTAGATTGCCGATCGTCTGTGCGCGCGGCGGCTCCTTTGATGAATTGCATGCATACGCGTACGCGCTGTCAATCCTGCCTGTAAACAACTTCTAGTTCGGGCTGCCGGCCGGCCGGCCTGTCTTCCCTTGTGCATAACATACTAGTATGTGGCGTACGTACGTATACTGTACTATACTATACATATACGTACACTTTGTACAGTACAGTAGACCAAGCGTTATGGGACCGGACGCGTACATGGAGTCACTTTGAAGAGCAAATCCAACGATTTAGCAGGTTAATTCTCACGCCGTTTTCAGAGTATGTTGTCTAGTAGGCCTATATGAGGAGTCTATATCAAGTCTTTAAGGTAAAGGGTGCATATTCTATGTAAAATAAGTAAGTTTTCATGCGGGTGTCCGGAAACCCAACCCCCCATTATACTTATACTGTATGTGCGGGACTTCCGCGAGTGCGACGTGCGTAAAAGTTTGGGACGAACATCTTCGGACGTCTTGACCCACAAAGGTACGTGAAAAACGCTGAAAAATGATGTTAGTTTTCGAATTTTCGACCCATTTTATAAAACAAATGATGCACAGGATTATTTTGTGGCGTTAGTGTAGGCGTAGCTCACTCTCGGGTATTTACAATGTAGTGCAACATGCACTCGGCTTCGCCTCGTGCATGTTTCACAATTGTAAATACCCTCGCGCGAGTGCACTACGCCTACACTAATGCACTCTATCCTGTGCATCATTTGTATACTATATTGTTTCATGAATAGGATAGCATCTTCTATAGATTATTAACGGCGCCCTGCATTATGGCCAGTTTATTTAGTACAGTGTATGTAGTTTACTAGGAAAAAGAAAATATGTGGATACTTGCAACACCTGCAAGTACAGCTGAAATACTTGTTTTCATTACCCCTCAGAGTTTATGCAACTGATGTTAGCTGAATTGAAGTTATGACCAGCTGCAAGCGAGTGCAGTACTCGTGCACTACTCAGGATATCTGCTGGAACTATAGTGACTTGCCACTGCAAGCAATTCAAATTCACACATGTCATTTGCAAGTACATATGTACTGCCCACCTGTCTGTTCCAGAGTACTTCATTTTTGCACTTGTGCTACCAAAACATGAATTATAGTCATCTTCTTTAGACAAAGACTGTTCTTGGTTTGTTTTGTTTTTTGTTTGTTGTTTGTTGTTTTTTGGCACAAATTTGCTGTTACCATAAACCACACCAAGTGTTTCAAGGGTCTTTCTGTCTGAAAAATAGAAGTGTGGTTAATACAGTTAGAAATATTATACTTGTTGCTCTTTACTAAAAACTGTAAGAGATGCCTGCTCTTGTATAGTACGTACATGGACTAATAACTGTAACAAGGTTCAGGTGGGTTATGTGACATTAGCTTTGCTTGCAGGAAGAAAATATATTAGCTTGACAGCTGATATAATTCCATGAAGAGTTTGTGGCAACTTTATGCAGGGAAGCACCGTCAAGTTCACCAAAGTCCAATCCAAAGGGACTGAAAGAACATCATTTGATTTAATGTGAATTTGGACTTACACAATAGAATTATTTCTGTATCTTTCAACAGATAATATTCTTGAGTCTTGAATCATGAATTAACAAATTTATATTCACATGGGGTAGATTTATTCTTAAATTTTATAATAGCTAATTGTTTTTAGACTTGTGTGATGTCGACTTCGGCGAAGTTGATGGCATTTATCAAAGAAGACAGTTTATGTGACTTCTAGCCATGTTAGACAGGTGGTCACTACATGCAAGGTCTTTAACACAGTTTTTCCTCTCAGAGGGAATGTGAACCAAGGGAGTAGCCTGCTATATATATGCCTACAGGGTTAGATGATCACAGTTTTCAGCAAGGTACATGACCCGATATTGAAATAGGGTTTCTAAACAGCTATTGACTTATCTTTACGATAGAAACTCAGGAGTAATGTTTTACAATTCTAAGCTACAATGTCTAGAAATTTTCACTTTCCAAAGAGGGACAATGTAAACCAAGAGTAGTCTCTTTGCATATTAAATCGGTCAAGCAGTGTTTTTCAGAGTAGAGGTTTACTGCTGTATTTATTGCCCAAAATAACAAGCTGCACCATTTAAAGTACATCCTTTGCTTGTGGCAACATTTTCTTTCAAGCTGTGGATCTTGACACACACTGTATGATGAAACTTTTGAAATCACTGATGAGTGTGACTTAGAATGGACCAGCAAGTCATCGATGCAGAGAAAAGTGATTTAGAAAGAATTTTAACAGTAGGTCCCTGTGCAATAATGTGATGTGATGATGTAGTGATTACTGCAGTTGTAATGATGATTGCATACGGTAGAATGTGCATGAACATTTTTCCTTGAGAGAGATAATTCTTGTGATCAAAGCAGTGAAGTCAACATATGTAAAAGGGAACTGTCTTTGAAATCAGGCCATAAACTCTAGTCTATCAAAGATAGAATATGAGTATTATGGCACATACTGTTTGCACTTTAGTGACAGTGTGATCCTGGACAAGTAACAATGAATTTCTGGTAACAGGCACCAGTAATGTAATGTGGTTTGGTCTGCACATAATCTATCCCAGTTTGGAGGAAAAAAAAATAATGGTTGTTCAGCAAATTTTGCTTTTGTAGTCACCAACAAGGTGTCTGAGCATATATATAGAATAATAATGTTAATGTCAATGAAACAAACACCCAAACAAACACCCAAAGACTTTGGTCTATGCAGCTATGGCATTGCGGGCATTTCACTGCTCACATACATTGTCATGTATTTCACATTTCACCAGGGGAATAAAAATTGGCCATGTTGCCAGTCATGTGATATCTAGTCCATGCTCTTCTTTCACATTCTCCCAGTTCATTCCTTCATGGTTGAGAGATGTCATGTTTTGTATCTGTCTGCACAGAAAGAGAGTTATAATTCCTGTTACAAATTAGTGGCTTGTTATATACAAATACAGTGTATTGTAATGTGGAACTGGGATTTTGTACCACAGACATTGAAATGATCATAACATTCTTGCTGTCTTTCCAAGTTGCAATTATGTGTCTCTAGTTTCTTTTGTCATTTTGGGTAGTTTATTGGTTTACAGGTTTTGCAATTGTGCTTACAATTTCAGGGTGCTTTCTCTACACATTGATGACTATGCCCAGTTGTCGCTCGGGGTATTATGTAAACATGGTAGCCTTGATTTGCCTCTGTTGAAGCCTTTGTGAAAGCAAGCATTCAGCAGAGATATCTTCAAAACTGTGTGGAAGTGTTAAAAAAAAAAAAGTGTCTTTTTAGTTGTGTCACCAAGATCTCGAGTTTTGGTACATTTTTGCTGTTTTTTTTTTTTGGGGGGGGGTTTTGGTTTTTTTTTTTTACAAGAACCTCTGCCATAGGCCCCTATATATATATTTTTATTATTTACTTACAATGTATTATCCCCCAAATGAATCCCCAGTGATGATGCAAATCTCCAAGAGTTCAAGGGATGAAAGTAAAAGACTTTGACATGCGACACCCCCTGCAAGCTACAAAAGAGTCCATCCAATACCTATGTTTTAATATATGCTGCACTACACAAAACTGATGCATTCTGCATCATTCTCTTATCACACAAAGTAAAGTGATGAGTGGCTGTAATCATCCTCATGACATCTGTTCATGATAATAATGCTGCTGCTAATGATTATGGATATCTTTGTCATTTTCTTTCAGTTTCATTACAAGTATGTCATTCATAATTTGATATGCAAAACAGAGTGTCTGATCCATGTACATGCCCAGTCATGTACATATTTACAGCTTTGTGCTAGTCCACACTTGAAGTCTTGAAGGCATGGCCTAAATGTGATTAGGTTGTACCTGTGTACAAATACTGTATCTCACTACGCTGGTAAAGTTGGCCAGTACATTTGAATGACAAATTAAACATTGTGCTACACATTATGTACTTTTGGTTAAAGGCATCTGATTTGATGGTAAACTCATGGCAGCCATTATCAACATTTTATGTATGCCCCATGTGTACTATTCTATTCACATGCAGTGGTTCTATGACATTTGCCCCTGCGACAATTGCTCCCATTAAATACCTGCACGCTAGTAAAGCCAAACAAATTTGTCTCACAAATGTAACCCCAACACTAATCCTTGTCCTCATATCAAACTAATCCTTATCCTTGATCATATCAAACTAAACCTAAAACCCTATCACAACCCTAACCCTACCCAATTTGGGAGCAAATTGTCACAGGAGCAAATCACCATTCACAGTACACAGAGCTGCTAGCCCATAGTTTGTTATCCCACACCCGCCATTGATCTCACAAATAGTTTGCTCTATGTGCGCAAAGAACTGACATATTATGAGTGACATATTGTTTTCATTTGTGTTTTATAACCACACAAATTTATTAACATTTCTTATTTTGATATTTTCAGGTCTCATAATACTCTCAAAATCTGAAAAAGTGCATTTGATTAAAATTGGTTATCATTTCACAAAGCCTGTCATAGGAATGTAAAATCACTTTTTCCTTTTTTTTTTTTTGGTTGTTGTAACTTTTGCATGTTGAAAATCCCATGTACATCCTTGTGGGGTTTTTTTCTGTATTTTTGCCTTTAATCTAAACACTCTTGTTCTGTTTTACAAATGGTAAATGTACTGCAATGAGTATACTTGTGAAAGTGTAAATACTGGTTGGCTCTGGGTATTGGATGACACACAAGTCGGTGGCAAACATACAGATGGTAATGGGCATGTGATTGGTTGTTTTGACGCGCCACATGAAACATGTACGACCCCTACAAAATAGGGTATCAAAATGTGCAGGAAACATCAATGGAAAAGAAGGCATGAGAGGTAAATGTGAATGCTGCAGCTGTTGCACGACAGCACATGAAAATGAAAAACATGGCTCTGAAATCCTAAGCAAGAATATAAACATACAAAGGAGACAAATATTTCAATTTTTTTTTATTTCAATTTGATGTCAAATTTCGCTTTTTCAAGGGAACATAAATAAATAATATCTAATGTAAAATAATGCCTGAACTAAAAATATGTTCACAGCAATGGGTTCAAATGTCAATTTCTTCATATCTTTTATCATTAGTCGATGACTTACTAACGCTTGAAGGTGTTACAAATTCTGTATCTTGTATCTTTTCATGGTAATTACATCATGTATTACCTTCATAAAAGTTTCTTTTATTCATGAAACTGTACTTATAGTCTACAAAAATCAGTTTCTTGTCGTCGCTTACAAAATATTCACAGGTGATGGTTGGCAAACAGCCAGTCTTTGAGTGGTGTATTTCTGTCATCAATTGAAGCTTTGTCAGGACTGGCTACACAGATGGCAATGCAGTGCAACTCCTAGGCTGTCCTAGCTTTTCAATCATCATTTCAGAAAGCCCAGTATGTATCATACGACTTGTGACAGTTTGATCCATGCAGTTATTCATGCTAATTGGGGAAATTTGTGTTTTGTGGCCATGTTGTTAATAGGTTGCTTCCATGCACTCTGATTAATGATGCCTGTCATTAATAGTAAGAAGGAAAAAAAAATTAATTTGCGTTTTCTGTCTAGCTATTCGTTTCCCTCTTTTGTGTTGGGTTGAAGTTGTTGCAGGCCATGTCCAAATTGTCGGGGCTTAGGCAGCAGCGGAAACGGCTGCAGACGCTTTCACGACCTTTACGTAGTAGACTACAGCACCGATGACAGCCACGCCACCAAGACCACCACCGACGGCCCCACCAATCACAGCACCAGTGGCCCCAGATGATAGCGTTGTGTGTCCTGCAACACACAAATATATGTGTCAAATGTCACTCTTTGCTTCGCGGGCATGTTTCATTTAATTGTCTAGCGTCAATCCTCTTTAGGCCCAGGAATATCTTTAATTAGCTCCAAGGGGAGCTTGGCCACCCCTGCCTCCACCAACTTTTCGAGACACACTTGTATTAATGTCCATCCACAAGCTTTTTCAAACTTTTATACAAATGCTTATAATTAGGTAGAGTAACTGCAGGGTCAGATGCGACATGCATCACAAGACCCACATAAAGTCACGTGTTGCAAGCTATTTCCCAAAAGGCTTGAAGGTATGTTATGGATCACTTCTGCTTTCTTTTCCACCCAAAAAGCACATCTATGCGTATTCAATAAGCCCACAAAACAACTTTTCTGAACAATTTGCAGTAGCATTGGTAGGTTAAAATACTTGTGAATAGTGCCTGCTGAACTAGTATGTGGACTTGCAGGGTAATCTGATCATCCCTGCCTTCATATATAGTGGTTGCTCTGAAGTTTTAAATCATTTTTGTGTCTGCACAATGAACAGGAAGTCCATACTTGCCAACTAGTAAGATTTTATCAGATTCAGTAAGATTTTTTACGTTAAAAATAGCAAAATCAGATTTTCTGTCAGAGAAATCAGATTTTTAAAAAATATTTAGATATACCTTTCATGTGTATTTTCTGAAGATTTGACCGAAAGTAAGATTTTTAACTTCAGTTTGCATAGAAAATAAGATTTTTGCAATCCATGAGTAAGATATTTCATCTTGAAATGTTGGCAGGTATGGAAGTCTAGTGTCTCAATAGACCCATAATGTTCAAACCCATTACCTCAACAGTATCATTCCTACAAGTTGTATTTTTTAAAAATTTCTTTCAATTCATGATATACATATCAGTTGTGATGAGTATTATGTTATTTTAAGAGCCGAGAATCTCTCCGCTCGAAATGTGATCTTTAAAGAAAAGACACTCAAGGTGACTTCTTGTCGGTTTTGTGTGGCACAAGCTAGGAAACACATTATACAAGACCAAATTCACTGTAGTAATCATTTTTGCATCAAGGGGATAAGATGTAGGATGTGTTTAATTTTGTTCTTAACTTTGCTTACGGTCAGCATCAGGTCTACCCGATGGGGTACGACAATTTCATTAACCTGTCGTGACAAGGAATCTACAAACCTTCGCAAACGACTCCAACATCACCAGTCGTGCACAAGAAGGTGTCGGACACCGTTAGCTCACACTCCGGCAGGGTTTCGTTGGCCACGCCCGAGCAGATGACAGTGGAGAGGATGAAAGGCATATTTTTGTCCTTGGGAGCAGAAACTTCACTACTCGAGGCTGCTCGTGTGTCTTCTCCCCACTATACAGAAACAAAAGACATCAGTGACAGCCAGACTTTCATATGCATGAATTTGAAGCTGCCTTTTTGGGAGACCCATTCAATATCACGCTTATACCTCATTTATATACAGTGCACTCCCGATACAACGAACACGGTTATAACGAAATTTTGTTATAACGAAGTAAATATTCTGGTCCCAAAATTATCACCATTAAAGTCTATGGTACAAATTCGCTTATAACGAACACGGTTATAGCGAAATTTCCGTTATAACGAAGTCTTTTCCGAGCGCTACAGACAAAGAAAAACAAAAGAAATGTGCTCGGTTGTAACGAAATGCGAATTGCTTTCGAAAATACGTAGCGGAGCAAGCATTTATAGCGTCTCTGCATGGGTGAACGCTTTACACCACTGTGTGTTCGCTCCTTGTGTCACGCACAGTTTTTGAGGGGAACTTGTGTTTATTATTGTAATACAGTTATCCCATCACATTTCATATAGCTTTCCAGTGTATGATGAGTATTCAGCAAACATAATATGATATATATACGTGGTTCCTTGTTTTCGTTATATATTGTATTTGTTCGGTTATAACGAAATTTCGTTATAACGAAAGAAAACTGCCGGTCCCGAGCATTTCGTTATAACGGGAGTGCACTGTACAGGGCACTTCAAGTGCTCCAGGAGTGCTCTCAAAGTGCTCTATGCTTTCTATGAACAGACAAAGTGGCAGTGAAGCGCTCAAAAGTTTTCACCCCTCTAGAGGGTAGGTTCAGGAGTCCTCTTGAAGCGCTCAAAGTCCTGCACACACCGGTCATTAACATTTAAAGCCCATCAAAAAGCTATCAGTGCGCTCTGTGTCTGTTCATGGAGTGCTTTTGTGCCCTACTTTGTGTTTACATGGGGTATTAAAAAGTTGTCAAAACGTGTACTTGAGAAAGTATCAAATTTCATCATTGTCTAAATCGTACTACTGCCCAAAGCATAAGCCTTGTGCTTGTTGCTGTGAAAAATATTTGCCTAGATACATGCTCATTTTTTTGTGCAATGCTTGTAAAATATACCAAAAGTAATCCCTCAAGTTGAGAAGGAAAGGTTGTTGCACTGTGAAAGCTAAATGAGCAAAAATGAACGAAAAAAAAAAAAAAGAAAGAGCAAGGAGACTGTACCCCATGCCCTGCGTGGTAGCAAGCAGTCTTGGCATCATCGTCGGTCCAGTCTGGGTCGCACACACGGCCCCAGCCATTGCCCAGGCTGACCTCCACACGGCCGATGCCAGTTCCTATCCCAACGATGCGAACTGCAAGCAAGAGAGATGGCATATAGGTGTACTGGCACATCAATCGTTAGAGCTGAGCCAAAGATGATGCACCCCTGAGTCAACATCAGTTATTGTGGTATTTCAACAACTAGGATATATATCAATCACAGCTGCATCTATCACGGCAAACTTGAGTCAGATGGGGTTGCAGTCATCTGCAGTATGACTGTCACCCTCATGTACCTTGCCATTTTTCTTGAAAAGTCTGAACTGAATTTCCTTTAATGAATGCATTTAAGCTATCACTGTGGTTTCATTAACAGCAATGAGGTATTTCACCTTAACATTTCACAAATTTAGCTGCACCGACCCTGTAAAAATGAATTATTCTGTAATATCATCATTTGATTACCTGGTAGTATCAACACAAAAAGCACTTAGAGACCCTTAATGTAGCACTACTGTGTCACAACATGGTTTTATATTTTACCACTTACCCCTGGTGTCTTTCTGCTGAACTTCTATTGTATCGGTGTCTTGAGTGGCGCACACTACTCCTGCATCCTCCACGTGTTTGCAGGCGTGGGTCCATCCATCTCGTCTGTGGCAGTCGATGAGGCCCTCTTCCGTTCCGGTGCACATCATGTAGGAGGTGTGGATGGGGATGTAGGTGTAGCCAAAGTCCTCCTATGAGCAAGTGTAGGTTAAAGGGAAGATAAACCCCAAGAACAATGTGGATTGAGTGAAAGCAGCAACATTAGTAGAACACATCAGTGAAAGTTTGAAGAAAATCGGACAATCGATGCAAAAGTTATGAATTTTTAAAGTTTTGATGTTGGAACCGCTGGATGAGGAGACTACTAGAGGTTATGACGTATGAGTGGACTACAATATCAAGAAAATATAAAGAAAATACTACAAAAATCCATTTTTCATGAAAATTACAAATTCCATCAACTTGATATTGACATATGTTAAGGGTAGCAATTATCCCCCCTGCTTTCTGAAAGCGGTTGGTCCACTGCTCTTTCATAATTCTAGAAAAGTGAATTTTTGTTGAATATCCTTTATATTTTCTTTGTATTGTTGTCCACTCATACGTCATATCCTCTAGTAGTCTCCTCATCCAGCGGTTCCAACACCAAAACTTTAAAAATTCATAACTTTTGCATCGATTGTCCGATTTTTCTCAAACTTTCACTGATGTGTTCTACTAATGTTGCTGCTTTCACTCAATCCACATTGTTCTTGGGGTTTACCTTCCCTTTAAGGGAGGAAGGATGGGGACAGGATTTTCTTGTTAGAGAGTGAGGGATTTCCACAGTAAATCACCAAACCCTGGAAGTCATTATATTAAGGAGGTGGGGAAGTGAGCTAGTTTAAAGAGATTAAGTTTGGGGTTGTATGAAGATATGGCCATATATATGGCAGGAGAGAGGTGCCTTAAATTTCTGTTCTCGTGCAAAATTGACAGTTCATATTCATCATCATTGCAGTTTGTATTTACCAAAAAAACAAATATAGCTCAATGGCAGCATGTCCCAGATAGAATGGTAGGTACTTACCCCCTTGTACCCAGTCCCCTTAATGGCACCACGATAGCCCAGCTGTCGACACACCACGTTGGCATCGGCCCAGTCCCAGCCGTCGTCACAGATGGTGCCCCACTGCTCATCGTGGTAGATCTCCACCCTTCCCTCGTGGGGACCTGACCCATCCATCAGGCGTACATCTCCTTCTCTGTTTGCTGGGTACAGAAAAGACAGTACAGAGTTCAAGTAGATACACTCCTTATTGCAAAAGACTCCCACTAGCATCCAGTGATGCTCATGGTTGGGAGTTCATTGGTACTGATGAAAGTTCATGGCTTGAATTCAGGATTCAGATCTTGGTGGGCAAACACATTCAAGCTCAACGCACGACCTGTGTAGTAATCTTGTTTTTTAACAATAGCTGTGCAAAATCTTGTAGAAACGATTTCAAAGACATTCATACTTACGTTTGCAGACAACACCCATATCATATGACTTGATGCAATTGTGGCCAAAGGGTCCGTTGGGTAATCCGCACTGGGTGATGTGTGTCTCGGTACCATCACATGTGAGATCATCGACGATGATTGGACCAACACCTTGTGGGAACAGCTATGAAGCCAATCAGAAGCAAGAGATTTAGATTCCCCGACTCCTTGACTGCCCAAGGAAGTAGAGTCAGTAAAGTTTATCATCGAACCTGAGACGACTTGATATTATTCTCGCTGCCCACTTGTCGGGACAAATTCGAAACTGTCAGAGATCATTATAAAGGGAATGGTATTTTGACACAGAAATGTGTTTCTTGTGAATAACTTTGCACACTGGTTTTTTCAAGAAAATACACTTTAATGTTATGCATTTGGCATTGAAGAAGATTAAAAAAACACACACAAAAAAGTACTAAGACCCTTCAAATGCACCCCACAAAAACCTTTGTTGAACTTCCTGTCATATTCAGTCAAATACATGTACACCGAATGTATTCTGCAGAGTTACTGTGTAATAATTTTTTACATAGTCGATTTGATTTAGCAGGCACAGTGCCTACAAATGTAAAAAAGAGAGACTAAGTATAAGATAATCCACTACAATGTATTGCATAATTAAAGGGGAAAATTAAATGTCCTTCACCCCCCCCCCCCCCCCCCAAAAAAAAAAAAAGGTTTGGACCACCTATTCATCAAAATGACTCACATCAGCACCAAAGCTTTCAACGCCTCTGATGAACCCTAGCTGTCGGCAGACCACGTTGCCATCAACCTTCTCAAATTCTTGCTTGCATACAGAGCCCCACACTCCAGACCAGAATACCTCCACTGTCCCCTCGTTTGGAGAATCGCCATTAGCCAGTCGCAGAGTTCCATCATCAGGATCTGTAAAATGTTTCAAACTGTGATGTATTACATGCGACAATGACAGTGACCACAGCCGCAGCAAATGAATATATACAGCTGTACTCTTGCCCTGCAGGATATGAAAATTGAATGTTATCATATCCTCGGGCTGGTATCACTGAACCATGTTATGTATTTCAGCATATGCCATCCTATAAGATGGCCCAGAGATTACCGATACTCAAATTGAATCTGGAATATGAGTTTCGTTATAGCCAAGCCACCCACTTTTCATGTGGCCTTTTGTGCTTGTTTCATGTCTAAACTTTTTGTGCTATTGAAGTTTGTATGTCTATTACTTTTGGGTCACAAACAAGTACGACTGTAATATTTTCAAGGTGAATGATTGTTGTAATCGGAATTAAGAAAAGTCACATAAATAATTCTGATGATGGAGCATTATCTTGATAAAGGCTAACATTATAAAACTACAAATATCTTGTACATCAATGATCAGGATATCTGGAAGTGGAGATCCGGGATTGAAGATGAAATGTATCAGAAACACTTGCTTACAACGTCTCTCTCATTACTACATTTCTTACTGGCCTTGTCTTACTTTGATCCCGCTGTCAGGATTAAGCTGTTGATTTGATCTTGAATGTATACCTAGCATGCGAGTTACCAAAAACCAATTTGGAGCTTGGGATCAACTGCAACCTTGCATCTCATACACCAAAGAAATTGTCTGAATCACAAAAAGGACACAGCATTACCTTTTGGCTCACAGATGACACCTGCTCCCCACTGGGTGTTACAAATGCCAGGTCTTCCATATGGACGATGAAAACACTCATCAAGCCTAGTCTCGTTTCCCAGGCAGCCATATTTATATGCCCAAAAGGTAACTGTTTGGTCTCCAAAGAATGACTGGAATAAGATAAAGTGGGGTAATAAAAAAAAAAGAAAGAAAAAAAAAAGATGTAGGCCTAGGCATGACAACTGGCATGAAGACACTGCATGGTTTCAGCTTCCTATTACTGTAAAAGTGGATATTTTCGCGCGACTAATTTTTCGCGCTTGGCCGGGTAAGAAGAGTTTCGTGTGATTTTAATTCCACGGAATCAAGACATCAAGTACTGGAACATATGGCAAGCAAAAATATTCGCGTGCTTTAATTTTCACGCTAGTCTCTGGTTGCGCGAAATGCGCGAAAATTTCAACACCGCGAAAATTTCCACTTTTACAGTAAATCATAGGGTTTACTGTATGTAACTCATGGCTGCCAGAGAGGACATGTACAATACTGACAAGTGACATTTACTGATACTTTAGACAAAATTGAATAACTCAATTGCCAAGTATTCATGTCTAACACTAAGATACAAACTTGGCTGAAATCATTTCAAGTGTGCATTGTTTCACTTGAATGCCTCTTGCTCTATAATCTGAAAAACAAAACAAAAAAACCTTTCCTCATTGTTCTCTTGAATATCGCATGCCGAGAAGACCAATAGTGATGATTTTGAACTGTCCATTAAAGAAATATGATTTTTCAATATTTTAATGAAATTTCATGAAATCCTTACTTTGACATGGCAACTGCTCATGAATTTGATAGCTGCACTGCTCTACATCATTTATGTGAAGAGTTTGACTTTTTAAAAAAAATATTTCTTCAATAGTAAATGTGAAGGTGCATCACAAAACCAACAAAAAATTGCATGCCCCAATTTTACCTAAGAAATCAGAATAGGTAAAATGGGTTGACCTAGTCAATCTTTACCTCAGTATGAAAAAAAAACAAAAACAAAACAAAATTCTTTAAACACTCGTCACTTTCAACTCCAATAACTTTTGACAGGATGATGCTAGACTGCTTAAAAAGTTATTACCTGGTACTTCCATAATCATGAATAAAATGCATTAATGGAGTGTGGAAATTTTCAGCTTAAAATCCCTAGCTCTTCACTGTGGTTGCTGTAGAGTTTTACGTCTTGTTTAATTTGTTTTTTGTTCCATTCATTTTACAGAGCACAGCTTGGTGAGATAGAGGGCTTGTATCAACTATACTTAAATCCAAAGCCTCTTTCCTTAGTAAGCCTACACTTTCCCTGGAGTGTGTACTTTCTTTCATTATCTAGATTGGTCAGGAAAGCCCATGTATATTGAGTTATTCAACATATCAAAGCTTTAGACCCCCTAATTCAGACGCATGCCATTCTATACCAAATTTGATAACGAAACGATGTATAAAGAATCATTCATCGTATTGCCAACAGACCGTTCAGACACTAATTTGACTGTTCTGGAAAACATTGTATAGATGTCCAGTTTCCCACTGTGCATGCTGTTATAGTCATGAATGACAGCTGTGGGGTCACCTTTTGTGCGTGCTCCCATTAAGCCCCACCCAGTTATACTGTTCTATGGTTGCCATACGTTCAGACGCACACGGAATGCTGATTTCTTGTTGAGTTCTAGTTCGAAATGATGCTCTGACCATTGTTTTGTTATATGTCGTTTCGCTATATGTCGTTTCGTCAGTCAGCATTCAGACGTATAAATTTATCGTACAGCTATACCGTTTTGGTATAGCTATACCGTTTTGGTATAGCTATACCGTTCTAGTATAAATTTTTTTTTTGCATCTGAATGCCCTGCGAGTCTGCTGCTTGAAAACCTGCCCTTAATTAAAGGCCCATTATCTGGTGACTTTTGGTGGTTTTGTGATGCAGGGTCACAAATAGTTCGACCTTTTGTTTCAATGCATTGAGCACAAGACCCAATGAAGCGGATTAAAAAGTAAAGGATTTTTTTTTTTCTTTTAACATGAGAAATGCACAACACAAAATGTGCTCAAAGAGTCATAAAGAAAGCTAGTTAAAAATGTTCCACATCTGTGGTGTCCCCCTTTTTTATCAAATGAATTAAATTACAAACAAGTGGATGTTCTAATTGCTTGGATATCATCAACCTCCACATATTTATCACCTCTTGATCTGTTGCAATCAGCCACACACAACACAATAATGGACATACGATGTATGGTCATGGATGCACTTTTACACAATCAAAAAGAGTATAAAATTTGCATTGTAAAGATCATTGCAAAAAGAAATCAAGAGTAATGATGATAATATTGATAATCATCAGAGATCATCATCATGATCATCAGAAATTCTAGGGAAATGTTACATAGATTCCTTCATTAAACAAATTCTCTAGACGTGGCTTCATCACCAGTGATGGATCCTGAGGGGGGCGCAGTGGGCGCGCCCCCTCTTTCATGGATCCGCCCCTGATTAGGCCTACATAGAATCTTCTGCGTACTGTTACTGATATGTATGTTCTGAGATTCTAATTTTCTATTTTTACCTTATCCAAGGCTTTTGTTGCCTGTGGAAAGCCGAGCTGCTTGCAAGTGATATTGGCATCATTAATATCCCATAAATAGTCGCATATTCCACCCCAGCGATTCTGATGCCAAATTTCTACATTTCCTTCATTGGGCATCCTCCCATGGACAAGTCTCAAGTTTCCTTCCACAGCTGTTGGAGCAAACAGAAGAAACACATGCCATCATTTGATTGATAAACATTTGATTCCGACATCCTGATTATCCTGCACTGCACATTCTCTAGATCTATACAGTGCACTCCCGTTATAACGAAATGCTCGGGACCGGCAGTTTTCTTTCGTTATAACGAAATTTCGTTATAACCGAACAAATACAATATAACGAAAACAAGAAAACCACGTATATATATCATATTCTGTTTGCTGAATACTCATCATACACTGGAAAGCTATGTGAAATGTGATGGAATAACTGTATCACAATAATAAACGCAAGTTCCCCTCAGAAACTGTGCGTGACACAAAGAGCGAACACACAGTGGTGTGAAGCGTTCACCCATGCAGAGACGCTATAAATGCTTGTTCCGCTACGAAATTTCGAAAGCAATTCGCATTTCGTTATAACGGAGCACATTTCTTTTGTTTTTCTTTGTCTGTGGCGCTCGGAAAAGACTTCGTTATAACGGAAATTTCGCTATAACCGTGTTCGTTATAAGCGAATTTTTTACCATAGACTTTAATGGTGATAATTTTGGGACCAGAAGATTTACTTCATTATAACGAAATTTCGTTATAACCGTGTTCGTTATAATGGGAGTGCACTGTAATAGCCAAGGGTTAGAGTTAATAGGGTTAAAGGGGATGGCTAGTAACCGATCAGTGGGAATCAGTGGGAATGCTGAGGGATGATTGTTCCAATCCTTGTAGGATTCATTTAGGGGTACATTATATGTCTACTGTTGTGTGAAAATTATTTGCTTCAGAACGGTTTCATATTCAAGTAATGTGCACATTAATGCCCCGTCACTGACCAGGCACGCTATTAAATCTGGAAACATTAAACTGCACATTACTTGAATATGAGACCATTCTGAAGCAAATAATTTTCACACAACAATAGATATATATTAATGTACTCTTAAATGGGGGAAATCCCACAAGGATTGGAACAATCATCCTCCAACATTCCCACTGATTCCCACTTACTTCCCAGTTACTAGCCATCCCCTTATAGCCATAACAAAAAGGCTGAAGTGAGAGTGATATAGACCATACTCTTTAACTCTTGAGTATAAACCTCATTTGAGTCTTCTTCGTTCATGTCCAAGTAATATCTAGTTTAAATTCTATGTTAGAGCTCAAACTGTTAATGTTAACTTTTAACTGTGTTAGTTATGTTACTGTTGGACAGTAAGTCTAAAGTTAGCTAGAAACCTAGTAGAAAAAGGAATTCTTAGTAGGCCTATAGTCGATAGATCGAGTAAAAATCTAACGTTACACTGTGTAAGTGTAACATGGTCATTAACGTTAGGCTTTTTGTGCTAGGGCTACTGGTCTAACTGTTAGATCACACCTTTTATTTACGTAGGACGCTAACACAGGCACAGCCCAGTCACGTTTTTACAGCGACTGGGCTGTCAACAACAACAACCAACAGTTCTAACTGTAACGTTAGTGTAGAGAGTCTCTAGACCCTAGATTTTCTAGAGGCATTTAACTGAGTTAAAGGTTCCTAATCCGAACAACTGTAAAGAGTGCGTAGCGGATCTAACGTTAGAACCGTCTGTAGGCCCTAGATTCCTAAAACTGTAGATTCTAATCAGGTCTACAATTCAATAGCTCTTGGCCTATTTCTATATCTACTGTAGATTACTAAAAAAATCCTAACATTAACAATGTAAGAACTATTCAAACCTGATTGGAATCCTACCGTAGAATCCCTAACGGTTTATAGATAGGCTCATCGTCCATCGCGACTTACCGGTGTTCCCCTGAAATCAGTGCTGTTCGTGTTAGTTAGTTAGATATTTAACAATTGTTAGAAGCCCCTTGTTTGCACCGTGGCCACTGCACTGGACAATATTAATTATCATGACTAACAGTTAGGACCTCTACTCTAATAACATTAGGGCTAATTTTTACCGTAATTTTTAGAGTCCACAGGCCTTGCACTTATGACTTACGTTCTCGACCGTAGTTCTGTTCAGCGATGAAATACTCTGACAGATCGACTGCACAAACTTCTCCGATTAAGAGTAAGACTCCCACGCATAGAATCATGCAAACAAGCAAACATCTTGGTTTTGACATCAGTGAGACTGCCATCATGTCTTTTGCCTAAATGTTTCCTCTACTGCGATGGACCTCCTGAGGCAGTTTGCTTGTTTGAAACAACTTTCAGCGAGCTAAATTCCTTGTTGATTTTAAACTGGTGGTTGCATGAAGTTTGTAGCATGAAGATTACAACACAATAAAGTCAATAAACAATGCATACAAATCACGCGTATCCTCGTTACAGAGTTTGTGCGTGCGTGACATAGGCCTATAAAATGTGAGAAATTAGGGTTGCTAGGAAATAATTCTATCACAGTAGCTAACACGCTCACTATTGCGCGTATCTACGCGCTGGTATGTGTGTATCATAATACATTATACTTATCTTCGCCTGCATGAAATGCGCGTGCTTATATATTATGATGTCACCATCAACACCACTGTGACATCATGAACTAGTTGTATTGCCAATCAACGACCAAAAAGACAGTATAAAGAATCTCGTCCACAGGTATAAAGTGTAATAAAAATTATAGGCCTACAGACATTGCCTTTTTAGAGGTGTGACATAAGACCTGACATCCCCACGGCAGCTATACTTTTACCAAAGAGATCATTTTTCCTGGGAGCGCTGAGGGAAATATTTAAAACTTCTACGATATAGGCCTAACTCTTTCTGCCTAGATGCCATCTTTTCTTCTCCTTTTTTTTTCCTCCAAAGTAAAAAAGAAAGAAAGAAAGAAGGAATACTACACAGAATTTTTGAAATTTGTTATTGTCGGAACAACCGTCACAACTTTATACGAAATGCAAATCATATCATGGGAATATTGCCTACCGAACCTTTGTGAGTGGTTTATTATTTAATCTGGAAAAAAAAAAAGATCAACTGTAGATGTTTTGGTCAACCCCTCCTCTTCTAAATTAGCAATTTACTTAGCTAGCTCTTCATTCAGTGATGTTATATTTCAAGGGTATATTTAATGATTTAATGACGAATTGTGCGCAGGTCAATGTGACGATCGAGTAAGGGCATCTTTGCCAGATATTCACTGCGTATTATGCTTTTGCCACATGTACAAATTCCATAACTTATCTCATTAATGTTATCCATGAGCAAAGAAATCAAGCTGTGTCCTCTTTCCCGATAAGTTCTTCTTATACGGTAATAGCTTAATTCGGTCCTTAAATACAACTTATTCACTGGCATTGTTGTCATCACACCTTCTTTCTAGTTTTCCCCACCTTCGATAAGATAACATATCTGTAACTGTAAGATGCATTTACATGTGCAAACGCATCCATTGCTAGATTCAAGACAAGGAAACCAATTATAGCTGGCAAAGGACGACTTAATTTGAGCACTGTTCGAAAGTCGATTAGACATGTGGGTTTGTTTCAGATATCGGATGGCTGCAGTGGTGGATCTAGAGGGGGTACACTGGGCGCGCTGCCCTTTAATAATTCTGAAAATAAAAGAAATAAAAAATAAAAATGAAATGGGGCACTTGCGCCCCTTTTATTTTCGATTGTAGCGGCACCCTATATGGAAAACCGAAGTGGCATCAGATTTTTTTTTGGCGCCCCCCCCCCCCCCCCCCCCCCATTTCGGAATTCCGGAATCCGCCCCTCCTGTGGCTGTAAATGAATGTGGTAATGTGGATTCATGATAACAGGAACCATAATGAATTATATGTAAATTCTTTTGACAAGGCCCCAGGACTTTACAAGTAACTACAATGCACTTCCTTTCATTATTGTTTCACCTTACCTCAGATAACAGGATGTGATCCCGTGGATAGGTTGATTCACGTTTGTCATCAACTGAAATCCATTATAGTTATTATTTCACTGATGATTTTTCACATAAAATAGTCAAAGTAATCCTTGAAGCGGAAGTTGTACGTGTGTGCTTATGTGTTCGTACTAGGTATGTCGTGGTGTGTTATATAAGTCTGTGTTTTTATATTGTTATACGTATAATGTTTCACCCAACGAGATTTTAAATCTCTTTAATTTCACCCAGGCTCCTAGGTGCGAAGAATGGTGAGTAGGCCTTTATGCCTATATTGATAATACACAGTTTTGCATCATTTCGTTTTGTTTTGAATGCATCGCTATATAAATTTGAGACGAATTCACTTTGTGTAACAAGTTAAATTAATGTTCAAGTGTCACAAGCGTTCTTCAAAATGAGTTCCCAAACTGGGCAGTGTTCTTATAGTTACTGTGATGCCTGGTATACCACACATGGCTGCAGCGAAATATGTTTAATCTGTAAAGATGATGATTGATGGTAACAAAATTCATCGATAGGCAAAAAGAAGAATTTTCGCTGTTTGCTTTACAGAGGAAGACCATTCTACACTCTCGAATGAACGAAACGTTGGCTTGCGGTAAAGACACACACATACATTCACACATAATTTTGTACAAAGGATCTTCAGTTAATTGGAGGAAACAGACCAGAAAACGAAGAAAAATTATCTCACGCAGTCGCAAGAACCATTAAGCCCCATTTTGAATAAAAGAGGTTATTCACCCCAAAAATAAATAAACTTCAAAAGGAAGAGAAAAAACATCCCTATACAGAACGATACAAAAAATAATGACAATCGGAAAGGAAACAAAGAAGTATGAAATTTTGAAATTTCACATTTTTCGGAAAATATTTCTTGACCAGTCGATCGTTATGAATATTCAAATGAGCAAGTTGAAGATGTCATGCTCTCCCAATTTCTTATTCTTTTCGTATACAGAAATGACAAAAATGTCATATTTTAGCTGTACGAATATAAAGCTTGCCTAAAAACCATCCAAAATAAGAGAACAAAATGTTAACTCTGATATATCTAATCTTGATATGAGAACATGCTTTTACTTGCATAAGCTAAAAATTTGAAAAAAAAAAATGTGAAAAATTGTGAGGTATATAATATAAAAAAAAAAACGAACCCTGATTTTTCAAAATGACATCTTATCCCATTTTTGTCATTTTTGTATCGTTCTGTGCATAGGGAATATTATTATTTTCTCTTTCTTCTGAATTTCATTATTTATTTTGGGGTGGATTTCCTCGTTAACAGAGCCTTTCAAACTAGAGTTTGCGGCGACAACGTCCGGGTAGCGTCCCCGTATATATCTTTTTATGTAGGCCTATGTATGTACACCTATGTATGTATGTATGTATGTATGTATGTATGCATGCATGTATGTATTCATTCATTTATCTATCTATCTATCTATCTATCTATCTATCTATCTATTCTGTATATCTATCTCTATATCTATATCTATCTACATGTATCTATCAATTTTCCCTACCTGTTGCGGTCTCCTCAAAATGTTGTTGATCGCGGACGTTTATGTACGTCGCGGTAACTTTTGCCGAATTCGACCCCGACATTACCCGACAACCCTATTTAGTAGAACGAAATCGCGGTAAAATTCCTTTGATATATTGAATTCAACACCCATCTGATCTTACTTGAGTCAAAGAGCTTATAATAAGATTAGTGAACAACGGTTTCGTTTACTAACACGATTATTAATTGTTTCCTGATATGATATGCACGGGTGGGCGGGGTGCGGTGATTTTTTTTTCCGTAACCCTAACGCGTCGAAATTGCCAATTGTGGCACTTGAGCAAAGACTATCAGTGTACTAGTTGGTTGCGATACTTGTGTTGCTTTCTTGTATACAATACCATGGTCGTCTGCTAACCACAGAATCAGATTAGAATGTGAGAATGGCACGCCGCCTTGTGAACTGTCATAACAACGGCTTTGTGTGTGTGTGTGTGTGTGTGTGTGTGTTGTGTGTGTGTGTGTGTGTTGTGTGTGTGTGTGTGTGTGCGTGTTTCCACTTCGCCATCGGCATCGCGTTCTGCTTTGCCGTCTGCTTACACTACTGGTATTCCTGTGGTTTTGTTCGCCGTCTGCTGACACTTTTCCTTTGTCTCGCAAGACTTACGTTGTTAATGATAATAATAAATATCATTTATAAAGCGCTTATTACAATGTTTCTAAGCGCTGAGCGTCTCGATGAAAACATTAGAATAGAGAAATTCAGTCATGGAGTACAAATTGTTGTTAAGATGCAAACTCGGAGTTTTCATCAATATCTTGCAAAAGTAAATTGGAAATCTAAGCTTGGAATGAATTTTGATATAAGTATCACATAGGCCTATATAGGCGTACAACTGCAGCAATTGCTATTGTTAACATTGATCATGTTTATTAAGCCACGCAGAATCAGATTCGAAGTGGGCATTAGGTCTAATTGGGTAACATGAATACACTACTTGGTTAATTTGGGTTTATACTTCTCCTATACCTCACGATGATTGTGCTTTAAAAAAAAAAATGATTCAGAAAGGCGTAGTAGGCTCCTTTTTAGTTCAGGTTCATGTAGATCAAGATATATATGATCAAATTCTCATGCACTAACATCCAAGATGAAGATGGGGAGGGAAGAGAAGCTGGGGGAGAGTAATCATCGATTTCGATCGATAAAATCTCTATATTAATTCAATCAGCTTTATAAAGGCATTTTGAAACAGCATTTATAAAGCAAACAGCAACTCATTTTCATTCTAATATCACGTACGGTTTGAATTGATCTATCAATATAGATGATAGGTCTATATTTTTTGATGTTCACTTTATCATTGCCAACCCTATAGTTCTCCTCATCAAGTGCCTCGTTACCTCTACCAAAACGACCATCAGTGAAGGAAACCCAAACCCAAATGTGGATTGAGTGAAAGCAGCAACATTAGTAAAACACATCAGTGACAGTTAAAGGAAAATCGCACAATTGTAAAAGATGCAAAAGTTATGCATTTTTAACGTTTTGATGTTGGTACAACTGGATAAGGGGATAGTATAAAAACCGCTTTCAGAAAGTAGGGGAATGATTACTGCCTTTAACATAACTTATGTCAGTATCAATTAAGTTAATGGAATGTGTAATTTTCATGAAAAATGATTTCTTTGTGGAATTCTCTTCATGTTTTCTTTACATTGTTGTCCACACATGACGTCATGGACTCTAGTAGTCTCCTTATCCAGTGATTACAACACCAAAACTATAAAAATGAATAATTTTTGCATCGATTGTCGGATTTTCCTCAAACTTTCACTAATGTTGCTGCGTTCATTCAATCCATATTGCTCTTTTGGGTTTTGGTTTCCTTTAATATCAAGCAATCATCACTACCGTCATTGCTTCAATTAGATTATAAAACTGAGGGATCGATCACAGAAAAGAGTTCTGTGGGATCGACCATAAACATCATTACATATATTTTATACATGTGATTTTGCTAGGAAAGTTTGGGGAAAATGTAGTACTTTCTTTGAATATGTTGATTTGCAACAGTTGAGTTGGGAAGAGATCTTTTTTGGTATTGAGCTACCAGATAAAGGAAAAGCTCAGTTAGTTAACCATGTTATAATTTTGGTGAAGAAATTGCTTTTTTTAGGAAGGAAAAATAAGACACCCCAACGGAATATTTCATTAAAAGGTCTATAGAGCAGGATAGGTTAGAAGAAGAAAAATTAGCAGTTATACGTAATACGTTGTCAATACATTTACAAAAGTGGGAAAACTGGAAAAAGAGTTGAGAATTTGCTTTACGTTTATTTAACAGAGTATGGTCTGCCGCACATCCACCAGGAAATGCCTTTTCCACGCACTCGTATTAAGTGTTATAATGTAAGTCAGGACACACAGGTTTCAGTTGCTTTTGAGGTTTTGTTGTGATGGGGGTTCTGGAAGGGGGAGGGGGGATGGGGTGGGGTAGTAAGAGGGAGAATGGACGGGGGTATTGAGTAGGGGGTGGCGAGGGGGGGTTGTTTTTGTTTTGTTTTTTAACAAAAAACTTCAATCAATGGATATTGATATTTTAGGTTGGATTGTATGAAAGCTGAAAAAAAAATTTTGGGGGTAAGTGATTCAGTTAATAGAATTTATTATGTAATGAAAGAAAAAAATTGTTAAGAGATTGAGGAATTAGTAATGTAAAACTAGAAAAGAAGAGATGTTTATATAGATTGTATATATTGATTGTGAAAAAAAAACGTACCAGAGTGTATCAAAACATGTTTAACCGATGTAAAGTTTTGGTATCAGTGTTGCATCCAATGTTGAAAAGGACTATAAAATTGGTCCGGAGATTTTTGTATCAATTTATTTGTATATTATGTTTCCATTGATGAAGAATAAAATATTCTTTAAAACAAAACAAAAAATACTATCATTTCACAACTGGATATCATCTTATCATCATCATCATCATCACCATAAAATATTGCTACTCGTATTACCATCTTATACAAATTACCACAAGCAATCTTCCTCCACTATATCGCACTTATTAATACTTTTTTTTTTCATGTCACCAATCCATCAACTTCACGAAATCTCTTGCATATTTTGTTGTTGTTATTTTAAAGATCGAAAGATCGAAAAATATTTTCAGCTTCATCATTTTCACCAGTCTAAATAAGCATTGCGACTATCAATATATTCCTACTCGATCCCTCCCTTCAATGCCCACAATATGGCCTAGCACCCTTATTGTAAGTCGATTCAATGAAATGATTTGTTTGTTTGTTTGTTTATAAGAACACTAGCCGCATTCACACGTGTTATCTGGTTACCGAGCGCGCTCCAAAACTCGAGTTCTTGTGATACTTAGTACTCGTAACTTTTTATGAAACTTCATGATCGATATATTAGATATAGAAACAATCACCTGGCATAGACTGGTATCAGATTCCCAGGTGGGTTCATGAGTTTATGAGTAATACACATTTGTGGAAGCGATTTGAAATGATCGTTTTATAATGTGTTGTTATTTGGCACAAATTAATTTCATTTATTCTAATGGTGAAGGATAACCAAAAGAAAATTAATCTACCCGATATTAGCCAAATTTAAGGTCTTTTCATTAAGTTGGAACATCAAGCATCTGTGCAGAGTCACAGATGCTACTTACGCGTTTTTATAATATGCATTTATAGGAAACTGATATACGTTTAAACGATGTTAGCCATCATATTATGGTGTCCTATACAGGGTGGCCCAAAAAGAACGGAACGCTTAAGATCTTTAATTTCAGCAATACTGTTGCAAATATGTCATCATGTTCCATACTATTAGAAAGGTCATTCTTTTTTCAATAGAAAGACACCAAACTTTTTAATTTCAGTTAATGCGTTACGATTTTAGGCCCATTTTTGTAAACCCTTGCAATTTTCAAAATGTAATCATTTTGCACTCTCAGAGGTACAGAAACCAGTGAGAATTCGGCTTACCGTAGAACCAGTAGCGTTCACAATGTGCAGAATGTGGGGCGGACAGTGTTATTGTCGTCAGGTCGTCTCATTCACAATGGTAACGGACAATGACAGTCACATTCCACACATTGTGAACATTACTGGTTCTATGGCAAGCCGAATTCTCGCTGATTTCGGTATGTCTGAGAGTGCAAAATGAGCACATTTTGAAAATTGCAAGGGTTGACAAAAATGGTCCTAAAACAATAATGCATTAACCAAGATTAAAGAACTTGGTGTCATTCTTTTGGAAAAAGAATGACCTTTCCAATAGTATACAAAATAATGACATATTAGGAACAATATTGCCAAAATTAAAAATCTTAGGCGTTCCGTTCTTTTTGGGCCACCCTGTATAGCTCCATACCAAGCCTGGACAAAAGTACGGAATCTATCAGCAATGTTGCAATGTGTGTGTGTGTGTGTGTGTGTGTGTGTGTTTTCTTTGCACCGAAAACTCGACGGCGGGCGCCTGAAAACCTTCCATGCACTTTGTGTGTGTGTCTTTGTTTGCATGTGCGAGTGCGCACAATGTGTGTTGTGTGTTTGTGTGTTTATGTGTTTGTGTGGGTGTGGTAGGTGTTAGGGTATAACTCTACAAAACTATAATTCGTAGGCCTAATTATATGACGTCATAAAGACGTCACAAAACTGACGTGTCACAAAGCAAACTGATATAACTCTATAAAACTCTATAATTAATAGGCTTTATTATAATATGACGTCATAAAGACGTCAAAAAACTTACGTAAACATAACGTTAATATGTCGCTAATATAACGTCATAAATACGTCGCAAAACAACGTAAATTTAACGTCATAATACGTCATTGATATGACGTGATAAATACGTTGCAAAACAAACCAATATAACTCTATAAAACTATTCGTAGGCCTAATAAAATGACGTCATAAAGACGTCGCAAAATTGACGTGGACATAACGTTAATACGTCGCTAATGCAACGTTATAGATACGTCGCAAAACAACGTAAATTTAACGTTAAACACGTTGCAAAGCAAACTGATATAACTATAACACTCTATAATTCGTAGGCCTAATCATATGACGTCACAAGGACGTCGCAAAACTGACGTGAACATAACGTTCATATGTCGCTAATATAACGTCATAAATACGTCCCAAAACAATGAAGCCTAAATTTCACGTTATAATACGTCATTAATATGACGTGATAAATACGTTGCAAAACAAGCTGATATAACTCTACAAAACTATAATTCGTAGGCCTAATTATATGACGTCATAAAGACGTCACAAAACTGACGTGAACATAAATTTCACATGTCGTTAATATAACGTCATAAACACGTCCAAAATCAACGTAAATTTAACGTTATGATACGTCATTAATATGACGTGATAAACACGTTGCAAAAAAAAAAAACTGATATAACTATAAAACTAATTCGTAGGCCTAATTATATGACGTCACAAAGACGTTGCAAAACTGACGGGAACATAACGTTCACATGTCGCTAATATAACGTCATAAACACGTCCCAAAACAATGTAGCCTAAATTTCACGTTATAATACGTCATTAATATGACGTGATAAATGCATTGCAAAGCAACGTAAATTTTACTTCACTTATGCGTCGTAAATACGACATGAATAATACGTCACAAAATCGACTTGAATTTTACGGCTTTAGTTCGTCGCTAATATGACGTCATAAATACGTCGCAAAACTGAAGAAAATTTCACGTTAATACGTCGCTGATATGACGTCATAAATGCAATGTAAAACAAAGTTTATATTACGGTATTAAGACGTCATTTAAATAACGCTATGAATATGTTGCAAACCAACGTAGATTGCGTCATTAATACGTGTTTATGACGTAAAAATTACGTCGCAAAATTGAGGTAAATTTTATGTCATCAATATGTCACCAATATTAGGTAATAAATACGTCGCAAAACTGACGTAACCCATCAAGAGGTACATAACATGACGTAATAAATTCGTTTCAAAGAGACGTTGAAATCACGTCATTTTCTGGTCATTTTCAGACTTGCGACAACTTTGACCATGTAGTTGCGACCTAATTGAGACGTCTTTTTGACCTCCGTCTGCTAGCTGGGATGTTCATAAAGTTTGTTCCATCCCTTTCTGCCAATTCAACCGTTCATATGACTACTTTAGTATTAGTGATATATGTTTTTCCTAACCAATTTCTGTGCATTTTCTGCACGCATCCTACAATGCATCCAGGCTGTAGAAATCGACAACTTTTGCTGATCTGAGATACAACGTCAAACGTTGAAATAGTTGAATTTACACAGGTCTGTATTTGAAACCTAAAGTAAGGGGAAGTCCAAACTAAGGATAACTTCTTTAAAAAAAAAAAAAAAAACTCAAGTGGCAAATAAGAAAATATTATTGGTTAAAGATTGAGGAAAACTTTCTTAAGAAAGGTATCATTCTAATTTTCAACAAATTATAATCGATCAAGAAAATCAGGCAATCTGTGACGTTTCCAGCGACTTCCTATACAAGAGAATAGAAAAGAAAGTACATGTATGCAAAATTTCATATATATTCTAACGTAAAGGCATCATTTACCTTTTGCATATGAAACAAAAACCCAGCATTGGTGCTTCAAAGTAGTTCTTCAAGGTGCGTTAGGGATAGAAACAACCAATGTAAATATTTGAACCATTATCATCGATGTTATGTATTTTTAGATATACAAAATGTGTACAATAGTTATAATAAAAATGTTTCCAGATTAAACCGTCTACAGTTATGGTTTAGTGAGAAAAATAGTGATCTCTCCTTATATTTCATGCTTTATTGAAAACGTTATGGTGGGATGTGGAATGACCTACACATGCATCAAAAGTGATATCTTGAACATTACTTTTTAAATCACTGTTCTCAACGGTAAACAGGACCTTTAAAATACATGTTTGTATTCCATTTTGAATTCATCCTCTTTAGTAATTACTCCAAATATTTTACAAATAACCTCTGTGACATCAGTTCTATTACTTCATCAAAACATCATGGAAAATACATTTCAAATAAATTTCTCAATATCTTTACATGCCTACGAAGGAGAAAATTATCAAAATACTCTTCATAAATTAAGTGACGAGCACATCAAAACATCATTTTTCTGCGAGGAAGGGGGGCAGAATGAATTTTTGAACACTGTGTTGGTGATTAATTCCTAGTGGAGTCAACATCTTGGTTTCGAACCAATGTTGGCTCAACCTTATACATGCACGTAGTTATGTCGTGCCACGCTGGACTAAGCATTCATGTAAACGTCACATGGATGTTGGCACAATGTTTCATTGAATACTGTCATTGCTTTTAACATCTTTAAACCGTAGATTTTTTATGTTATACAAATGCGATCCTATACACTATCCCTTCACGGACAGCTGTTAACGCCGGTTACAGCTCGTTATTCCGAAGGTTCGTTATTCCGAAGGCTCTTTATTGCTAAGATTCGTTATTCTGAAGGTTCATTGTTCCGAATTTCATTTTCGGATTAACCAATCTTCGGAATAACGAACCTTCGGAATAACGCCACAAATTTTCGGATTAACGAACCCTTTTTCATTTTCGGATTAACGAACCTCTAGGTATAGGGAATTGCGTGTTTCGGATTAACGACCCTTCGGAATAACGACCCTTCGGAATAGCGAACCTTCGGAATAACGAACAGCACCCGTTAACGCCATCCTAACAGTTGACTAGCAAATTACTATTATCTCAGCTGTTGTAAAACAAAAAAAAAAAAAAGAACAATCGTATGGATGTAATTTATACGGTTTTGTCAAAAAACATAGACTTACATTTTTGTACGTTCACACACGTATACACATATACACGCACACATACGCACGTAAATAGCCTTCGAGATATATACAATCACTTATTTAGACGTAAAGATGTATTAATTTATATTGTTTAAAAGTTTTATATAGTTATTATAAATCTGATACATATTTACACACTTGTGTATGTTAATGCACACCACAACCAACACGTTGATTTATACAGATTAATATTTCTTTAATGTCATATATTTCTGACAACGACATTGACATAGTTTTGCTGTATATCTTTTGTGTGTTTATCATGTCTATGTATAACGTGTGCCCTGTATACATTGTATGTATCGATGTAACTTGTGTGCATGCTAACAAAACAAATTTCCAGAAACGGACAATAAAATCGAATTGAATTGAATTGAAATGAAATTTCTTTTACCTCACGGCCTATGTACACATCATTATATCAAGCAGCACTATTATCCTACCCCCCCCCCCAAAAAAAAAAAAAAAAAAAAAATCATTCGTGGCTTGTCAACGGACACCACCTGACGCTCACTCCACTTTTGAGGCTGCCGCGTAAGGCAGCCCATAAATAATCTGAACACAAGTGATCGCTGTCAGTGAAAGTGACCAGTGATTTGTAACTTTGATTGAAAAAGGCACCCTCCCGTGTACCAGGGAGGTGAGAGAATTTTACCTCCCTGCTAATATACCAGCAATTAGTGAGTCACCTCGATCCTGCTTATGTTGTACACGATATACTGAGTGCTGAGTTTTGTAAAATGATATACTTGCTAAATGGCTTGCTCATGTGAAACGTCTTCGAATAAAGCTCCAACCAGGGAGGGCTCCCTGCTCCAATTTACCATGTACGACTTGTGTCCTCACTTCTCATTTTCCTCTGGAACTTCGATTAATGGGAACGTGTTACTGTTGAGTGTACACTTGTAGTGCGAACAGAATAATACAGAAATGATATTCTTCATTAGAATTTCATCGATATTTCAGGCCCATGTTTACAATGAAATTAATTTGAACAAAAATAAGCAGCTGAATTCTTATCTCTTGTGCTTCTAAATCATATTTTTCTTACACACAGTAAATATAGGCCTATATATACAGATCATACCATGCGTAGCGTATTACTTGACATAGAATTGTGCATGAATATCTCAGAAAAGGCTTTCTGATTACTTAGTAACTTCAAGCCAATACATATCTGCCTTACGCACACACTTGTGCTGCTGAATCACCTTCTTTTTTAAACACACACACACACCCACACACATATACGCACACACACATACACACACACGCACACACACACACACCTACACACAAACCCGTTGTTATGTTTGAAGGGCGTGCCATTCACATTCGAATCTGATTCTGTGTTAGCAGACGACCATGCCACTGGTATATGTGTACATACTGTACAGTAAGAAGTCCAAGCGCATGCGTACAAAACCAGCCAAGTACACTGATAGTCTTTGCTCAAGTGACACAATTGGCAATTTCGACGCGTTAGGGTTACGGAAAAAAAAATCGCGGGCGGGGTATATAGTGGACACTCTATACCCAGAGAGGGCTTTTGGTGTGTGTCTCTTAAAACAGTACCCTTCGTTCTCTCCTGCGGTTTTATTGCCCGAGGCGAGGAATCTTGTTCTCCGGACGTTGTCGCGGTAACGGTATAACAAACCTCCTTGGTGGAATTGAGAGTGAGAGGTTATTTTAGAACAAACTCAAGGGCAGCGGAAAGTTTTCGGGGGGGGGGGGGGGCGTCACTTTAAAACCTTCGGAAAATATGGGCGCCGGTTATTAATTTATCAATTATTATCATTATTGTTATTATTATTATTGTTATTATTATCATTATTATTATTATTATTTCCTTTTTTGCAGAGCATAAAAACTGGAGGATGCTTCAGCCCCAGCCCCCACCTCCACCCCTTCCGCGGCCCCTGAACCTTGCATCTAAAGTTCAAACATATGTTGTCATTTATTGCTTCAAGAAAGTTCAATCGAATGATAACAACTTAATATAGGCCTACACTGTATAAACTGTATAGTTTCGTTTCAGCAAAAAAAAAAAAAAAGAAAAGAAAAGAAAAAGGAAATCAATAAGGCAATCCTGGTTTTAGGGGGGCTTAATTATTTTAGGCTTCTAACTTCAGGTAAAATTGGAAGAATGAAAATGTGATATTTATCACTATCAAAGTCACATGATTAAATTAAGGTGACTTTAGGGTTTAATAGGGTTAGAGTTTAGGGTTATGTTAGGGGTTGTGCCGAAGTTTGAGGCCTAAAATAATTTAGGCCACTAAAACCAATGAGAGCCACGAAGAAAACAAAATGAACACGATGAAATCAAGGAGGTTGAAGAGATGGAGTAACAACATTTTTATTCCCTTTGATCTATGTTCAAAGCCGCCACTCAAAAATATTTGAAGCATGTGCCAAAGAGGATCTGCCGCGCCGATACGAAGACATCTAATTGACTCGTGTCTCATTGCATAATCACCAGCCACTTTCAAAGGAAGATAATTTAGATATTTCTTTGTGATGGTAATTACTTTTCGCTATCCCTTCTTATAAAAGGTAGGTGGTACAGACACGAGGATGCGCGAACAGAATTTGAGGAAAAAATGCTGAAATGAAGATGAAAATTACTCGACTTGGCATATGCGGGCACTAATCTGATATTAATCTATCAATAAAGAATTATACTTGAAGATTATTCCATATTACTTTTAATTGGGGAAATTAAGCCGAATTGTGATAAAATCAGCTTTCCAGGATCTCTGGTTTTAAACATTTTCATATGATACACTCCTCTGATTTACACTTTTGTGCAAATTTCTGGACGAAATTGACTTTTGTTTCACATGCTTTATTATTAAGTGAAATTTCATTTCATTTAATAAATAAATAAGCAAAATATGGCCAACATTATGATAACGTTCAAAATTAATCTTCAGATTGCTCAGCAGGACGGCGGCTTGGAACATCGATCATCAAAGGCACAAGTGCACCTGTGGAATTCTTTTATACATCAACAGAAATCTGACAACTGTTTGAATAATTACAGCCAGTTGGAACTCCATGTATAAAACCTCCTTGAAGGATGAAATAAAAAAGCATGCACGAAAATTTAAACGCCCCATCGGAATAGAGGTGCCGAGTTAGCACACTCCGCATTTTGCGGTTGAACGTCTGACGTCGACCTGTCTGGCTCCCGGCTTACTGCACACACACTGGGAAAAGATAACGTACACATACCTACTGCCATGCACCGTAAATGTGTACACGACAGTCCGTGCGGCGCGTTGTGTGTGTAATGCATCATCCCATCAATCAAATGCATCATCATCAGCAACACATCAAAACAGACATGGCGGACTACAATCCGTTCTTCGAGGATACAGACGGAGAAATTGAAGACAGCATAGTTGCCGCTGTCGAAGACGAAAAACCAAGAAAACCAGCAACATCATCCGAATCCCCTCGAACTCCTGAGAGAAAAGACGAACTCAATTATGATTCCATCGCTGTGAAATTACTGAAAGACAACCTGCTGCTTTCTGCTTTGGAGCTCCACACTGAACTGACTGAGAATGGCCGACAGCTGCCCCGCCTCCGCGACTACTTTTCCAATCCAGGGAATTTCGAAAAGCAGGCAGAACGCGGTTCTCCCTTGGTCGGCGGAAGCCTATGTGAGTATATCAAAGGTTTGGTAGACTGAACCACTGACAGAGCATGATTTGCGGAAGTAATACAGTTAGAATATTGGTCATTTCCCTTCCAGTAGAAAGAGAGGTAAATTTAGTGCAGTGTGACTGACCACTGACTTTAATTACCGGTACTGTGGGCGGTAGGACATGTAGGGCCTAGGATGTTTCTACTGACACTGAACTGGCTAAAATTAAAATACAGTTGTGGCACAGCTTTACTGAAGTAGATCTAAAAATACCAGCACAGCCAGGTGTCGAACACATCGACACCCTAATGTTTTTCTATCAGTAGATACAACTGTATCTAAAATATCGTACAATTTGCCTAAAATTTTGCTCACATGTGAAGAAAATGCTCTGAATTCACAAGCGTGCATTTAGAAAAATTTGATTTGATTTGCAGTACACGCTGCATATTCTTATGCTTCGAATGCGGGGGTTGTTATTTTGACGCACTCAGTTGCGCCGTAATTTTGAAACCAACAACACCCCTAGGCCCTATCTACCCTTTATTGACAATACGTGTGAAATGCACGTAATGCTTTTCCAAAGACTGTGGTATCATTGTTTTGCTGTTGATCTTGTTTATTATCGGGTTTTTCAGTAATATCTGGATATCATCAAATCCCCAGTGAAGAACGCAAAACCACTGCGCGTAGTCTCATGTGTGAATGTTTGTTCTTAACGCACAATGCTGTAAATAGAGGGGTGTTGATTTCAATGTACAGTGTCGATGTGTTGGACGCCTACTACATGTACATGTATACACAGAAGGTTCGACCCTCTGTCCCACTTCAGCTTCCATGGAGATTATTTTCGCATGGATTTAATTTTCGCGAATTTCGCGAATCACAGTTGGATCGCGAATTTAACAACACGCGAAAATGTCTCCATGTACTGTGTTTATAGAGCATTGACGGCGTCGATTCGTGAAAACAACATCGCGCGAAAATGTCTATGACCTTGTTATTTGCTAAAATATCTGTACGCGAAAATAACAGCGTATACAGTATTCTGATGTCGGCTATACCCTCCAACGTTGCCAGTTTTGCACTTGATGAAGATTGTAATGTTAGATGCTAATAACTTGTCACCAACATTACTTATGTCTCTTATTTACTTTACCAAATGGAATGTTTTTTCTATTGATGGCTGGATTTTACCAAGGTTGTTCCACCAAACTACCTCTAGAGACTCTACCCCAAATGGCATTGTGAATGATGCAGTTTATGCTCCATTACATTATGTTACAATATTCTTGCAGACCTCTTCTGATTTTTTTTTTCAAGTGTACTGCAAGTAAAAAAAAAAAATAACTGTATTGTAACGTTAGATTTTTTCTTTTAATATAACACTCTATTGTATTTAAAAAGAGAGTAACACACACACACAATTGATGAAATACACTTGTATCAATATCATGTAAAAATTATTCTAAAATGTGAAATTCTTTATAAGTAGTTGTGAATTTCTCTGATATTGATACAGCATGAAAACATTATGCATGGTACATTTTAGTAGCTCCCACTATTACATCATCAAGATTCAAGTAGAAATCTCCCAATCTCTACAAAAAACTATACCATCCCTCTAATGCTGATTTTCATTGTGGATTTTGCCATTCCCCCCCCCCTTTCTGAAAATTGTTCAGTCAAGTACATGTATTGTTTCAAGTGTCTATAACTCAAAAGTAGCTGCAAAGTTGGGATGCTTTCTGCAGGATGATTGACCATTTGTGTACTGAGAGACCTTCCCATCTAGCTACATGCATTCATATGCAATATGCAATATGTATGAGGATGTCCCATATGTAACATTATTTAATTGCCTAATAAAAAATATTTCTTTTACTATTTTTTCTTCTTTATATGGTATTTAACTTCTTTTAAAACAATAAATTAGAACTTTCTAGAAGGGCACACAAATAACCTTAGAAATTGCAGAAAAAAAAAACCTAAAAAAATGACCTCTTTTTGTTACGTATGGGATATCTCATGATAGGACACAAGCTTATTTGCATAATCATTTACATAATCCCTAAATTTTCATACCAAGTTAAACTATTTGATGAACTTCTTATGTCCACATACATTGTATTAATCAAATATCATTTGCTTTCCTTTGAATAGATATGAATTTTTTTATAAATGTCCCATACGTAACACTGTATTTCACATTTATGCAAATGAAGCCCTTGAAAATTGCATAAGGAAATCAAAACTTCAACTCATAAGCTTCAAAATGATACCTAACCAAATGTGTCAATATTGAGCAAAGATGAAACTTTGCCCTCTGAGGCGACCATATCTTGGACTTGCCCTGCAAAGAATTTCCTAGCACATGGGATATTCAAAATCATTATATAGATGATGACTGGCTTGGGAGGGAACATACCGATTGTTCTACCCGAAGGGTTTGAAATGCTATTGAGGGAGGTTGTAAGTCCCGAGACAAAGTCGAGGGACTTATATTACCTCCCGAAATAGCATTTCAAACCCTGAGGGTGGAACGTTTGGTACATGATCCCAACAACAAAAGTCATCATCTGTTATATTATATGGGTTAGTCATGGGTTAGGCAAATTTATCCTATCGATTGCGTGAAAAATGTGATCGTTTAATCGTTTGGTATCGTTTGTCATTTGTTACGTTCAAATTTTTCCCATGGGAGAACATTACAAAAATGTTCTGCCCATGGGCGAACATAACCAATGTGCCTCCATCATGTGACTGTGTTTAGCCAATCACTAACCGGTATTTGACTAACCCATGTAATATAATTCAATGATTCCTCATTTATTATATTTTGATGATGTACATTTATATTAATTACAATTTAAGGGTGAAATTATCTTTATGATGTCTGCATTAAATCAAATTGTTTCCTTAGATGTGTGATTTTTAATGAAGTACCGTATGTATTTCAGTTCACTCAAATGGACAGGAAAGGTTTGAATACATAGGTATGGAGCCTGCAATTCATGAGGCAAATGACTTGTCATGATCATAAGTGATAGTCGAGTCAGTAGGTTTCTTTGGTAACATGCTAATCTAAAAGCCTACTATATAAATAGCTTCCTGTTTCCTCAAAATGTTTCACTATGTACTTCCTTGAATTGCTTTACCCAAAGCAATATAATTGTCTGTTATGATGATAGACATAGATTTTGCAACTGATTGACAAATTGCCCTACATCAATGTAAATAAGCACTGAATTGATCAGGGTTTTAGTAGTAGCCATGATAAAAAATTATGGGCGTACATACTCGAGCAGGATTCGAACCTACGACCTCCTGATCACCAGACAGGCGTCATCTCCACTAGACCACCGAGCTTTACGGAAGAAAATCATGAATTTGAATGACATAGATTTTTATCATGGCTATAGAGCTGTAATACTAAAAGACACTGAATAACCAGCGTTTATTTACATTGATTAAGGGCAACATATGTCAGTCACTCCTACTTGCAATAAACAGGCCTTGAATCAATAACTTGAATAATTTAGATCTCAATTTATCTGATATCTTTTTTGAAGAACTTCAATTTATAAGGCATGTTTCTAAGCATGATGTACATTAATACACTGTGGACATATCAATGTAATCTTACAAGTATGGTAGTGGTAGCTGAAATGTACCATCTAGGAAGTTATCTTTTTCTTAAAGTTAGAAAATATGCCTGATGTGCTGTAGTGTAATAAGGTTGAATATTTCAGGCCGAACCATGTTATACATGCAGGTACAGTTAATGCGCATCTTGTGTAGTTTAGTACAATGTCCAGACTGTGAACAAGTGCTGGCTGCATTTTTGCATATTCAGCGACATCAACTCGCTGAATTATCTGTCTCCTTTTCTCTGAAAAAAGAGGGGGCGGTGTCCCTGTATATATGCAATAAACATCTGGGTAGAGTCCCAAGTGTACTGTAAACACTATAGAAACATTAGACCCACATCATTTTCTGTCTTACATGATTATGTGAAGTGATTGATGATGCGATTAAGAATCTTGAAATCAAGTTGGGTGTAATATTGTAGACCAAGTCTGAGTGATCACATAAATTACTGGTAGTTAATGACATATAGGGAAAGAGGGAAATGAGAGGAAAGGAGCTTATTTGATACATTTCTCTATAGAATCGTAATACACCGTTAAGTCTAGATTTACTGGATGTACAAGTAGTTCTAAGATCTAGAATAGAATACAGTATATGGGCCTCTTACTTTAGAATACACTGAAATCTCTATTTATGTTTCATCTGTGATATTAATGCAGTAGAGTAGATACTGTGAATATAAAAGGAATAGTGTCTGCTGATCATTGTCATCTCTTATGAACCAATACAGTGGACTCCCATTAAATGATGAACCCCTTGAGACCAGCAGTTTTCTTTTGTTGTATCGAAATTTCGTTATAATCGAACAAATAAACAATAAAAATACAGAGAGTGGATTAATTTATGGCCTGAATTTTTACTTCGTTGTAACCTGAATTTCGTTATGACCATGGCCGTTATAATGGGAGTGGACTGTAGATATGAAGTCATTGCAAACAAATGAGATGCACGTGATGCTTATAACAGTGTGTAAAAATGGTGTACAATGTAATTAGTATTCATGCTGCTGTCAGTGCTACAGGAATGTCTGTAAGTACGTACAATTTTGGTGTAACTCACAGATGATAATTGATATCTGTTGTTGTATTGAAAAGAAACAAAAAGGAACAAATGAAAAAAAAAATGAATTTAAAAAATCAAAGCAAAACATTATGCAATATTTTTGTGGCTAATATTGCATGTGGGTGTTTACAATGAATGCTCTTCAGATTTATTAATTACAATGTATCAAGTGAGTCAAAGTTCTTTATAATATCATTTAGAGAATATGTAATTAATTACTTTTCATGAGGGTTTTTTTTTTTCTCTGAGGAACTGATGAGTCATTATTCTTTAAAAGTAGAGCAGGCTACAATGAATGTACGTACAGAGTGTATTATGTACAATTGTATACTGTGTACATACTTGTACAGTACTGTACAGCTTTAAGATATTATAGGAAAGTTGATGCTTACACAGCGTAGTCTGGGTGCCAAAGCGACTTTTTGGGCCTAACCTTGTTTTACCGTCCACCCAATGTTTTTTCATGGTTTTACCCTATTTCGGGGGTGCTGAATCCGAATCTGGATGATGCAACTCTTGCATCCTTGAGGGTTTTGAGATATTCAAGATGGCCGCCAAAATGGCCGCCCGAACCGGAAATTCCCACGTATTTCCTTCTAAATGGTGATAGATTGAAAACAATTGACGGTTTTACCCTATTTCGAGGGTGCTGAATCCGAATCTGGATGATGCAACTCTTGCATCCTTGAGGGTTTTGAGATATTCAAGATGGCCGCCAAAATGGCCGCCAAAACCGGAAATTCCCACGTATTTCCTTCTAAATGGTGTGAAATTGAAAATAATTGATATTTCTATCCTATTTGGAAGGTGCTGAATCCGAATATGGATGATGCAACTCATGCATCCGTGAAGTTTTTGAGATATTCAAGATGGCCGCCAAAATGGCAGCACCAATTAAAACCAGAAATTCCTATGTATTTCCTTTTAAATGGTGAGAAATTGAAAATAATTGATGGTTTTACCTTATTTCGAGGGTGCTGAATCCGAAACTGGATGATGCAACTCTTGCATCCGTGAAGTTTTTGAGATATTCAAGATGGCCGCCAAAATGGCCGCTAATTAAAAACGGGAATTCCCACGTATTTCCTTTTAAATGGTGAGAAATTGAAAATAATTGATGGTTTTACCTTATTTCGAGGGTGCTGAATCCGAAACTGGATGATGCAACTCTTGCATCCGTGAAGTTTTTGAGATATTCAAAATGGCCGCCAAAATGGCCGCTAATTAAAAACGGGAATTCCCACGTATTTCCTTCTAAATGGTGAGATATGGAAAACAATTGATGGTTTTGCCCTATTTCGAGGGTGCTGAATCCGAATCTGGATGATGCAACTCTTGCATCTATGAAGTTTTTGAGATATTCAAGATAGCCGCCAAAATGGCCGCCAAATAAAACCGGAATTTCCCACGTATTTCCTTCTTAATGGTGAAATATGGAAAACATATCATATTGTGATAGTGATGTAGAGAAGTGTACTGAAATTACCCAATATTTAATCAATGAGCAGTTTTAATCTCTTCATCCATGAACACTCAAATTGGTTATTTGGCTTATATTGATGGTCTTGATGACATTGTTGAAGACACGAGTGGGACATTTTTATAGTTATGCTTCAATTTTTTTTTTCAATTATGATGTAACATTATATATGTGTATATGTATAATATGTATACGTATATATAATATATTACAAACACACACGAGGGGACGGTCATATCACAGGTAACGCGAAAAAAAAATTGAGTAAAAAAACAAACGATAACATGGAAGGTAATAATTTAAGTATAAAAAATGTTAAGGAGTTTCCGTTCATACAGGACATTTTAGATGTCCCAAAATCTTCAAAGACCTTCATCACCCTCGTAAAAGGGTAAGACCATCAATTTATTTTAAAACTTTTACCATTAAGAAAAAATATATTAACATTGGAATTCTGCCACTTACTTTGGCTGTCATCTTGGTCGTCTAAAAACCCTAAAGAATGGATGAATTTCAACAACCAAGTTTCGAGGGTGTTGAATAGGGTCTAACATTTTCCAATTTTTGACAGTTATATTGGCGGTCATCTTGGACATCTCAAAAGCCCTTAAAAAGAATACGAAAGTTGCATCAACCAGGTTCGGACTCAGCACCCTCGAAATAGAGTAAAACCGCCAATTGTTTTCAATTTTACACCATTTAGAAGGTAACAGAGGGCTTACATGGAAAGTTTCGTTTTTAACGGCCATTTAGGGGCCATTCTGGCGGCCATCTTTATTGTCTCAAAACCCTCAAGGAAGCAAGAGCTGAATCCTGGAGCTTCAAATTCAGCAAACTCAAAATAGTTTAAAACCAAAAACTGTGTTATATTTTACACCATTTAGAAGGAAATAGGGGGTCTACATATGAATTTCCGTTTTTGGCGGTCATTTTTGGCGACCATCTTTATCATCTCAAAACCCTTAAGGATGCAAGAGTTGTATCCTGAGCTTCGGATTCAGCACACTCAAAATAAGATAAAACCCACCAATGGCTTTCAATATATGGGAACTTCCGTTTTGGGTGGCCATTCTGGCGGCCATATTGAATATCTCAAAATCTTCAACAATGCAGGAGTTGCATCATCCAGGTTCTCATTCAGCACCCTCGAAATAGGGCAAAACCATCAATTGTTTTCAATTTCTCACCATTTAGAAGGAAATACGAGGGAATTTCCGGTTTTGGCGGCCATTTTGGCGGCCATGTTGAATATCTCAAAATCCTCAAGGAAGCAAGAGTTGCATCATCCAGATTCGGATTCAGCATCCTCGAAATAGGGTAAAACCATCAATTGTTTTCCATATCTCACCATTTAGAAGAAAATACGTGGGAAATTCCGGTTTTGATTGGCGGCCATTTTGGCGGCCATCTTGAATATCTCGAAAACTTCATGGATGCAAGAGTTGCATCATCCAGATTCGGATTCAGCACCCTCGAAATAGGGTAAAACCATCAATTGTTTTCAATTTCTCACCATTTAGAAGGAAATACGTGGGAATTTCCGGTTTTAATTGGTGCGGCCATTTTGGCGGCCATCTTGAATATCTCAAAAACTTCATGGATGCATGAGTTGCATCATCCATATTCGGATTCAGCACCTTCCAAATAGAATAGAGTTATCAATTGTTTTCAATTTCACACCATTTAGAAGGAAATACATGGGAATTTTCGGTTTTGGCGGCCATTTTGGCGGCCATCTTGAATATCTCAAAACCCTCAAGGATGCAAGAGTTGCATCATCCAGATTCGGATTCAGCACCCTCGAAATAGGGTAAAACCATGGATTGTTTTCAATATCTCACCATTTAGAAGGAAATACGTGGGAATTTCCAGCTCGGGCGGCCATTTTGGCGGCCATCTTGAATATCTCAAAACCCTCAAGGATGCAAGAGTTGCATCATCCAGATTCGGATTCAGCACCCCCGAAATAGGGTAGAACCATGAAAAAACATTGGGTGGACGGTAAAACAAGGTTCAGCCTCTGGCACCCAGACTAGCGCCCTTCCAACTGGTTACAGAACTCTGTGTTTCCTTCAGAAAAGTAAGGCATTTAATTTATATACAAAAGTGGGTATACCATGGAAGTTGACTGAGAGTGTAAAGAAGTATACATTTATTGATCAATTCAGAAAAGATCATTTAGATATAAACTATAAATTTTCAGCACGTAATTTTATCATTTTACTGTATCTACATTTAAGCATTAATGTGAAGTCAACTGCACTCTCCGCTCTTAAATATATTCGCTGTGAATGCATAGCCAGCTGTGTTTAATGTCTATTTACATGTAATGGAATTTCCTGATGATAACTCATCACCTTTCAAATATCCCTCGCCTGGTTTTGCCGTCTAGACCGTACATCTAGCGAAACCACCTTCGACTCCCTTGACATGGCACGCTATTCCGACGATGGCAACAACCAGGTTGACGAGAAATGTGCCGTGCTCGAGTTTGAGCTGCGGAAAGCCAGAGAAACCATCAAGTCACTGAGAGCTAACCTAACAGAGGCAGCAGGTGGGTGTCTGAGTTTCCACTGGTGTGGAGTTAAAGTTTGTGTGTCCCTTTTGCAACCATGAAAATTAAAGATTCCTTTCATACATTATTTGTAAGCTGTAATTTTGTAGAGGTAAATAATCTAGACCTTTCCTCAGAATAGTAAAACTGGAAACTTCTTTTTTACAGTGGAGAGGAAAACAATAAGTAATAATTTTCCAGTGATTTTTTTTTTGACCCCCAAAAAAATTCCAACTGTTATTCTCGGTGCAAAAGGGAAACTTATTTTCGAGAGACATGGGGTTAGTTTTTAATTTCTGAGGTGTATTACTGAACGATTTCATTTGTGATGTTAGAAGACTTTATTCTTCAACCATGCAGAATTACATGATGTTTGCAAATGGGAAATGACCTAACCGATAGTCAAAAATCCCAAGTAGTGAAATGGCCCATAGAGTGAATTCGCTCTTGCAAAATTCCCCTTTCAAGGAACATGGCCAACAAACAACAGTAGTGAATCCAGGGGGCAGCATACCGGGCGCGCGTCCCCCTTTATTTTTTGTTAAAACAAGAAATAAAAAGAAAAAAAAAGGGGGAGGGGTGTGTGCACTCCCCTTTAATTTTGTAAAGGCACCCCCTCTTTATGGAATTCCTGGATCTGCCCCTGAGCAAGACTTGTAGATGAAAGCTAATGAAGTAATAGCTTGAGTCACTTCAAATAATACATGATGAGGAACTTCTTTAATATTGTAATTTTCACATCATCATGCTACATGTACATAGTATCTGGAAATAGCTCTAATGGTTATGGCACAGTAATGTCACTTCTCATTTGCAATACTAAATATACATAAATATATTCTGTGTTGTGTAATGTGTGTCACTAGGTAACCCACCCCAACCTCTCCTCTTTTTTTTTTTTTTTTTCAGAGCATCACCTACATAGTGTAAATATGCAATATTTTGACCCATTGCTGACATTGACTTTAGGTGATTTTTCTAAAGCTGTGATATGCTGACGTTTACTCATTAGCATTTCTCTCAGTCTTATGTATGTATTTGTGTGTATGTCTATGTGTGCAAACATATTTTCATTTGAAATTAGGTAATTTCTATTTTGGACTCCTGTCCTGTGAAGCTGGTATGTGTGATATTGTGATCTATGTATGACTCATGTTAAATTCCAGAGAGCGACATTCCATCTCCAGTCCATTCCAACAAGGACCCAGAAGGCAACGCTGTTGAGGTAAGTGTGTATAATGCAAGCTGTTTCACATTGCTGTATACAGTGTATATTCCAGCGTGTGGAGTGAAGCAAGAATAATTCATATGATTGAGAGCCAGGCCATGGTGGGCAAGTTGGTGGCAAGTGCAGTGTGGTTTTTGTGGTGAATTGGCAAAAATTTGAAAACATCACTCTCTTCTACTGTGCAGGTGAATGCCTGTACCACCAGCTAGTTCATGATGGTGTCTCCATATTCATTACAAATAAGAAAGTGTTTCTGAATAGCTCAGAGTATAGCAGTTTAATTTTTGTCATATTTCAAAAAGAACAAGGTAAAGCTTATGCTTTTACATTTAACTTGAAGAGCTTTTCTTATCCCAGTGCATATTTTAAACAGAGAGTCGACTCTATTGCCAGTATTAGGTTTGGGATCAATGGGAAGTATCATTTCAACCAAATGCTGCTTTGGGCGTAAATTACAAACTGAGCGCTGTACTTAAGCCGTCCAAAGGTCACAGATAAGGAAAACCTTCTTTATGCTGTGAATGACCCAAAACGCATACAAGGAAAAGAAGAAAAGAATGACGAATGGAAATCCCCCATTGAAATGAGGGCAGGAGCATTGTGCATTGTGCATAATTATATTGGATTGCTGCAGGCTGTTTGGTTCTCATGTGTGAGGGAGATATTGCAGAACTTCTATGTGTTGGATACAACATATTTTCATATTTCTAAGAGACAAAGTCATTTAAAACAATTTGATGTGAAATATGGTCACTCACCATAATACTACTAGAAATGTCGATAGCTCATCATGCAATAACAGGTTAAGCCATCTATCAACCTTTACCAAAGATTGATAGAAGCTTTACCTCCTATTGTATGATCATCCCCAACTAATGAAAGTTTTCTGTATCGATATCTCATCAATATTCATTATGTTGTGGTCTTTTAGAATACATTTTTTTTTGTCCTTGTGTGATTGTCTGTCTTATGCGTTTGTATTTTATGTTGTAATTTGTGGATGACATGCAGGAAGCTACAAGACCCCTAGAGAGGAGAGCCGTGAACTTTCTGGTCAATGAGTATCTCATGAACAACAACTACAAACTGACCTCAATCACATTTGCTGATGAGAATGAAGACCAGGTAAGTTACATCTGAGCCTTTTTCTTTTTAATTGAGAGAGAGAGATGAATTGAATGAATCATGTTTGACATTCTGAAGTATGTGTACTATTAAGCATATAAATTGATTCAAAGTTCATGACAGTGCTAAGCATTAGGCAGATCAAATATATGTACAAGAAAAGCAGTCATGATTCTATGTGTACTTTCAGTGGAGATCCAAATTTTTAAAGACTGCAATATATTTACACTTTTTTGTTATGATCTGACCAGTTTTGTTTTTGATAGGATGATTGAATTGTTTAAAGGACAAGTTCACCTTCATAAACATAAGGATTGAGAGAATGTAGCAATATTAGCAGAACACATCAGTGAAATTTTGAGGAAAATCAGACAATCTGTTCAAAAGTTATGAATTTTTGAAGTTTTAATGCAGTAACCACTGGATGAGAAGACTACTGCATTGTATGAATAACTTAGATGTCACATGCGTACAACAATATAAGGAAAATACAAAGAGAATTTCACAAAATTTCATCTTTTGAAAAAAGTACACATTCCCTTGACTCGTTACCGACATAATTATGTTAGGGGTTATATCATTCCCCCTGCCTTTAGAAAGAGGCAAGTCAAGTGCTCTTTTATTATGCGAAAAAAGTGAAAATATGTCGAATTTTCTTTACATTTTCTTTATACTGTTGTACGCATATGACTCACAAGCTGTAGTAGTCTCCTCATCCAGCAGTTCCAACACAAAAATTTAAAAAATTCATAACTTTTGCATCAATTGTCCAATTTTCCTCAAACTTTCACTGATGTGTTCTACTAATATTGCTGCATTCTCTCAATCCTTATGTTTATGAAGGTGAACTTGTCCTTTAATAGTGTATGTTTTGAAGCTATTAAATCAAGTGCAGTGCCTATATTCAGTTGATTAATTTTTCATCCACTTACTATTAAATTGGCAGTATATTTGAAATATTTTGTTATGCTTAAAAAGGATTCAAACAAAAAGCTGTCCATGGCATGGATTTTGGAATGTGACTTAAGCCTTCATGCACCCTGATATTGAGAAAAGTTTGGTTAATATCAATGACAGGATTTTGATGACTGGGATGATGTGGGCCTGAACACACCCCGCCCCCCTGACCTGCTCCACCTCTACCGGGACTACAGTCGCCACGTCATTGTCCGCCCGGAGACGAGGGAGTTTGGCTGCGGAGAGGACAGCATCGATGAAGAGCAGCCAGAAGCAGTAGAGGCTGACCTCAATATGAGTATCGAACAGCAGAGACAGCATTATGTAAGCTGGATACCACTTTGGAGATATGTTGTTACGCACCGTGATGGAGAGATTATAATGCCACAACCTTATAGCCTAAAAGCCTAAAAGATTGTTGCACTTTAGAAATATACACTATTGTTATTGTTGTTATTCAACATTGTTATTATTATCATTATTATTGTTATTATTATCATTATTATTATTATTATTATTATTATTATTATTATTATTATTATTATTATTATTATTATTATTATTATCATTATTATTATTATTGTTATTATTATTATTATTATTATCATTATTATTATTATTGTTATTATTATTATTATCATTATTATTATTATTATTATTATTATTAGTATCATTATTATTATTATTATCATTATGGTTATTATTATCATTATTATTATTATTATTATTATTATTATTATTATTATTATTATTATTATTATTATTATTATTATTATTATTTTGATGACAAAGCAACCCCTTGTAACTTTAAGATCCAATGTCATAATCTTTCACTGATGTGTGGGCACTCTTGTAAAACTATTAGTTTCATATACATTATATCGATATAACTAAAAAAAAAAAAATCATACTTTGACCAAAATGTATAGTCCAGGTTGGCCGTCACAGACAAGTTGACTTGTACCATAGTATGTGCACACAAAGAACAGTTGAGCATACATTAGCAATGCAAAAGTTTGTCAAGCCAATAGTTATGTTTATGACATTTCACACAAAGTAAAGGCACTGCCTTGCAATTTATTGTTCATCTGTTTAAAGGTCCAGTTTACCTTTGGGAGCAGTGATTTCAAAAATTTTCAAGATATCATATTTGATGCATTGTGTAGGTCTGTTGTATCATAAAACATCCTACCATATGAAATATTTGCAATAAAACCTAAAATTTAAGGAGATATCAGGGTTTTTCTCAATAAACCGTAACTGTATACGGTTTAGTCTGGAAGATTTTTTATTATAACTATTGTTCACATTTTGTGTATTTAACAACACTTAACATCGATTATACGGATTCAAATTTTGACAGTGGTTGTTTCTATCCCTAACTCACATTTTAGAACTATTTTACAGCACTAATGCTTTCATCTGCAAATGGTAAATTATGCCTTTAATCTGAAGGATATTTTCTGTTAACAACTTGCATGAACATTGGCTTTTCTCAGTAAGTGTCAGTGACCAGAACCTTGGATCATTGAAAAGAGTAGAAGGATTTTGCAAAGTTTTGGCCATGAAATTTGGTGAATTCATAATGCCATCTGATATTGGACATGTTGTTAATATTGGGGAATGTGTGTTGTGTTATTAGACAGGGATTTTCAGTAATTTTTTTCTCTGGTGGCACGTTCAGGACCCTAAAATCTTGAAAATTTCAACTTTTGGTGGCCCGAAATGACAGGAAACATAACAATCCGCTTTGAATCTCATTTGCCCAATCGGGCCACCAAAAGATAACCTTTCTGGAAATTTGGGAGCCCGACAGCAATTTCTAGTGGCCTTGGGCTACCACTGATGGAGAACCCTGTGTTAGACATGATAATATTATATTGATTGCTGTAGTGTGGACATGTTGAAAGAACTGTTTCCCTTCAGCAAAGTACTGGTAGTTGGATAGAAGAGAAAGCATTAATCGCAATTCGTTGATTTGTAGGAGGCCGAAATGGAAGGCATGGACAAGCAGATGTCTCAGCTGAGGTTAGAGAAAGAGGAGCTCCAAGCAGTTATCGAGAAGATGGAAAGGTAAGGAAGGTTCTGCTTACCTGAAGAGGGTTGGGATGTGGTGTGTGTTGTGATGGATTGTTTACATGTGGCAAAATCATCTGACTGTGGAAGGATTGCGTCTGTGTCAAAATTTACTGAAGATTATGTCAGTTGGCTTCTTAAAATCAGAGTAAAATGCAGCATATTATTATATGTAATGAGGCACTCTAGTAATAATGTGCAAGCATATATTTGACCACCAACCCTGACTTGTATTTGCGTAGAGTGCTTGTCTGAACCACATCATTTTACCCATATCGTGAATAATTTATGACTTCCAAATATCGCACTCTACGAGAACAGCGGGCCGCATAATTTCCCTATTGCACGTCCAGGATATGCATAACTCACCACTGGGGTGTAGAACACAAACAAATATTTATCTGACACTTTAGAGAAAGGAATGCCTTCCAAGTGACCTATGACCAGACAGACTGGCAGAGGATTGCCGTTACTCCTTATCAGTCCCACGATACAGGCGCTACTTGTTTTGTGATAGCTTTGTCACTTATCACAGTTTGATATAGAACATCCTGGATTATCAAAATGTATGTCTGAATGTGTGTTTAAATTTTGTTGATGTTTTATGGGCGGTGTATAATATTGGTAGTGTACATATTGTATGTTACCCCTGGTTTTTCGGGGTCGGTCGGGCGGTCAGTCCGTTGCAAATCTTGCGTCGCGAACTACTTCCTCAGTTTTCAACCGATTCCCATAAAACTTGGCACAGATGTGTGCCTTGGGTTGTAGATGTGCAAGACGTATTTTTTGACAGTACCCAAAAGTACGTTGCCATGGTAACGGCATATTATGGGCAAAAATGGGTACAAATCTTGCGTCGCGAACTCCTCCCACAGTTTTAGATAAATTTTTATGAAATTAGGTACAGATGTTCATCTGAATATGTTAATGTGCAAGACACATATTTCCGCAGTGGCAAAAAGTGCGTTGCCATGGTAACGGCATGTTATTGGTAAAATATAGGGCAAAATGCTTCATGGCAAAACTGCTTCATCAGTGTTCTTCCAATTCTCATGGAATTCATATTGAATGTTTGTCTTAGGATATAGGTCAGCATGACACATTTCTTGACAGTGACAAAAAGTATGTTGCCATAGTAACAGCTCACATATTATGAGCCAAAATGATGGAAAATTTTGTGTTGCAAACTACTTCCTCAGTTTTGGCCCAATTTCCATGAAACTTGGTACAGATGTGTGCCTTTGGTTGTAGATGTGCAAGACGCATTTTTCGACAGTACCCGAAAGTACGTTGCCATGGTAACGGCATATTAATGGCAGAAGATCAAGGAAAGATCTTGCGGATTTAACTACTTCCTCAGTTTTTTGACCAAAACTTATGAAATGTTGTTTTGACCAAAGCTTATGAAATGTTGTTTGGCGGGGGTATAACCAGTCGCTGTAGCGACATTTCTAGTTAGAATTTATTAGACGTCGTTTATGTCCCATCCACAGTAACAGGAATATATTACAGATCCTTTTCTCATGTCTTGCTTTGCTGATATAGTACTTCATTCTGAATCTCCCAACAAGTAGGTACATATAATGTAATGCGGTGCATACATTTGTTAATGAGAGGTTTGAGGCAAACAAACTTGTGCATCCATGTCATTGCATTGCCCTTTGAGCGCCGGAAGGTCGCTTATGCAGAAGTGTTCTGTGTATATTCTAACTGATATGCATGCAGGCATGTACTAATGGTACCCCTACAATTGTTCCAATTTTGAGAGTGATGTATTGCATGCTGTTTGTTGGTATCGTATTAAGCTGAAGTTTGCCCTTCATGGCCATCCTCGAGATCATAACCAGATTGATTGACACTGATGGCCCAATTTTACTCCAATTCCAAGTCATTTTCATATTTTAAAGAAAACCTGAAGTAGCATGATGTTAAGAGAGCAATTTGTACTTGAGCCATTTGGTGCAAACACAAATGCCTGTTAATTGAAATCAAACATAGACATAAAACAGATATCAGATGTAAATGCTAAGTGCTAGATTTTTATTGGTTGAAAGCAAAATTGATTTGTTTTGGGGTTTGATTTTGAATAAAGGTTTTTTTGTGCACCAGATTCTAACATGATCAAATAGTTTACACTGTATATTCCAAATAGAATGCAATTTCAGCTTCCAGAATTCATTAAAAAAAATGAATTTGAATTTGAGCTGTCAATTACAAATGACAAAATCTGTAAGTGCCCCACAATCCCTTTCCACACAAAATGAAGTACATCTGTTTTCCTTTCTTATCTCAGGTCTCGTTTACAGCATTTTGCAAGTGTTGATATGAATTGCTAACGGCATGCTCATAACCATTGTTATTTGCAAGAAAACAAAAATGTTGGTTTGCTCTGGAATGCATTCTTTTGGGCATTTAATTCCAAATTTCAATTACATCTTGTTTTTCTCATACTATTTGAGTAACTAGTTGATGCACGTACTGTGTTGCTAACATGTCTAAATTTGTGGTCCAAAAAAAAATTATAGTTTAGCGTGATGTGTGTGTATGAAACATTATGATCTTTATTATGTGTTTATGCTGTTTCTGAGGAATGTTAATAGCATAATGAAGCCTCATTTAAGTGCTCTGAAAATGTTGTAAAGCAATGAGTGAATTTTCCATCATGATCATTTTGTAGGGAAATCACAACTCTCAAGACACCCAAGCAGTCAACACCAAGCATCAGCCCTATTACCTCCCCCATCAAGGACCCTGCCTCCATCGCCAGTGAGCGGGGGGAGAGACGCGAACCCATTGGTCAGGAAATGACCGATGACACACCCCACATATCCGTATCGTCCTCGCCCCCGTCCAATCAGGTGGAGGCCCTACAGGACATTTCCGAACCCGTGGCCGAGGATGAAGACGAGGACGGGGTCGGAGGTCAGGCGGGTGAGGACGATCCCGACGCTGGGCCGCCTCTCGTCAACGGTGATGAGAGGAGTGGCGAGGGTCAAGAGGAGGACAGGGGAGAGGTCGAAGGTCAGGGAGATGAGCAGGCGGAGACAGGAGATGGATTCTTCACCAGGAGGAAGTAAGATTTTTAAAAATTCTATTTTGAAGTTGCGATGTTCCTGTAAAGTAAACTTTGTGAAAGGATGTACCTTTATAACCACTGGAAGAAGAAATCCAATGACAACTGATGAGTCCCTTCACCTCCAACAAAGACATTGCAAACTGAACATTTTAACTCCATTTATATTGAACTGGATGATTTGCAGAATTTTATGGACAGTCCAAATCATGGTTGTAGTCAATCATTGTAATGATGTGGAGTCATGAGTTGTAGATGATTAAAGAGCATCGGAATATCATTGGTGCATTATGTATCACTAGCAGCTGAATGATAAGTCACCATAAAAATGATAAAGGATTTAACGATGCACTGCTGAATTTGAGGTCCATTTCATGAAGTCATCGCATAAAAGTCTATTTTGCCTAAATCTCAGAATGGCCAAAGTCGCTCATATGTAGCTATGAGACACTTTCAAAGAGAAGTAAAATCCATTTCCTGAAGTCTCTCATAAGTGTACTAACTTACAAGCAAAAAGTCTCTCATGAGACTTTCATGAAACGGACCCCAGGGTGTGTTGCTTCATTGTACATAAATTTATGCCCTATTCATTCCAAACCCTCCAAACAGAAATGTGTCAGAAGCGTTCCAGCGGGCGTTGCTGGGCACTGTGGTGCACCCCGTTGAGACCACAGAGGCACGGCTCCTAGAAGAGGTGTCCCACATTGCTGCATCAGGCCAGGGTATTGTGGAGATGTTGGCCAGGTGTCTGCCCCACATCATCCCCAATGTCCTCCTGGCGAAGAGAGAGGTGAGGCTACATAGGAGGGAAACATCTTCAGTACAATACTCTTAACTCCCAGTGATCATAGAAGTGTGTTCTTATGCTAGTGTTGTGAGCATGACTTTGCAGTTTGTAGGGAAAGTGCGTCTTCTGTATTGTCTGCTTGCAGGAATTAATAAAATTTGCATGTTGCACCATGTAGCTGTGTAGGTTTTACTTTGTTATAAAAAGCTGACTGAGTTTGTTACAAAACCCAGGTATTCCATGATTGAATTTCTTCTCACTTTTTTTTTTTTTTTTTTTGGGGGGGGGGGGGGGTAAGATCTTGGTTTTGTGAAGGTTTTGCGAGAAATTTGCAAACCTGGCTTCAGACACAAACTCATCATTCAACCCTGCAGAAAATACGTTCATTGCATGCTCATGTATGTTTCAGTGTATTATTAACCCATTGAGGACGAGTCCCGAGTATACTCGGGCAAGTGTCTATGGAAAATGCATGTTGTAGCAAAATCAGTCCGTCCTCAATGGGTCAAACCTTAGTAGCAATAACCTAGAACCCATTTATGTCAGTTTGAATCACCATTAAGGAATTAATAATGTATTTTGCCAATGGGCATTTACAACAATGTGTGCTTTTGCCAACCAATGTCTGTGTGTAGGAGTTAGTACCATTGATCCTCTGTGCTGCCTCATCCCACCCGGAAGCCAGGGAGAGGGACCAGTTGCTCAATCTACTCTTTAACTTGATCAAGAAGCCAGACGAAGACCAAAGGTTGGTATGGGAGCTCTTTCGTAGACTCTCACAAGATGTTAAAGCACCCTGCCCCGTTGTTCAGACATGTTTCTACCTTTTGCTGATGTACAATTTATCAAACATGTTCTAGTCCCGTGGTTCCTTTTTTCCAACATGTTTGTTAAATTGTAGATCAGCAGTTGTGATCTTATATATTTCATTTGTGGAGGGAGACAAATTGAAGAAAATTCACACCTCAACCTTCACCCCTCTGCTTAATAATCTCTTGCTTTCATGTTTCTACCTATTTCCTGGCAGCCCTGAATATCAGGACATCCAGAAATTAAAAGCAGAATGTGTGGTATAAGTGGGGTGAATTTTCATCAAAGACACATATTGGGAGATGGTAACAAGATTTAGTTAAAATAAAGTTTTGCTATTACTTGAGTTTACAGAGAAACAATGAGTACTTTCATGCTTAATGTTTGTAGTTTTGTAATTTCAGAGGGAAAAAATGCCAACTTGTGTGTAACCTGTGGACAGGATATTTTTTTTTTGTGAAATACAAGCCTCTATGTAGGAAACAGATGTAGGTTTGTCATTACAGGATGAACAATACGTAAGGTAAGAGAAAAGTGAGATATTTTTCTCATGAAATGTTTGTATTTTTGGGTATCGTTGTTTGAGGATAAATTGTATCACTGAATTATTCCACAGACAAGTTATACTGAGTGGCTGTGTAGCCTTCGCCAAGCATGTGGGGCCAACCAAGGCTGAGGCTGAGCTGCTTCCTCAGTGCTGGGAACAAATCAATCACAAGTACCTTGAGCGGAGACTACTGGTCGCCGAGTCGTGTGGGGCACTTGCACCGTACTTGCCAGTGAGTGTCCTCTTATGTGTGTGTACCATGTGTCCTTTATGCTGGTGTGTGTATTTAAGTGTACTCCTTGACAGGAGATATGATGTTGTGTTTTATTTTGTGTTATGTGAATATCTGTACATTTGTTTACCTGAACATTCAAGTAGGATGATTCAAGTGAACTGCTTGAGAGGAGATATTGGTTTTGTATATTCATTTTGCATATTTAAACATTCAGGCAGAATGTATAGCAAGGAATGAAATCAAAATAAAACAAAAATTTCGAAGAGAGAAAGGAAAGTTTTGCCCAAGCTCATAGTTTCCTCATAAAACTGGAAGCACAGAAAATGTTTGCTCTCTTTGTTAACAACATGATGTTCTGAAAAGTTTTTTTTTTTGAATTGTTGATTCATCTTTGACTAATTTGTTTCTTGTTTTCCAACATTGTACATACATTTGAAATTTGCAAAACTGCTTCTGTCATGTATTTCATACATTTCTGAGAAAGCAGAACGAAAAAGCTAAAACACCTTAAGTTTTTGAATTGAGTCAAATCTAAAAACCAGTCACTGTTTTAATTCTGTCAGTGTACTACTACTTCTTCTGATGTTACTGCTACTACCACTACTTCGGCTACTTCTACGAATTCTTCTTTCCCTTTTCTTTTTCTTCTTCTTCATCTTCATCTTTGTATTCTTGTCGTTATTATTTTCACCATTATCATCATCATCATCATCATCTTCTCATCACCTTCCTTGTTGTCATACTTGTATTATGTATTTGTTGTTGTCATGGTTGTCTCTTGCAGAAAGAAATCTGCAGCTCCCTAGTGCTGTCCATGCTGCAGCAGATGTTGGAAGACCGGGCCGAGGAGATCCGCTCGTCGGCGGTCAAGAGTCTCGGTCTCGTGTTCTCCCTAATCGACGACACGGACAAGTACAACCAGGTGAGTCGTGGGGGATGGCATCTGTGGAACCAGTCCTGCCTTTTTGCAAACTTAGAGGAGCTATATAGACATTTTACTCTTATGGACAGGATTGACTGTTGAATCCAACTTAGAAGAAGAAGAAGGAAAAAAAAACTGATTGCTGACTGCCAATTAATGCTTGGATTTTTTTTTTCCCCACTGGAGATTGAGTGTTTACTTAAGAGATGAGTTTCTGTGGGTCAGGTTGATTTTTACCTTTAACTGTGATGATGTGTTGACCTAGTCAGAACTCCTCTCATTGCAGTACATGCAATCCAGCATGGAACGATATTCTGAAATTTTAGTAAGGTTATCCACTTCTTACCATCCCCTGGCAAGGAAACAGTAAAATGCTAGAATATAGTTTGCTCTCACTTTGATGGAGCAGTGGTTTTAATACTTTGGTGATACCTACATCTGTTGGGCTGGCTGTAATGATTATTTCTGCATTTTTTAATTGCATTATTGAGACCATAACATGTGTTGCTTTTGGTAATACAATTACTCAGATCTGGATTCACTACTTTCAGGAGTCACATCAGCTGCTTTGATGTATGAGGTGTCAATAGTAAACACTACCACATAGAAAATTGTCAGAGAATTCTCGTACATGCAAAATGCCTAGTACAGGTTAGTTAAACATGGAGGTGGTTGCAGTACTTATAATCTTTTGATGTTAACAATTTCCTCATCTAACTGTGGTATTGAACATTACTTTTTCAACCAAATTTTTAGATCATAATTCCTCAGTCAACAGTCAAGATTTATTAGTCCTCTGCGGATTTCTCATTGCCCTTTTTTTTTTGTGTGTGTGCTTACGATAAATCCATTCATAGTAAGGAAGAAAGGTTAGCAGTGTATCATAATAGTATACAAATGACGCACAGGTCTGAGTGCGTCAGTCAGAATTGTGTGCATAAGGTAACTATGGAATGCTTAACCCACGATGCGAAGCCTCGTGGGTTTAGGCTAAATTCCATAGTTACCGCATGCACACTATATCCCGACTGACGCACGAAAAGACATGTGCGTCATCTGTTTTATAGAATGGGTAATTTTCTTGCCAAAAGCCCATTTTTCTATCCTGTTACCCGATGACAAATTTACTGGGTGCATTTCCTTTTGGCTTGCCATAGACGAGAGCCCGAAAACCATGCTCAGTTTTTACTGGACGCATGGTTTTTCTTCAGAATTATGCATCCAGTAAAAACTGATGCATGATTGTTTTAGCCAATAGGCGTCTCGTACTGAGTGCGCGAACGCTTGCTTAGTGCGCGAACCTTTGTTACAAGTGCGTGTACTCTTGCTACAAGTGCGCGATAACATGTTAACCACTGTGACTTAGCGTGCGGCCAGTACAAATCAACACATAGCTCTCGACCAATGAGATCGCAGGATTCTCGATACCCATTTTATAATAAACCATGTCTCATATTCGCTCTCTCTCCCTCTCTCTCTGCCCGCCAACCCAGGGCCTGGACCTGCTCTTGAAGGCCCTAGGAGACAGCTCAGATGGTGTAGTCAATGCAACTCAGCAAGTCTTTCTTCCTGCCTTTGCCGCGTGGGCCCAGGATCTGGACAGACTCGAGACAAATCTAGTCTCAACTGTACTAAGGCGCCTTGAAGTCACTGCAATAGTAAGATTACACTTCTCTCCATTCACTATGTTCTCTTTCTCTTCACCCCCATCACTCTTTTTCAGTCACTTATTATATCTCTCTTATTGATATATCTCCAATATATCCCTGGACTCTCTCTCTTTCAAACATTCAATTCGTGAGTGTGTTTTTGTTTGTGTGTGTGTATGATTGTTTTCCTTGATGTTCAAGTAGTAGGAAGTCATTTTTTTTTTTTTTTTGCTGGCCATATGTAGATCTAATTTGAAAGGAATAGAAGTGAATGGATATGTGCAGTCATTTTGAGTGACAGATTTTATTGAAAAAGGGAAAAGTAAGAGAAGAATGTAACAAAGAATACTTATTGACATACATACAATGCATAGATTAAGAAGTGAAAAAAAAAAGAGTAACAGAGCAGAGTTTCAAGCAAGTATGCATGATACAAAGGAGAAAGGAGCCATGACATACGTTTATGGTGAGGGCAATGAGGTGACTCAGTCAGCAGCGTGTCAAATGGGCTCAGATTTAGGCCCCGCTTCAAATTCCAGTGAGTCTTACTAAGCAATGTTGAGTGATATTATGCAGTCCCTTCTAGTAGAGGCAAAACAGTCTGTCCCTTGGTTAGGATGTAAAATGGAGATCCCTTGTGTATAAAAGACCCCACTTCATGTATTGTAAAGAGCAAGGTGTATAACCCAGTGAAGCGGTCCCCCCTAGTATATACTCCAAGACCCCATGAAAGACTAGCTAATACAACAGAATAATCCGAAGCTGTCTAACCATCTTAACAGATTGATAATAAAAGCAAACCAACAATTTACTGTTTGCTAGTGATGCTGCTATTTTGTTTTCCTGATGTCACGTGGGCAATCTGCTTCCTCGTGCACAGGACTTGCAGAGACCCAAGCCAGACATACTGCAGGGGGAGCGGTTAATCCAGCACTACGCCCACACGCTACAGTGCCTCGTCCCTGCCGTCTACGCCAACGTCCTCCAGACGGGCCCGTTTCAGGATGCCCTGGAGAATGGGAGGGATGGTGGCGAGGAGGACGAGGAGAGGGAGGAAAGGGAGGAGGAGGAGGTTGAGCTTGAAGGTAGGATTCAGTAGTAAATGCATTTTTTGGTGTTGAGGTGTGCGTCTTAACCCTTTGTTTGCTGTGAGTGCCGATTAGCACAGAATAACCCATAGTGTTGTACACATTGCGTGAAGTCCCTGGCACAAACAGGGTCAAGCATTCTTGAAGAAATAACTGACGGCCCTATCTCCTACTGTCCCTGTCTGCCATAGGTAGACTGTGTGTACCATACAGGGCAATATGTTTTTATTGTTTTAAGGATTATTTTTGTGTTTACTTATATATTTTTTTTTTTTGTTAAAGAATTGAAGTGGAGGTTTTGACACATGATTTCCTGTCATTGATGTAGATGACTGTATCGTAATGTAATGACACTTTCTCCAGAATTTACAAATATAACAAAACGTTTAAGTTACCATAACATAGATGAAATGTATCATAATGTGATGATGCTTTCTACAGAATTTACAAAAACATTTGATTAAAGGTGCATAGTCCCGGTAGTGTAGAGGGCGCTGTTGATGATACTTGCGATCACCGTTAGCATTGATCGAAGATTGCCGAATTTGAGCTGTCATCAAGAGTAAAACGCGTAGGTGTTGCTAAGTAACGTTGCCTTCATTGTCTTCTCTGCGCATCGTGCAGTCTGTAGTAATGCCAGGGTGCGTGCATATGTGCTTCTTATTATGACATCACAAAAGAAGTTTGCTAAAGCTGTCATCCCCCTCAGCCGAATCATAAGCTGAACTGTGATCGGACCACTGACTACAGTGGATCGGACTTCTTCGGACTCGGGGAAAGTGGGCCACAGCGTAAGCGGCAAAGAGGAGTCGATAGGAAACTTGCGCCACTTGCGTACGCATTTGACTAAAACACCGGGATCATGCACATGCACCTTTAAATAACCATAAACGTTGACATATCCTGAATGAAATTGTCATTTTTGTACACACGGAGTTGCCTGCAGTAAAAGTAACTAGACTTGTGTGTGTTCACACTTGTGTAGAACCACCAATGCTTGTGGCTGTGTAAAGAAGGGGAATATATCATAAAATGCTATTGTATAGTGCCAATGATTGGATGTTGTTCTGTGATGCTTTGCAGTCACCAGGTTTCCCAAGCCGCTGTGTGCTCTCCACAACGTGAGTGTTATCATGGGCGGCCAGAAGAAGCTGGTGAGACTCATGGAGGCCTTCGAGAGATACACGAGGAGTGAGGAAACAGAAACCTGGCCCAGCTACAACTGGGTGATCACTGACTAGTGAGTATGCTACCATACAGGTCTCTCAGCTATTACTGGTTAACTGAAGTGTAGTGTGAACACAACCATACTTGTTTCACTGTAGTGTAGCTACATGTTCATATGAAATTATGGAGAGCACATCTACATCAATCTTCAGGCCGTAACTGATATTAAGGATGGAGTCATAGCATCCTATCTACTGCTACAGGTTGACCAGCGGTTTGTGAGAAAAAGAGCCGTATCAACTTCTCATTTGTGCAAAAATATGTCACAGGCACATACAAGACCAAGTTTGGTATTTTTGGATTTGCATTGTATCAACATTTAAGTTACTGTGCATGTGTTTTGTGTGCTATTTGTGAACTGTGTTGAAAATTTTGATATTAACCATGGTGAGACGTATAATGCACTTTGAATTTCCACCAGATGGTAGGCTAAGAGCTGAGGAATTAACCTGCTTGCTAAGACAACGACAACAAAATAACATTTATTTTGAGAAGCCAAAGAAAGTAAAAAAAAAAAACATATTTCACCTCTTTGTAAACACATTGAAACAATTCATGCCACCATCCTCCAAATTTCTATAGCACATTTCATCCCACTTCTCTCTGAACAAATGGAAATAATTCACAACAATGTCCTCTCAAGAGAGAAAAAACAGTACCACCACACTGCCATCTGTGACGAAACGTACTATGTGGAAAGATCTGACTGAGCAATGTGGGATGGGAGAGTGACAATGCTACAAAAAAGAAACATTGAATGTTTAGTATTTTGCAATATCTTTCATTCTTTTTTTTCTTTTTCTTAAGGCCCCCACCCAACAGGTGCCAAAATTTGATTCTTTTTTTTTTCTCAAAGTGTTAATGGATGTGACTTGATCCTATGATATCCCCATGTCCAAATGGAAGAATTTTATAGTAAGGAGGTTTGAGGTAAAATAAGCTTGTGTCTTGACCATCAAAGTCTTCTAGTGATCCAACCATGCACCCCCACCCCCCCCCCCCCCATGGACATTTACAGGTAATTTATTTGTATTTATCGCTCTTTTGTGTTTGCAGCATTCCAAGGTTACTAGAAGTTGTTGGCAGATTGGATGCCATCCATACAACCTGCGTCCGATCACTCTCCAAACTCTTCGTCCACATATGCAAAACGTTTGGCCCTGCATTCACTGATTTAAAGGTGAGGGAGATGGGCACTGCTCACAATCACTGGTAACTTACACTCTGCAAGGAAGTAATTTGAAGAATTATATTAGTACTATCAGTTCTGGGGCAATTACTCCCCTGGACAATTATCCCACACCCTTCCCCTGACCCTAACCCCTAACCCTAATCCTAAGCCTAATCCTAAATCCAAACTCTACCCCTAAACCTAACCCTCTAACCCTAATTACTCTAACCTTATCACCAAACAGTATTTAGCCAGGGGGTAATTGCCCTGGTACGGTACTGTCTCCTCTCTGAATTTGTCTGTTGCACAGTGCACAATTTTTGTGTTTCATTTTGGGCTCTGTGTTCCAATTCTGGTAAACTCGCACAATGATTAAAAGAAATGAATTTAAGTCTGTACTGACTAGCACAAAACATGTGGTTAAGTCTTACCTTGATTTATCCATATGACATTTTTCTAGTAAACTTCAAGTTGAGGAAATAAGCCCAAGAATTCAGTCAGTTCTAAGAGGTGAGATCAAATTCTGTTGCCACTAGAGCAGACAAGTACATGTCTGTAGTGAAACTCCATTGTATGTAAACAAAATTACACCATTTATACTCTCATAGAGAAGTGTGGCACTTATACATGCTTAAAGTTCTCTATGTTGCCACTCGCCAGCAAAACCTGTTTCTGGCAATGTGCTGCATTTGGTCTACATTCCTATCTGTTATGTTTTAGTGAATAATTACTGTCTTGTTTGTTGTTATTTTGTAATAACTAGAATGTACTGGTGTTATCAAAATGTTTTGAAAAGATGTAGGTAGTAAGACATGAACAGAGCTATACCACAGTATTACTTTTTCTGCTGTATCTTAATGATCATTTATGGTTTGGATTCATGTCCCTGCAGGTCACACCCAAATTTCTAGCAGTACTTAATGTTCCCAAGGAGCAATACCGTAAGTATCATGTGATGTATATCGTCGCTGGGGTGACAAAACCTCGTATCTCAAAATTTTCAAATGTTCAGGAGAGCGAAAAAACATGGCGGCCAAAGCACTTTAGTGAATGGGAAAGCCTTCTCTTTGACATGTCATGGTGGCTTCATTTTTGGAGTAAGACAGTTAGGATTTGGTCAAGACATCACTTGACCCATTATTTGACCATTTAGCAAAAAAAAAAAAAAAAATTGACATTTTTGAGATACGAGGTCTTGTCACCCCAGTGACGATATGCATGTATGTAAAGTGGGATGTATTCCTGTATGAACTTGTTAATGCTTCCCCATAATATCTGATACAGCAAGTCTTTTGTATGCCATGGTTTGTTTGGTTATCATATTGTGATGAAACAAAGTAATATTATTATGGTTCATTTTGTTGGTAGGTAAAAATTTTTTAATTCCATCTGAAACTTGATATGTTGTAGAGCTGCATTGCAGTCATGGATGCAAAATATTTGTGGAGAAAGTAGGAGCTAAACTAGTAAACATAAAATGAACAAGCAACATCTATTTGAAAACCCTCTTAATTTGATATTTCATGCAATCTATATAGAGATAGAACATTTAAAAAATTAAGAAGTAATCCATATGAGGGCTAGTGTTATAAGAATGCAATAATAAAGTATCTGTGAAATTTTCATAGAACATGATAAAGATTTCATAACGGTGTGTGTTTCATAAGTCATATGATTAAGATTTGAAAATGGTGGCAGATAGGAGATATCCCAATACAATTTTGCACCTTTATCCCCTGCAGATACCTTAGTTCAATCGGGGCAGAGCCCCATCGCCAAGGCAACGCTGCCTGCCTTTGTGTGTGGCGTCCTCACCAGCCATCACCGGGAGGACGACCGACAGCAAATCAACCACTGCCTTCAGGAGGCCATCGTTATCATCGGCCAGTGTCAGGCCCCCCAGGATAGCGTCCACATGGCCTTCAATGACCTCCAGTGAGTGATGAGGAGGGGAGGGGAGGGGAGAGGGAGGGGAGAAAGGGTATTGGGAGGATATGGGAGAAGGGAAAAGTAAGTGGGAAGGAGGGGTTGGGGAGAAGGGAAAGGGAAGTGAGAAGTAGTAGGGGAGGGGAGATGAAAAGGGAAGTGGGAAGTAGGAGGGGGACTGGAGGGGAAAGGGAACTAGGAAGGAAAGGAGGCTGGAGGGGAAAGGGAAGTAGGAAGGGTAGGGGAGGGGAAAAGGAAGTAGGAGGGAGGTTGGAGGGGAAAGGAAAGTAGGAAGGAGAGGAGGCTGGAGGGGAAAGGGAAGTAGGAAGGAGAGGAGGCTGGAGGGGAAAGGGAAGTAGGAAGGAGAGGAGGCTGGAGGGGAAAGGGAAGTAGGAAGGAGAGGAGGCTGGAGGGGAAAGGGAAGTAGGAAGGAGAGGAGGCTGGAGGGGAAAGGGAAGTAGGAAGGAGAGGAGGCTGGAGGGGAAAGGGAAGTAGGAAGGAGAGGAGGCTGGAGGGGAAAGGGAAGTAGGAAGGAGAGGAGGCTGGAGGGGAAAGGGAAGTAGGAAGGAGAGGAGGCTGGAGGGGAAAGGGAAGTAGGAAGGAGAGGAGGCTGGAGGGGAAAGGGAAGTAGGAAGGAGAGGAGGCTGGAGGGGAAAGGGAAGTAGGAAGGAGAGGAGGCTGGAGGGGAAAGGGAAGTAGGAAGGAGAGGAGGCTGGAGGGGAAAGGGAAGTAGGAAGGAGAGGAGGCTGGAGGGGAAAGGAAAGTAGGAAGGAGAGGAGGCTGGAGGGGAAAGGGAAGTAGGAAGGAGAGGAGGCTGGAGGGGAAAGGGAAGTAGGAAGGAGAGGAGGCTGGAGGGGAAAGGGAAGTAGGAAGGAGAGGAGGCTGGAGGGGAAAGGGAAGTAGGAAGGGTAGGGGAGGGGAAAAGGAAGCAGGAGGGAGGTTGGAGGGGAAAGGAAAGTAGGAAGGGAGAGGGGGAAGGGAAATGGTAGTGGGAAGGAGGAGGGGAGGGAATGATGAAGTTGAGCAAAAAGGCATGGTGTGTGTTTTAAGGTATTGGCATCATTGCAGAGCATCTGTTGTGGCTTAGTAGATGAAGCCACAGACAATCGCCCCTTTAATAGGTCACTGGTTCAAGCCCCCTGACAGCAGCAGTGCTGTTGTCACTTTACCTTTGTCTTTCAGAGGGGACTTCACGACAATGGAACTTTGGTTACTTGCTTTCAAGCATTCATTCCTACGTTAGTGTCCTCATAAAAAAGGAAGCCAAACATTCAGTAGGTCAATTCGAATCAAGTCAGTATAAAGCGCACATGAACAGAAATGGGTACATTGCTTTGCTTTAAGAATCATGTTACTGGTCACTATGCTCACAGAAATGAGGTAAAGCAAAGTTGAATATGCCTTGTTTGTAAAGCTTTTGATGATTGTAGCTCTTCATGGGTGAAGACTTGTTTCTTTCTGTTACCCCTGCACAGTGCCAACCCCACCTACCATGAGCTCCTGCTTGCCACCCTCTGGAGCTGTGTGGTCAACACCTCCTCTTCGGTCCGCATCCTGACGGCGCGGCTCTTTGAGCTCCTGGCCCGGGGGATCAACGAGGCCCTGGTCTCATCACGGGTGGTCCCAGCCCTCATAACGCTCTCCGGTGACTCGGACATGTGAGTTGGGTGATGACAGGAGGTGGCGATGTTGATTTTTGATAGGTGATGACTGTGTTGACTGTGGGGAGGCTGATGACCATTAGTCATGATAGCAGGATTATGTTATTTGCTGTCGATGATGTGGATACTGAATGGACACTTGAACAAAACAAAAAAATCTATGCTGCTAGCCAGGTTGTCATGATAATGATTATGGTTGTTAAAGTTGATTCAAGGGACATGATCATGATGGTGATGGTGGTGACAGTGATGATGTTAATTTTGATGGTGATAATGATAATCATAATTACAGTGACCATATTTTGGACATGTAAATCAGATGATAACCAGTAGCAGTCAGGATGTGGTCATTGCTAATGTTGGTAAAGGTGATGAATGGAAGAGACTTTCTGACAATGTTAGTGTCGATGATGTGTGAGTAAGATGACCATTTTATCATTTGTTTTGATGTTGTCAGCAATGAATGCAGTAAAACTCTGTCACTGTTTTGTTGATAATGATGGTTGTGGTCATGAGATGAACAAATATCAAGGTGATGATGATGTAAATTTATAGGTGGTAATGGTGATGATGATGATGCTTGCAATGATTGATTGGAATAGTTCCAATGACAGAGACACTTTAACACATTACTTGTTTTGGTTTGTCCTGTGTTTTTTTATCACTCTTGTCAGATCTGTGAGGATAGCTACCATCCCAGCTTTTGGAACAATACTGGAAAATACCAACCAAAAAGAGGTAGAGGCACCACAAGATGTTTAACACAAAGTTATCACTGTTGCAATTTTATTGGTATTGTGCAGCAGTGAATGTAATGAATATTGCAATATGTTACTGACATATGTGACCATGTTAGTGCTGGCTCGTAAATCTTTTGACACAAATGGCTTTGCAAAGAGAAATAACAGAGAAACTGTTTATGTATTTGTTTTGCATTAAATGAATGAACTGAAAATGGAACAGGAATCACTAGGAAAGTAATGAACTGGAAGTACCTCAAACTAGGGCTTATAATGATTTAAGGTCCTGTACAAACCTAAACATTAAATGAGTGAAACACTGACATATTTCAACAATGAGTTTTAATGAAGCTAAAAAACATATCTTGATTACTGTTTCCATGTTTACCATTGCATACACCTTGGTTTTATGTTGATAGCTTTATCCCTCAATGCCTGGGTGATTTGACCTGTTCTAGCTACAAATGTATGTTGCTGTGTTGCAGCCATGGCACTAAATTGAGAAGTTTGCACAAATATACTCTTATCCACAAAATTACGAATAAATCAAGTTTGCAGAAATTGGACAGAATGAAAAATTGATTTTGCAGAAGTTTTTACTTTAGAAGCTGAACAGCCAATGTTGTAGCAAGCATGCAGAATGGAAACAAGAGGAAATGTACTCTGCTCCTACCATCATGAATTTAATCCCTCGAATCTCGCTTTCTGTCCAGACTCTGGACCGGGTCTACACTCAGTTTCAGACGTTCCTGGACGAAACATCGCACAAACAGGAGCACGGCCTCATCGTCCAGGTCATAAATACTCTTGGGAAGATCGGGCCAAACGCAGAGCCCAAATTCAGGGATGAATGTGAGTGCCACACCCGTGGAGAATTCTCCACTCCACCCTACCTCCTCCTGTCCTGGTTCTAGTCAAAGAAAATTGAATTGAATTGAAAGTGTGTAACATAGGAGGAGACATATTATCTTGTCTAATATGATATAGTAAGCACTTATCATTGTAATCATGAAGCATAAAACATCGCACAAACAGGAGCACGGCCTCATCGTCCAGGTCATAAATACTCTTGGGAAGATCGGGCCAAACGCAGAGCCCAAATTCAGGGATGAATGTGAGTGCCACACCCGTGGAGAATTCTCCACTCCACCCTACCTCCTCCTGTCCTGGTTCTAGTCAAAGAAAATTGAATTGAATTGAAAGTGTGTAACATAGGAGGAGACATATTATCTTGTCTAATATGATATAGTAAGCACTTATCATTGTAATCATGAAGCATAAAATGTGCAGCTGATGAAAATTTCCTAGTAAATGGTACTGTACAATGTGTATTTGGTACTTATTTTTCATTTTGATGTTAAGTTATGTATTTTGGACTTGTTTAATTGAGAAAGTTAGGTTCACTAGTAATGAACAGAATTCATATATTCATGATAGTGTGAACTGCATGTGTATATTACATTAGAGATATATCTGCATTTACAGATTTATGGATGTGAGTTTATAAATATAGTGTTTACATTTGTTGAGTAACTACTTGTTGTTATTTTTTTTTCATTAGTATTCTTGTTTTTACATTCTGACAGTTATTCTACCTCGCCTTGCTGCTATGGCGTACACCAACAGTCATTCTGCCAATGATGCCAATCGGGCTGAGGTTGCCACAGCGTTGTTTGAAGCCTACAGTGCAATATCATGCTGCTGTATCCTTTTACTTTTGTTTTGTTTTGTTTAGTTTTTTTCTTTCTTTCTTTTGGGAGTCTAGAAAGGTCGGAAATGTGGGGTGTATTCATGAGGCGGAGTAACTTGGCTGAGCATTGGGGCTTTTGTAGCAGCAGTTACTGTAAAACATGATATATTCGCGGCACGAAATTTTCGCGAATTGGAGCCGACGGCCTTTTTCGTGGCAAGAAATTTTCGCGAATTGCCTCTTGCGTTCAATGCATATAATGTAGATAAGAAATTTCGCGTGCATTTTAATTTCGCGAATCTTGGCACTCGCGAAATTCGCAAAATTAAAATGCACGCGAACATTTCTCGTTTTACAGTACTTCACAAATGTTGATGAGTTTGTGTTTGACTATGATTATCACAGATTTTACCCTTTCACAATTTGGAGCATTTCATAAGTTAATTATTGAGAAATGAAAATCGCTGTTAAGTGTTCATGCTGCTGTTAGTTCTAATTACTTTACATATCAAGTGCCCCCACCAAAAAGCAAACAAACACACAAAACACCCACAAGGTCAGATTTGTTTTAAAATGCAATATTTTTATAATCATTCATTTAATGTCAAACAAGTCAGTAGTATTGCACCACATCTAGAGAAACAAAGAGAAAGACTTGAAAGTGATGATTTTCGAATTAAAGTGTAAGTTGAATGTAAGCGATGCAAATATACATTACACTTTCTGGAGAAGGTTTTGATGTAAATCACAGACAAGGGACCTCGAAGTACAGCAAATTAGGTTGATATAAGAGAGAATTCATATAAATAAATATGAAAAAGGATAGATTCTTGTAGAAGGGAGATAAGGTTAGAAAGAGTAAGGAGTTTAAAGGATCCTCTCGTAGAGAAACGAGAAATTGCATGATTGTGAATGAAGAAGTTAAAAAGTATGACAAAACCTCTGAAATGGATACCCTTCCTTGACTTTCGAGATGCTGCCCTCTCCAGTCGTGTCAGAGGATCTGATCCGAGACGCCATGCTCCCTGGTCTACGCTGCCTCCGAAAGGACATGGAGACTGTTCTTCCAGAGCATGAGGTATGCAATTATGGCAGGGCTTGGGAGGAGAGGTAGGAGGGTAGGGGGTCAAAATACATGTTGGATAATCCTTGTGTGTTTAACCAGTTTGGTTGTCTAAGTTTTGAAATTTGTTGTGCTTCCTTGCACCTTTCACAATCCATTAGAAGTTAGACTGTCATTAATTCCATAGCTGCACTTTACTTGCAGTCTTGATACAAACTCTAGTGCAACCTGTAAAGTAAGCTTTTTCGATCTATTATCTCTGGGATTAGAAATTAAGAATTGCAGGAATCTGTAAGAGTGGTCCACTGGACAGTGACCCTTTCTTTTTATTTTTTGCCGTCATTAAAAGGGCACACAGTGTACCGATATTATGTAGCTCCAATATTAAATGGAGAATATTTTAAGCAACCCAAGAGTGAAAATCTGAACAATTCTTTTGAGAGATATGATCTTTTGAGATATTCATATTCATAGATGAAAATAATTAATGCTTCCTTATCACAGGTGTGGTTCTGAAAGCAGAAAACTTGAGTTTTGACATGTGCATGTGCTTTGTTGTTGTTTTTTTTAATATCGTGTATCATATTCCACTTCTAAATGCCACAGTGCTCCATTCACATGTAATAGTGTCTTCAAGAGGGGATGATTAGATGAGGAGGTCTTAGCAATGATCAGTTCTCTAGTGTGAACAAACCTTGTTGCTTTGTAAAGATTTAGGTATAGAAGACAGTGGTTATGTCAAATTAGTGCTTGACCATTGTTGCCACACATCAGAGTGTGAGGCCAAACCACTGTTATGGGAGGCAATATTTTTGCAGGTTGTTAATTTGGTGAATATTAGTTGACCTGCAAAATTTGCATAGATAGAAACAAAACAAAATATACTGCATATACAGTATTTTTTTTTGTTTATTGTGGAAGGAGCTGTTATATTAGTGTTTTTTTTAAAGAAATTTTTAAAATATTTGTAAATGGTACAGATTTAAAAGAAGCAATTCCATGCCATCAAAAAAAAAAAAAAGTCATCTGAAATAGGACTTTAAAAAAAGTCTTTGAAAGCAAGCAGACACTGTAGTTGTAGATTGAGCAGAGCCTGTTGTGCCTGAAAATAATGAAATCCCCCCCCCCCCCCACTCCCAGTTTCTATGGGAGAAAGACAGTCCCGGAGGAGACCTTTTTCATCTCTTATGTGTGCCCATAGGATGATGTGTTCACGTTGATCCTGGACAATGAATCCAAGTTGTACAAGGTCCTCCATCAACCATCTTCAATCAGAGAGGTGGCACTTCCTTTTTCCACCTTCTGTTTTTGTCATGTGTAGCAGCTTGCCCCGCTGGTATATAAAACATCGCAAACCTCATGTCACAAAAAAAAACAAATAGAATTGCAGCTGTTTGCATTGCATCAGTCGTTCATGCTGTTGTTCTTATATGTTCTGTGTACTGTAAAGCAGGAAATTTTCGCAGTGTGAAGATTTTCTGCGCATTTTGTGCAACCAGAAGTGCGAAAATAAAAGCATGCAAATATTTTTGCATGCCATATGTTTCAGTAATAAATGCCCTGATTGCATGAAATTAAGAACACACGAAATTCATCTTACCCAGCTGAGTGCGAAAAAAATTAGTCATGTGAAAATGTCCTTTTACGGGATATACAGCAAAGTGAAGAAAGTTGTGAAGTCGAAATGAAAGAGACATTATTATCAACATATTTCTCTTTAAAGGGGAAGGCTAGTAACTGATCAGTGGGAATCAGTGGAAATGCTGGGAGATGATTGGTCCAATCCTTTTGGGATTCATTCAAGAGTCCATTGTATATCTATTGTTGTGTGAAAATGATTTGCTTCAGAACAGTCTCATATTCAAGTAATGTGCAGATTAATGCTCCGTCACTGACCAGGGACGCTAACCTGGAAGCATTAAACTGCACATTACTTGAATATGAGACCATTCTGAAGCAAATCATTTTCACACAACATTAGATATACAATGAACTCTTGAATGAATCCCATAAGGATTGGAACAATCATCTCCCAGCATTTCCACTTATTCCCACTGATCAGTTACTAGCCTTCCCCTTTAATTCTTATCCTAAAAAGATGGTTCCCACCTAATCATGGCACACCACATAAAAATATAGTGTGTATAATCATACTTTGAGGACTCACCAGTGGGAAGAAGAATAGGAAAAAGAAATACATTGTGATGAACCTGTTTTCGACCTAAAAGGCAAACAATATACTGTAGAAAAGAATATTTGTGCTAATTTTGAAAGCAGTTTAATTCATTTATGATGATATGCTTGAAATATTGGCTGTGGTCAGTACGTGCATCATGCGTTTATTGTTTGGAATGATTTTTTTTTAGGCTATGTGTATCATGGCCATGATTTGCAAGCTGTACCATGGCTTCATTGCAGTCATTGTCTGGGGAAAAAGCTCAAGATTTGCATTGTTCATGTTGAAAATGTGTATTACAACACACACACAGTGACATCTTGCATTTCTCTGTGTTTTTCACAGCAAAAAAGAACACAAAATTTATGGTGATGAAAAGCACATTTCATGTCATTGTCCATTCCTTGAAATTGTGGATGCCATTTAATGATCACTTTTTTGTTGCCTGCTTTCATATCGTGTTTGCAACACCGGAAGATCACAATTCATGCAACCACCTCAGCAGTGCCCCAGTCCAGTTTGAGATGGAGTCGTTGTGAAGATTGTGGCATTAGTTCACCATTGGTTGACACTCCATCTGCAATGTTTCCAAGAGCTCTGTGCTGCATTGAAGTCTGCCGTGCTAAATCTTGCTGCATTGCTCACCTCATTTTCAATCTGTCATTGTGTCAAGTGGAATTGCAAATTCACTCAAAGTCCATTGCCATATGATGGGCTTTAGTCTTACACACACACACACACGACACACACACACACGGACAGATCACAAACACAAATTGAGAAGTGAACGTACTCTTGGTGACAAAAGAAAATTGTACTGATACCATGTAAACAAAGGTCTCTTGATACACCATAGTTTTGATAACATCAGATATAAACATTAGAAAATGAGTTTCATAACTTCACTCTGATAAAGTCTTCATTCATGCAATTGGATTTTGAAAGGTTGTCTGCTACATTTTATCTCTCCAGTGACAGTTTTTCTTCTGCGTCAAAGATTAAAACAAAAATGGAGTGAATCTAGATGAAATGCAGCAGTGAAATAGGAACTTATAAAAGATAATACTTGCAATTTATATTGGCCATATAAATGGTCTTTGCAGGGTCTTGTTTTTGTTTTGTTTCTGTTAATCTTCAAACAAAAGGATGCACTGGTAGTTTCCACATTTGAAGTGGAATAAATCATTTCTGGTTTGATTTATGTTGTAGTTCGTATGTACACACCAGTGTACTTCAGGTAAACACGAAGAGTTTATTTTGTGGAAACCCATTATGAAATCATTTTTTTTTTCTAGGCTGTAGGGATAGTGAAGAGAGGCAATCTATGTATAGACTGGCATCTGTCAACACTTTACTCTCCCTTTCTGCAAAGTCTAGAGATCCAATGAATTGTTAATGGGTATTACGTATTTGCTGCAATAGAGTGACAGCCCATGTACTTTGGTTGGAGTTGTTGATAACATAACTTGTCATTAAGTGTATCATTATTATTTTTTAACTGGTCAAACACATGAGCTGTTGATGCTCAATACTATCTTTGTATCCGTATCTGTGCATGTCATGAGTGTGCAGGCAGGCCTTGGATTAAAGGGAGGCTCCAGGCCCACGTTCAAGTTGATATTGATAAATTGAGTAAAAAACAAAGAAATCTCATGAAATATTGATACAGAATGGGAACATTACTGAATTTTTTAAGTTTAGATTTTTTTTTTTCAAATTAATGACATTCTTGCATGGAGATGTTTCTATTGCAATGGATTTACAAATTGCCCTCCATCAACTTAAATAAAAGATGTTAGATATGTCTGTTTTTTTTTTTTCACACAGTTATCCAGTCACTGCTACATATTATATGCAAATTAGAATATGCAAAGTAGGTAAGGTGATGATGTCATCACCTCACATGTCTCCTCCCAATGACCCGCAAGCGGACCTTGAATTAAAATATAAAATCTCAGTCAAAAATATCCCTGTTCTATAAAAAACATGTGAAAGTGTCTAATTCTCCCTGGCCGCCACCTTCTTTGATTTTGCCACAAAATTTCTATCATTCTGTTTGTGTGATATTACTCGTTGTATGGGAGTCAATTTTTGAGCAAAGAGTTTGCTTTTAAAGCTCCTAGATGTCTGTCATAAGCTGGAGAATGTGACAGTCCCATGAAAGGAAGACAAAATGTTTTGTGTTTGTTCATGTAGGTTTTTTAACAGCATTTTAATGAAAGTTTATGGCTATCCTTGCTTCATATATTTACATGTAGGTGGTTCTCTTCATGAGCTCTCTGGCAAACTGCTGTATTATCCCTTTAAATCATTCCAGTGTATCTTTCATTACCTGCACCTGTTGCCATGGAGATGAAGATGTTGAATTAAAGCTACATTCATTTTCTTTTTCTCACCGTCTTGATTTGCAGGGAGTGGTTTCATCCATGATCAAAGACTTTGAATCCAAGATTCAAGGCAAAGAGAGGTAAGTAGATAGCATCTATGGCACAACTCATCTCTTGCTATCAGTCACCTGGACGTAGTGACCACTACATGGAGTATTTCACACACACAAAAAAATTCCCCTCAGCACAGGGAGGGCTACCTATTCATACATGTGCATATCTGACCATGAGATAAAGCGAGCATTATGACAGTGACGTTTCAAGACATGATATATACAATGACACCTGAAGATTGAAACTTTGGGGGATAGTGTAAGAGATCTGATGCAATCTTAACCTAACTGAAGTACATGTAAGCATATGGTGTGAATGCCATCAGAAAAGTGTATTATACATACATTGTGAGAAAGTCTGCTGTACAATGTCTTTGAGTGATGGGCTCCCTGTATTGTATTCTGTAGATGTTGACTGCTGTGATTATGATGTCTGTTTGTGTTGGAACCACTAGATCAATATACAAATAGCCACCCTGTATTCGCTAAATCCTGTGCGTTTCAACACCACAGAGACTGTCGTGAGTGTTTGCCGTGACGTCTCCCGTGTGCGTAGATTAGTTCATAATATTATAACGTAATATACCGTCTTCGAATGTGTCCATTGATATCGGGTACTGTCGAGGTACAATGTATGTTGTGATTGCAAGGAAAGACATGACTTTGAGCTTTTAGTACATCATAGCTCCAGTTGCTAATGGCAAGTATCAATTTTATGATTTAGTAGGGGTTAGGAAAATGTGTTTTGGATATAGCAGCCCATTAGAGAACAGAATGGACTTTGAAATGACATTAGTGATTGCTAATCACAGTTGGTGGTAGGTTTTGTGTAAAATTGAGGGCACACCAAGCTTGATTGTGCAAGAAAATCAACCTTGAAAAGTAGTTGATTACAAGTTACTCATGTGTGATAATGGTCATACATGTATGTTTCATGATTAAAGGCATAATTCAACATTTGCAGATAAAACAAAAACCCAGCATTAGTGCTTCAAAATAGTTCTGAAATGTGAGTTAGAGATAGAATCAACCAATATAAAAATTTGAATCAGTATAATCGATGTCAGGTATCGTTAAATATACAAAATGTGAACAATAGTTATAATCAAAAATGTTTCAAGATTAAACCATCTGCAGTTATGGTTTATTGAGAAAAACAGAGAGATATCTCCTTATATTTTAGGCTTTATTGTGAAATTTTTATATAGCAGGATGTTTTGTGATACAACTGATCTACACATATGCATCAGATGTGATATTTTGAAATTTTTTTTTAAATCGCTGCTCCCAAAGGTAAATAAGACCTTTAAGCAACAAGAGTGAGCTATAGCAGCTGAACATTTCATGAAATAGGGAAATGGTGGTAGGAGCCAGGAAGGCATGTCTGACTTTGCAATTCATGAAGAGGGTTGTCTAATCCACTAATTTGTTTCTTCTATTCTCTTGTTTGTTCTCCTCTGCTTCACTTTCCCTCCAAACTCCTTCCCTTGTCCATTGGCTCCATTTGTCCACGTAAATCCCCTACACCACTCACTTTGAAACCCACATTCAAACTTGGTCTTCACCAAATTTGTTTTCATTTTCCAATCACCATATATGTCTTTTCTTCCTTCTACTGTTCTTCATTTCATGTTACATGTATATTTCTTTTTCTGTCCGTCCCTTGCACTTCCTTTTCTTCCTCATTTTTTTTTTCTGTGTAATATTATCTTTCACTTTTTCAATGTATCTATTCATATCTCTTTCAATTATTGTGTCCATACAATTCTTTTTTGTCTGTCTGCCCATGTGTCTGTCCATCTATCCATCTATCTATCTATCTATCTATCTATCTATCTATCTATCTATCTATCTATCTATCTATCTGTCATGATTGATATGAATATGATTTACACAATTCAATGCATTTTTTGTGAATTGTCCTGAATTTCATGTACATTGTATTGTATTATGTCTCGCATATTTGTACACATTTGAATCACTATTATTTCTAATTGCTGATTCCTTTCCACTGTGCTCCTTGTGACTCATTATACATGTACTTTTTTTTTTTATATAATCCTTGGGTATTTTGGGTCTACAAACAATCTCAATTTACCCAATTCAATTCCTGGTGTCTGTGACTGTGTTGTCTGTCATAATCACAAAAATTCTTCCAACCATATTGTTGTTTTCTTGGAAATGAAACAAAATGAAACAAATGGAAAACACCAATTGCCCCTTTAATGGACCGTACCATCCACCCCATCCACCTCATCCTCCACCCCCATTCCCACTCCCCCTCCTCCCCTTTCTAAATGGCCCTGGCTCTGTACAAATGGAAAACATCAATCCCTCCTTTAATGGACCCCAACACCCAACCCCATCTGCCTCTTCTGATGCCCCCCCCCCCCCCATTTCCACTCCCCCATCCCCCATCCTCCTTCTAAATGGTCCTGGCACCGTGTCTACCAGGACCGGCTCCTTCAACAGCATGGCGCAAAACATCCAGGGCCATGTGGCGCACCTCGGCGAGGACGCCCGCAAGTCCATCGCCAACAAGTTTGGCGCCCAGAAGACAAAGATGGGCAACGTCTTCGCCCGCAAGAAAAAGACTTCAACAGAATGAGTGAGGGAGCACTCCCAATCCTGCATGCTAAGATTTTGCAATTTTTAGAAAAAAAAAAAAGAAGAAAGAAAGCAAACTTGTGAAACAGAACCATTTGAAACTTTAGCCTCTTTGCACTTCGTAGTGTAGCAAATTTTCGCATAAATATTAGATTCCTGCCAACCCTAAAATTGAGCAAATAGGAATGACTGGGAGAAAGTGATGCAAAAGTAGGAATTTTTGCCCATCTCCAATACATCACTATCAGCAGGTGTTGCACAAAAATTGGAACGCAATGTTGAATGAAGCTTCTTCTTCTTTCCTTTGTAATAGGAATGTTCATATCAAGTGGGAATAGTTTGCCGGTGTTGTATAATGTAATTTTGGCCTCTTGTTGTTACGTACTTAGTATTCTTCTGAAAGTCATTCATCCAAGTCAGAATCACTGGTAAAGTTTTATCACAGAAAAAAAAAAAAATCCTGTGAAAAATTAAAAGAAATAAAGTTTTGTTACAAGATTTTATACTTTTTGTGGAAATGTAGTATGATGACTCTAGGCGAGGAAGAAATAAGGACTGACAAATATTGTCATGTGCAGAGAGGATTTTACTTGTGTGAATAGATACTAAGCTCAAATTTCAACTAACTATTCAGTCACTTCTCGTTTCAAATTTATATCAGGCACATTGAAGGTGTGTGCATTTCAAACGTGCATTTCTTATCAATAATTGTTCTTTTTGCTTTGAATTTTTTATTTTCTTTTTTGGGGGGGGGATGTGAGGTAAAAATCTATGTCATAAGTTGTTCATGGAGCAGTAGAGTTCAGTACATTGATGGCAGCTAGTGCACGATGCATGTTAGAGCATGTCGCTTGTGTATGGCAGAAATGGCTTTGCATTTTTTGTTTCTGGCTTGGCATTGTTAAACAAACATGCATGTTTATTAAACTTGCTGTCCATTGGCCTTTGTGCATGTCTGTTTTACCTAGTCTGTGTGTTTTACCTAGTCTGTCTGATCATGATATACACAAAAAAATAGAATGTGGTCGTGCATGAATGCAAGCTAGTTGCTGACATTCTGACACTCATAAATGGGGATCGATAGAGTGTTTGCGTGTTATTTTGATAAATGGCATAATACTGCATTTGAATGGCATAATACTGCATTTGCATGTTGAGTCTATTTGTTTAAAAATACCTTCTTTTCATGAAAGAAATGAATTCATTAAGTATTGGTATACTTCATTGCAAGAGTATGACAAGGGCCATACAGTGGTCCCAGTTTCTTTGACAGAGCCATGGATGGCAATTTGTTTTCCCCCAGAGGGTACCAATCACCTGATTAATTAGATCAATTTAGTTCACTTTATTTTTTATTCCATTTTCTTTTTAAAGACTAACAAAGTCAACTAATGTTTATGACATGAATAAGTACAAAAGAATGATGGGAATGTGCCATCTGTGTGGGAATGCAAGAGTGGATAAAAACATTTGGTAACGAGTTTGAAATGAAACATGGATCCTATAAAGTCAATCTGTGGGCTTGTGTAGGCAGTCCTGCCGAAAGCTTTTAATAATGGACGTGTCATTAATTAAAGAGGACCCTTATTCATCCATGAATAAAAGTACATTGTAAGTGAAAGTGAAATTGAATTAGAAACAAGAAGAGATGCTCTCAAAAACAAGAACAAGGGTTGAAAGGAAAGCATTCATTATGTCCTCTACTCTGATTAAAAATCTACTACATTTTTTGTTATATGCTATTTATTAAAGTGTCCTTTGAAGTATTGTTGCAGTTCAACAGTGATAAGGTTGCTGTAGAAACAGAATTCCAAACCATGGGGGCATTATCTGTGAATGAGAAAGATAAATAGACTTTTTTTTTTTAACAATCATCAGATTATATTCAATTTGGCTTCTGAAATCAAATGATTTATATTATAGTACTAGATTCCTGCATATTCTGCCTTCTCCCACGCATGAGAAAATATAATATACCAGCAAAGTACAGTTCCATTAACTAGTAAGCTCTTCCAAGGACCCCTTGTACCCTGTGGTGTTGGTGTTTGATGGAACAAAATGCACACACTTGATAACATAATACATACCTGTATATCTTTGCTGTATTTGTGTGATGAGACTAACAATGATATATATAGTGAATAACCCAATAATTCCATGAATATTCATTCATTTGTAAGATGTAGCTACCTTTGCCTATTAACTGTTAATTCAGAATACCTTGTAGTCCACTTTTTTATGCTTGAAATAAGTTTTGATGAATTTATCTGTTGTAATACAGGTGCATTGTACAGCTCAATGTGAAATACATTTTGGTGTACAGTCTCTAGACAAAAACAAAAACAAAAACACAAAAAAAAACCCAGCTCCCATATATATTTATTGCAGAGCTATCATGGATATTTCTACTAAATGCCCTAAAAAAGCAAGCACATGTACCATGTACTTCTGGTATTCTAAGAGATTTTCATAGATTTAACATTCTAGAAGTGGCAAGAATCAGTAGTTGTGTTAGATACTAACAGGCAGATGTGTGGCTTGGTGTGGCTAGAACATACAGTATGCTGACATTCACTGCAGGTGCATGTATGCAGCCACACGCACAGTGACGAGCACTTGCTTGCAGAAGCTTTCCATAGAAGTCAAACTCACCTAACCAAGCTCAAATCCACCCCCACGCCCCTCCTACCACTTCTCACTGCCCCCCTGCTGCCCCTTACCCCTGCTGCCCCTTACCCCTGCTTACCCTTGACCCAGGTCCTTTTCTCTCTCTCGCACATTGTACACACACAGCTCGTCTGCTGCCAGCACCAACCCGTTCCACCAGCCCTACATGGCCCACCCCAGCCCCCAGGGTAGTCCAGCCGGCGGCAAGGGAGCTCCCCAGCAGAGATCGGCGATCAGCAGTGTCTTCTATTGGCGGAAATGAATCCGGGACCACCCATTGCCAATTTGAGGGATGGCATCCATTCTGGCAAAATGGATCAGCAGTTTTCGTTTTCATTTGGATAATCCCTGAATAAGTGATTGATCAACCAGATGAATTATGTTGCATTCCTTTGTTGTTGTTTTTAATTTTGGAATGCGGAGAATTTTGTATCCCATGAGAAAGTATTGCAGTTGAAGATGACACTATTTTTTTGGATTCATTATCAATTTCCTCAAAGCTTATGTGGGTGCAGTGCAATGAGATTCCCAACTACCCAGACTGATCTTGATGTACTACTCAGTAGTCCCACACAATCACACAAATGCCAGATCTTTCAGATCATCATTTGGGAGGAGTTGTCCTGAGCAAACTCCTTCACAAATGTCCATTTGACATTAATGCGTGGAATCACCCTGTGAAGTCGACACACACGACTGACGTCGGAGTACAGAGTCGAAACCCTCAGCAGTTTTGCGGTGGTGTGGTCAGAAATGATGCATGCAAAGTCAGTGTAAATAAACATATTAATTCTAACCAGAAAAGTGTGGACAATTTTGTTAGGTATTGACTTGAAGTGAAAGCGTAAAATTGTGTCCCCGACAAATTTCAATTAAGGAGACTTGTGCTTGTGCAGGGAATGACAAACAAACCAATCATCAAACAGGAGCGCACACACAAATACAAATTACAGACTCTGTCTTGGCTTTGCCTAGTAGAGAGTTACCCTGGCATCCATACTTCTCACTTTAGTATCAAGCCTACTAAGACTTGAATTTTGTGTGAAAAAAAAAGACACAACCAAATAGACAATGACCACTGCCCAGAATGATAAAAAAAAAGTCTCTGAAGCTTTGTATTTTTAATGATTCCATTGGATATCTTGAACTCACACAAAGCACTCTGCAATAGTAAAGTGTATTTGACCATTCATGTATCTTGTACAAAAAGAGTCTGCCAATGGCAATTATCTGCTAAAGGCTCTCCTTCCATGTATTCAAGTACTGGTGCAGAAAAAAAAAAAAAGATGTTCACATTTTGATATGTATCAGGTATTCAATCATTTCTATTGCAAGGGCTTTCAGTCTGCATGAAAACTGCAATGAGAAAAAGCATCAAAGGTGATCCGAAAGTGATTAAAAGTACAGATGTGTGTGGATGGGAGGTATAGTCTGAGAAGCAGAGTTTTCAAGGCATGATGTGGGTAATGCCGGGTCATGTTCAACATGTGTACATAGGTGTCGCACGTGTACTTTCTCGATGGTTGCACAGACTTTGCGCGGCACCCTTAATGCGTGCGAGGGTCATATGTCAGATTTATGAATAACAGTACAGTTTGGCCAAGGAGCCATGTGCACGAAGCTAATGAACGGATTGCAGTGGAACCTCGTTTTTACAAGATCATATACAGTGAGACGCTGGATATTACCAGGCAATTTAATGGGTCCCATTCTTTTTATGTTCTGATTTTATACATGACATAAACGAGATTCCTGATATAACAAGGAAATTTCAGTGGTCCTAAGAGCTCGTGATAACGAAAGGTTCCTTTGCACAGAGGTGTTTTTATACTGATTCTGTCTGTAGAACGAGAATGCATCACATGGCTGGCTCCAGCCTGAGAACAGTGAATTTGTTTGACAACCGATCCCTTCATGTAATGAAGCATTATGTTATTAGAGCCAGCACACGGAAGACTATATGTACCCTACATGTGTAATTCTTTGAGGCATTTTGCCTGCTATCAGCTCAATGTACAAAGATATAATGAGCTACATGTATTATCATACAGCATTATATATTTGCAAGGAAATCTCTCTGTTTTGCAGCTTTATAGATGACTTTATAGATGTTGAGATATATTTGCAAAAAGCTTGAAGACAGTGCTCCCCAAGTAGGTGTATAGATGACTGACTTTTTTGCAAATCAAAGTTTGTATATTCAGATGGTTAGTATTGTTGTTACCACATAAAGATTTAAATGTCACTGTATAGCAAAGTACTACAAATGTAAAAGAATAATGTAGAAATACCTGAAACATGATAAACATATTTCCATTACTTTCATACCTTAAGATATATTTTGAAATACAATTTGTATGTCCAGTAGTCACAATGAATCATTATGAAATATTGAATTGTGTATGATGTTATCATATGTACCAGTTGTATATAGCCATATCATCACATTCCCATATGCCTAAATATGCCCATAAGTGTACTACTTACAACAGTGAAACAGATTATGTACTATTTTTTCCTAATTATTCCAGTTGGTTTGTGTACAAGGTGTTTAGTCCATCCATGTATTATACTTGTTAACTCGTCAGTACAAAAGAGGCATGGGTGTGCCATGTCTACCAATGTCCACTGCCGTTCAGACCGTCAGCAGCAGAAGGACGATAACTAGGCAAAGAATGAGGGAATTCCCCTTTGCAGCTACCAGTGGAGGGAATTTACCCCTTCTGATATTACCTCATTGTTTCAGCGGGATTGTTGGTGTCAAGCAGAAAAGTTGTGGAGATAAACGCTTCATTTTGCTGTAATAATCAATACTTGCCAACCAGCCAGTGGCTTGCAAAAGTATTAGAGGATTGTGAACATCCATGTAATTAGAGTACACCATTTGAAATATCTTTTTTTACTCGTCCTTGTAAGAAAATTCAAAAGAGCCATTAATTTACATTAGACATTTTGCGCTGTCTTTTAAAGTATTACAAAATTGTTCTCTCTCATATTTTCCATTTGCTGCGGTGATTCTGTAATCCTCTCGATGTAATGCACAAAGACTTTATCTCCCGCGAGATTTAATGCCCACACAATCTTAGACGATGTACTGATAGTCTTGTTTTCAAGAGTTTGGACGATGAGATGTTAGGCAGAGCCAAGTACGCTGCATGTTTGCTCTCTCTTTTCTGAAATGGCTGCCATTAGTTTGGAGCAGTTTACAATGATTTCGGTGTCAGCTGGTCCCCCAAGGCATTGAGGTTTAGAGAGACTGTGTGCAGTGCCAGATGTTTTGCACTCACAAAAATTGTACCCCTCCCCCCCCCCCCCTTCCCCTTGCTGCTAACACTGTGGAGATATGTGCATATCTGAAGGCTCATCCCATGTGATATGGATATGTGTTGTTTTTCACATATAAAATGCAAATTTACATCTTCGAAACTTATATTGTTTCTTATATTGCATGCCTTGCAAGAAGGGAGGACTATTGAATCGTTTTTTTTTATTTTTTTTTAGATGAAGAGAACAAGTTTGGAAGCATTATTCAATTACAGTGTCAAAATAAAATATGCTGTGATATGTCTGACAGTGCCAGATTGCATTATTCAATTACAGTGTCAAAATAAAATATGCTGTGATATGTCTGACAGTGCCAGATTACTACTGACAATATCATAGCACTTGTTAACCACAATTCTCAAGAGTTGACATTGAAATATTCTCTTACATCAAGGTATGGTTGCATACTGTCCACTAACTACGGTTTAATTTTTTATTTTGGTACCAACATTAACAGGAGAATCTCATATAAACAGGAATCAGAAAATACAGAGTAACAATCGTATAAAGGAATCCAGCAATTATATAATGGTTTTTCCTCTTTTGCTGATGAACGCTCAATAATCTCTTACAAATTTTATAGCGCAAGCGAAGTGGGCCAAAAGGGTTCCTCGCAAGGCATGCTCCTAACACGGAGACGGATCCTTCTCTTACATGGTCACGAATAACACAGCAAGGTTTGGCCCTGAAGACTGAGTGCGCCCTCAGTGTCGAATGTCCTTTTAAGAAAGGAAACGCCTGCTGATGAGTTTACTAGGCTACTAAATCTACTGTAACAGTACTTTTGCTAACGCCTCTATAGTTAAGCCAGGAAAAGGGGAAATGTGAATCGTATGATTGTCATAATTTTGACTGAATGCTATCTGTATTTTGTACAAACCTGTATTCTGTGGTATAGCCTAGCATCATTGCCAGCAGTTTTGATGATATTGTCGTAAATTTCCTCTATCACTTTGTTTCGAAAGTACATGTATATGCACATTTATAGTGAGCTCTATCTGTAAATTTTGTTTAATTGAAGAAGTGTACAATGTGCAAGAAATGTTGTCTTTCCCCACGAGAACAAAGCTTTTATATATGAATTTACAGTGCATTAATGTGCCGTCACAGTGTGGAAGGTCTGTTTGGTTGGTTGTCCAGCCACAAGTGAGAGAAAACTCTCAAGTTTATTAGATTTCTTAGTTGTTTTATTTTTATATGTTCTCATCTCAGAAAATGTATACCATGTGACTGCCTGTGAGCCATTCTGTTTGTCAAAGGCTCTGGTAATACGTTTCAACAGAGCAGATTTCCTACAACCTTATGGTGGTTTCCATGATAACAGGTTGACTAGCAAGGTGGTTGTCTTGGCTTCACTGTGAAATTTACATTATGGGTATCAGAATTCTGCTGCTTGAGGTAAAACAGGTGTCACCTGAATGAAACAGGTGTTGCTTGAGTGAAAACAGGTGTTGCTTGAATGAAAACAAGTGTCACTTGAATGAAAACAGGTGTGGAATTGAGTTCTTTTATGTGTACATTGCAGTGAGGGTTTACACACAAAACCACGGAGCAACCAAACTATCATAAAGACCTTCCTCAGTTGCTATTACTTTAGTGTAAACAAGAATGGAATCTTGTTTACATCAAAGATATTCACATTAAAATGTCAGGGTTTGGTTGATACAATTTCCTCACTCTTCCCAGTTCAAAAACTGGACCATGATTGTGTTTTTGTCTTTGTTTAATGCTTGTGAAACCAAGTAGTGTCAGCGTAAAGTGCTATGTACCAAGGACAATTGTGCCAAATTTGTTGTGTATGATATTTTCTTTTGTCTCCAAAATCATATGATGTAGAGATTACATCATTCCTGGATTATTTCAGATATGGTCTCTGTTTTGTGTTGTTTCAAGGTGACTTATACAAAAGGAATGAATTATTACCTTCACTTTTGCAGGTATTACATTAAACAGAACATTGTCAAGGAACAGGGATTTTATGTTCCATGTCGTTGTGAGACATTGCTCTTGTGCCAACTATTGCCCACAAAACCTCTGTCACATGATGTGATACAGAGCTGCCAAGTCTACCCGATGTAGTACAGACAGTAGGCTTCCTAAAAAATGGAGATATCTTTTCAGTACCCTGGCAAGAGAACGTATAAGGTTTTCTGATTAGACACCTGAGTTTGCATACATTTATTGAGATTCAGTTGCACTTGAGTTTCTGCCGGAGTTCCATGTGTGAATGTTAGCAGTCCTGGGGTCCATTTCATGAAAGTCTTATGAGAGACTTTTTTGCTCCAGTCACGCTTATGAGAGACTTCATGAAATGGATTTTACTTCTCTTGTAAAGTCTCTCATAGCTACATATATGAACGACTTTGGCCATTCTTAGATTTATGTAAAGACTTTTATGGAATGACTTCATGAAACGGTCCCCAGGTGACGAAGCACAGGGTAGATGTGATCTCCCTCGCATGCTTGAAATAATACTTGATACTTAGACAAAAGATTTATAACATTGTTAAAGATTGAGATTGGAAAAACACTCTTCTATTGTCCGGTTGGTTTTTTGTATGAAGAACTTGTAGAATGGATCTTTGTAGGCCTTCATTTGAAACTCCTGTCAGTTTGACAATCTGTAGCACTCTGTGATCATTAGCCTCCCTACAATGATATGTACTGTCTTAACCCAGGCCACACTCAACCCTGGCATTTTTCAGGCTACTTATCAATCGGTGGCTGACTCACGGTTTAGATTTGCTCATGCTTGCATCGGACGTATTTTATGTGATGCATCGCAACTTTATGTAATCTTTAATTTTGTGGTTTTGTACCGCTATGATGTTTACTTTGCAATGATTTTATTTACAAGGTACCAAAATTGATAGTGGTAAGTTTTGTGTAACTCAGTATGGTCACAATGTTAAATGTTGTTGTCTAAAAGAACTGTAATACTATTAAATCAAGTAATCATCTCATTATTAATGCTCATGGTATTAGATTCTTACTCCAATTTTCTTTTTTTTTTTTCTCTAATAATTTCTTGTAATATTCAAATTTCATTTATGCCTTATGTACCAAGTAGATTTTAGCTTGTGGGCAGTGGTGGTCAAACCCGACGAGTTTAGTACCAGCAAGGTAGCAAAGGTCAGAGAAGTAGAGTCGCCAATTGACAAGGAGTCTTTCACCATCCTTTGACGTAAAATGTACAAATTTTTAGAAGAGTAAAATATGATCGGGGGTAGCATGCATGAAAACATGGAAGTGCTGTTGTATTACTGTCCTTGTTGGGAATTCATACTTTGCAAAATAAAATTGTAATTTCCAAGTACATGTATGCATTGATGAGGATGAGGGCAGTAACAAGATAAGAAGAACAGCTCTGACCATATCCTGTTAATATACAGATCCATGAGCAGTGATTAGGATTGCAACGATTCAATAATTCTGAATCGTGGGGAGATTGGGTGTGTATGCCGAGATCTTTGAGCCCCTTTTTAACCTTCCTAGCTATCCAAAGCACACTTGACTATGTCATATAAGTGTATTCTAATCCTTCCCCGGTCAAATATACCGGTACCTTTCATTTCTGGTCTGTGGTGTGGGTCCTGTTCACAAGCATTCATTTGCACCACCCATGGTATGTGTTCTTTAACCTGTTGAGGACGGGCTGATTCTATGGTTTAATTGGCAATATCTGTCCACTCTGGCATGAACAATTTTCTGACAGGGAAGTAGAGGCTGCTGTGAATCCAGCAGGACCCAATTTTATTGTCTATTGTTGCTGGGCCCACTTCCAAATTATGCCAAATTATCCTTGGGTTGTATGGAGAAGCATTAAAGGGAAGGTAAACCCAAAGAGCAATGTGGATTGAGTGAAAGCAGCAACATTAGGAGAACACATCAGTGAAAGTTTGAGGAAAATCGGACAATCGATGCAAAAGTTATGACTTTTTAAAGTTTTGGTGATGGAACCTCTGGATGAGGAGACTACTAGAGGAAATGACGTATGAGTGGACAACGATACAAAGAAAATATAAAGGAAATTCAACAAAAATTCACTTTTCTAGAATTATGAAAGAGCAGTGGACTAACCGCTTTCAGAAAGCAGGGGGAATAATTGCTACCCTTTAACATATGTCAATATCAAGTTGATGGAATTTGTAATTTTCATGAAAAATGGAATTTTGTAGTATTTTCTTTATATTTTCTTGGTATTGTTGTCCACTCATACGTCATAACCTCTAGTAGTCTCCTCATCCAGCGGTTCCAACACCAAAACTTTAAATATTCATAACTTTTGCATCGATTGTCCGATTTTCTTCAAACTTTCACTGATGTGTTGTACTAATGTTGCTGCTTTCACTCAATCCACATTGTTCTTGGGGTTTATCTTCCCTTTAATGCCCACATGTTTTCATAGTGCATGAATTTACAGTGTAAAATACGACTTCCATGGAAATTCTCTTTTTTTTTCTTTTTTTTTTTACATCTTTAATAATTTTTTGTTTTAGTTATCTTGCTGTCAGCTCATTCGAGTGTCTTTTATTTTGATGTATGTTTCCACCCGTGCAATAATGGTAGGAATATACGGTAGAGTATGTTGATCAGAGCGATTTAGTGTCGGATGTTACATGAATGGTTATTGTTTGGTTTGTGTGTCAGTGTGGCAGTGAATTGATAATAATCATGATGCAAGGCACGAGAGAGGCATGATAACCTTTTATGGTTTAATTTTCTTAAAAGATTGGTGCAAAATGAACTTAAGATAAATGGCAAAAGATACACATAAATGAATTGAATTCTGTTTTATGGTGACCACAATTGACAGTTAACCAGTGTTTATTGAAATGGATTACAATTGGAAACATGATTTATTTGTGGTGAACAGCCACCAGAAATTGATGTTTAGTTTTTATTTTGTGATTTGAATTTCCCCGAGGAGTGTTTCTTTTTCACCCATTCTGAAAGTCTGAGATTTTCAGCAACCATTTTATCTATGTCAATTCATACTGAAAATAGATGATGATGCTTCTGTTTTTATACCCACATTGTGTAACCATACTGCGAGAGTTGTTCTCTGAGGTCCATTTTGTGAAACTATTTCGCAAAAGTCGTAATTAACATAACTTGCAGTTTACCAAGGAGGTGACCTCCCTGCAGTTACCATGGCAAAAGCTAGAATACTTGCATCAATTTGCCGTTGCTCAGCTGCCACTGTAGTGATCCATAATTTCATTGTACATTGCAATTGTTTGCAAAATGTTTGATGACATGGGTCTCTAGACAGTGAAATGCCAAATGTTGAAATTGGCCCTATTTTTATTTATTTATTTCTATTTCTATTTTTTTTTTTTTTTTTTTTTTTTTTTTGGTGGGGGGGGGGGGGGGGGATGGTGGATGATCCGGAGGGGGGTGTTATAGCAGTCTTGTTCATGGCCTTCAGTCTGTTTTAGACAAGCATGTTTAAAAGGGTTGTGCCAGTGTGCCTGCTAAGGTCAAGCTCATGTGTAGTATGGATGCTGTGGCATAGTGGATAAGACTCCCGACTCCCAATCAGAGGACCCCAGGTTCAGTTCCCGCCCAGTGCTTATGTCCTTGGCCAAGATGTCTTTACCCACAATGTCCCTCTCTATCTAGGTGTATAAATGGGTACACCTGGCAATGCCAGGGCAATAATGATGGCAGGGCCCTCTGGAAGAATTGTGGCAGCACTGAAGAGGCTACCCTGGATAAAGAAGACCATATCATTATTATTATTATTACGTGCAGAGAATGCTGCATATGCCCCAATCCAGTAGAGTGCCGGTTTCATAGTTTTTGTTTTGTTTTGTTTTGTTTTCTATTGAGAACAATGCATTGTTGATGTATGCCTTATCCTCGTGAAATCTTGTTAACCAAAGTCAGAAGCCAAGTGCACACAGGGGACAAGTGCCGGTGTGTTTTCACAACATTTTATGTTTTAATCAGTCCACATTTATGTTTAATCAATCCACATTTTGAGATTGTTTGTTTTTTCCACTTGTCTTGAAGCCAACAGGCATTAACAAAATAGGTGGAAGTAAAATGCATATACCGGTATGTAAAATTAGTGAATGGAACCGTGAATGTTTGATTTGAATGAAATGGCTGGCAAATTGCAACTTGTTTGATGTGTAAGGAGGAGCTGTGGCCACATTCTCCAGTGCTCCAATGTAGTGGAATACTAGTACTGGTACATGTCTTTAGAATGTACAACATATAATGTCAGGAATGTGTGGGTAAAGCCATTGGGTGTTTGTGTGTGTGAATGTATGTGTGTATTTGTGCTGCATGGGGAAAACATGGAATGGTCTGTCTAGGTATATTGAAAGAAGACATTCCACATCTTTGCATTAAACACTGAAAATCGTGACAAACAAAGACTAATTGCATCTATGGTTTCTTGTGTTTTCCTTGTGAATGGCTTGTGTGTGCGTGAGTGCAGTATATGCTTGACGATATATATTTAATTTTTGCAGTTGTTTTGAAGAGTTTTGGTTATATGTATGTATGTGTGTGTATATATATATATATATATATATATATATATATATATATATATATATATATATATAGTTGAGACAATGTAGATAACAGAAGATGTCGCATGAAACCGGCAGAGTTGTGAAGCTTTCGACCGTGGTCTTCCTCAGCTTTAATATCTGTTTGTGAAACGAATTATATGTTTTTGAGAATAACAATTCTGGAGTCATAAACACAATATATCAAATATAAGTTGAGCATGAGTTGATAGTTACATGGCATACTTGGCAAAATATTTTTTGGCACTTTGCAACATCTGTACCCTGGTTTTATGTAAAATGAGACTGTATTCACGGAAAAGATGGAATGTTTGTAAAGGATTGAATTTTTGATGTTGTATTGGTTAACTGATAGGTACTGTTATATATTCAGTTATTATATGATGTGGATTGAAGGAATTATATAATTATATATGTATGTGTATGTGTGTATATGATATTTATGTGTATGTATGCATGCATATGTATATGGATATATATTTGTATATATATATATATATGTATGTATGTGTAACGATCTCAATATGAATATATATAAATATGAATTATGAATAGATTAATAGACAGATTGATAGAGGTGTACACAGAAAAATTATACTGTGCGACATAATTTTGTTATAATTCTCATGTGGCAAGAGCATGAAGATTGTTTCAGTATGGTATATTAAATAATGTATATATTGTATATTTCTGTGTTAAATACCTAGGAACAGTGGCAACACACTATCCACACTCTCTATCCACTCCTTATCTGTACCCGATTTCCATGCCTGCTATTTTGATTGTTGGTAAATCAGCTATATGGGTTAATGACCACGAGAAATGTTCATTGTATCGTAATTGTTAACAATCCTTGTCTGCACTGACACGACTGACACACTTGTAACAATGAACCTAATTCTTTATACTACCCTACTCCTGCCCGACATGCACCACCGCACACAAACCTTCCCCCAACATCACATGATCACTCACATCCCGCCACTAGACAGCCACAAGACATCCAGGCAACTCAAACGTCTGCTTAGCAGGTAATTATTTTATATAGTTTATTTACGATATATGTTTGATAACTTTTATTGTATGATATGTTTGTATGCTACATATACTCACTATATACTTTATTTACAGTTACACATTGTTGAATGTGTTGCAAAGTGCCAAAAAATATTGCCAAGTATGCCATGTAACTATTAACTCATGCTCAACTTATATTTGATATATTGTGTTTATGACTCCAGAATTGTTATTCTCAAAAACATATAATTCGTTTCACAAACAGATATTAAAGCTGAGGAAGACCACGGTCGAAAGCTTCACAACTCTGCCGGTTTCATGCGACATCTTCTGTTATCTACATTGTCTCAACTATAATTAGGTGATCCGAGTATCCTCTCGGATCACCTTCTGTTTTTGTACGGATTCTTTCTTCTTCTTCTTCTTCTTTTTCTTCTTTCTCCCCAAAAGTTGTGCATCGATTAGCTCAGAAAGTCCTCTTCCTATCAATTTCAAACTTATACCATATATGTATCGTCTCCCGAAGACGGCAATCGAACTAAAATCAAAGTGATCATTCGACCGTGACGTCACTATGACGTCATTATATGAAAACACATTCTCAATCATATCTCATTAATGGAATGGAATTTTTCAATGAAATTTACGTCACATATATTTCAAGTTATGCGCATTCTATTCATATTCTCAAAATTCATATTTTCTCTTAAAACAAGCGCGTATGCGCGCGTTGAAATATTTGTATGCTCAAATCGAGCTCAAATTTTTTTTGGACACGTTTCAGACCATTTGGAGCATTTTTTGAAAAATTGAAAAAATTGGACGGACGCGTACGCGCGCGCACATATACGCACGCACAGCTCATATGCAATGGAAATTTCCCATTTTTTCACACTTATTGGATGCCTGAAATGTCAAGGAATATTTCTACCAAGTTTCAAGTCAATCCGACTCAATATGACGTCATACGGACCCGTCAAAGTTGAAATTCCGCGCGCGCGTCAATGGCGATATACAGTCCAACAATGCAAAAAAACCGCCAATTTTGAATCCGATTTTACTCGTCAGGATGGACGGTGACCCCCCATTTTTTTGACATATTCTGAAAGCTGATGAGTTGTACATGTCAATTCATGGGTTGGCGATGCTGGAAAAATGATTAAAAGATATCAAATTTCTTAATACAATTAAAAAAGTAAATTTTCAAAATGACGTCATCAAATTTCAAGTTCCTTCGAGCGTATCTCACTTATCCTTTGCCAATTTTCACCCAGATTTCAGTATGTTGTAGTTTATTAAATACTCTATCATAAATGTAATAACAACATTTTGATTGGATGACGGTATTACCTCGTAAAAATGGATTGAAAGTAATCTTGTCAAATTTGACCAGTTTACGTGTTATCTCTATGGGAGTGCAGTTTTTCTGGAAATGAAAATTGACATGACTGTCTTTTTCGAGCACTAGCTCACTTATGCTTCGGTGAATTTCTCCCAGATTTTGATATGTTGTAGCTGAGACTTTGAGCTATCATTAATGTGCCCTTCGTTTTTTCATACGGTGTCGGGATCATGTCCGAAAACTTGGTTGAAATTAAAGCTTATCTTCGATGTATTGAGATATTCCTTTCTTTTTGCAACTTTCTTTACAATAACTCAAGAAAAACAAGCTCAATCAGCCCAATATTTTGCACATGTTTAGTTCATGTCACGTACATTAGCCGGGTTCACACGTACAAAATAGCGGGATGACGATCGCGATCCATATCTCTAGTTTTTTTGCGAGCGTCCACACGTACCAAATTAGCGGGATAGCGATCGCGATCGGTATCCCGCTAATTTGGCGAGCGTCCACACGTACCAAATTATCCCGCTAATTGCCGATAGAGATAACAGCAGAGCCTGCAAACTGGGTCACACCGCGCCCTTCTCTATCACTGCCTGCGCGCACTTCCCTTTGTCCTTCGCAGAGGCCTCGCTGTTGTGATGTGCGCATTGCATGATGGGATGTAAAAACTCGAGATTCTAATCCCGACCGTTCACACGTACCAGCGCGGGGCCAATTATCCCGCTAATTGATGAACTAGTGCAAGATTTCTTGGGATTAGCATCGCGATGCTTATCCCGCTAATTTTCGGGTTTTTTCTGTCCACACGTGCAAAAAACTCGGGATGACGATCGCGATGCAAATCTCGAGATTTGTATCCCGCTAATTGGTGTACGTGTGAACCCGGCTATTATTTCATAAAATAACAACTACTTGATCAGACGTCATCTTGGGTATGTAAATTAGGGTCAAAGGTCATAAATGTATCATCTTGTATCTTGGTGAATACGTGTCCAATTTTTTTCAAATTTTGCACACGTAACGACCATGTTACAAGGATCATTTCACAAAATAACTACTTTTTGCTCAGATGCCATCTTGGATTTGCAAAGTGGGGTCAAAGGTCATATGTACTTCTTCCTTTATCTTCGTTATGACGTGTTATCTCTATGGGAGGGAATTTTTGTAGATGTGAAAATTGACATGATTGTCTTTATCGAGCACTAGCTCACTTATGCTTCGGTGAATTTCTCCCAGATTTTAATATGTTGTAGCTGAGACTTTGGGCTATCGAAAATGTGTCCTTCATTTTTCATACAATGTCGGGATCACGTCCAAAAACTTGGTTGAAATTAAAGCTGATCTTCGATGTATTGAGATATTTCTTTCTTTCTGCAACTTTCTTTACAATAACTCAAGAAAAACAGGCCTTATCACCCCCATATTTTGCACATGTTTAGTTCATGTCACGTACATTATTTCATACAATTACAACTACTGTATCTTGGTGAATACATGTCCTATCTTTCCCATATTTTGCACACGTAAACACCATGTTACAAGGATCATTTCACAAAATAACCACTTTTTGCTCATATGCCATCTTGTCTGTGCAAAGTTGGGTCAAAGGTCAAATATACTTCATTCTGTATCTTCGTTAGTGTATACGGAATTGTGTACCATAGATGGCAGGTCTGACTCCCTTTTCTAAATGAGAATCCAAACATCACACGGCCAATGTCCACTAAACACAGATGAAACCGGTATGGTCATGCCTATTGGGATCAGGAGACTCAAATCGTTGATTTACGAACAGATCGGATCACCTAATTTGTCAGTCTTGACAAATTCCGAGTCTAGTTTCATTTAAGATGACAGAGGCGTACGGCAGGAATATCAGCATCATCACACTATATATATATATTGTAACACATGAAAAAGCTGTAACATTCGGGGATACACTGTAGTATGTTTTTCAAGTGGTGGTCATGTCGTTGGATGATGACGTTTGAAGGAAAATTCCACATCAGTTTAGATTTAGTCTGAAAAGCCAGAGTTAAATTTGATCAAATTTGGTGAAGATTAAGGAAGTTATGAAATTGCAAGGATTTACTAATTTCTGCAAAACCATTCTGGAACAGTTTATATGAATATGCAAATGAATGAGCTGATGTCTCAAAATTTCTAATTGATCATGTACAAAATATTGACAAAATTTCTATTTTTCTTCGATCTATACAAGTGTTAATAAATGTTGTTCTTGTTGTGTGAAGTCCTTATATGTGATTGCTTTCCCTGCATGTTTGTCATTTTGCCTCTGACAAAGATTCTGCTAGGATCGAAAGCTCAGGCCCCATTTGACTCCATTTTACTCCATTGGCTCACCTTTATTGGATAAGCAGTTTTCAGCAGCATTTTTTTGCTACAAATGTTATTCTTCACTGAATAACTTCAAAGTCCTGATCAGTCAGATGTACAATGGTATTAGGATTTGAGACTAGGATATAGTGGCATTTGAACAAAAAAAAAAAGAAAAATAAAGAAGTGTCTAGATATTATGTTCAATATAAATGGCAAGTTTTGTGGCACTGACATACAGCGTAGCTCAATATTTGCATATTCATGTCGACTGTTCAAGAACCATTCTGTGAAAGTTAGTGAAACTTCAAAATTTCATAACTTCCCTAATTTTTATCCGATTTTGATTTTTACTGTTCTTTTCAAATTCTACTCTCTTTTTTTTCATACCACCTTTTAAACTGGTCTGGCATTTTATTACCATTTCCTTGTTTGTTTGTTTGTGTTTGTTTTTTTGCTTCAATCATGTAAACATGAGAAATCTACTGTGAAATGTCCAACGATGTACTAGCTACTTAATAAGATTCACCCCCTACTATGAGGGTGGTCAGAATCTATGCGTGTGTTCACTCTATTAGGGTCAACACACTTTCAGATGGGCATCAACTACAGAAGTGAAGCAACAGTTACACATAAGAGTGTTCATTTTTAAGTTGTTCTTTATATTGTATACACAATGTACACATCATATGAGATAATTATATTGTACAGTAAATACAGTAAATAGATAATGACTGGTGGCATACATTATGGTAATGAGACCACTCTTCTGTTGCACACTTTTAAACTGGACATTGTAAGACATACTTCCACAAGAAGACGCTGTACACAGTGCTATGCCTTGTACAACATACTCGTACGACTCGTCTATTCAAATCTACAAAGAGTACCAGTCATTGATACCGAATCGCATTTGTACAATCGTGAGGCATGAATTTCATACTATTTACTATGTATACAGAGAAATTAGCTAAATAGTTCCAATAATTACACTCAACATTCAAAACTTGCACACACTCCTGTACATGAGACGATTTAATATCTATATGCATGCCTGATGACGACAAATGATTGATTGATTTGTTCCATTTCTTTCACAATTTCTTGGTGCCATGTAAAAATTTTGTTTGGCCCCACATAAAGTCCCTCTTTTTGATTACACACACGCACAAATGCACACATGCACACTTTTTTCAAGGGTATTTATTCAGTTTCATTCATATAATACAAGGACAGTAATTTAACTTGTATTACATGTAAAAGAGTATTTGAATGGCATTTTAATAATCTTGACACAACAAAATTATTTTCTTCCCTGCATACTTTTTTACTTACACAATAGAAATATTGAAAGTTGATAAGACTTAGCATCTCATTTTGTAATTGATAACTGTAGAAATGAAGATACAATTGTACAGCAAAATAGAATGGAATCGTGCTACATGTCTGTGGACCAAACAAACCCATTTCCCCAACAACTCTCTACAGCTGCCCTAGCTCCTAACCCTGCAGTCCATCGGCCAGCATAGTGAAACCACCCCCACAGAACAATTTGAAGTGATGTTTTCTGAATAGCTCTGACAACCAGTGATCAGAACCCACTTGCTGTTTTTTACCTTTGCGGTGGGTGTGGTCACCATTGCCATTCCCATGGCAATGCTCAATAAAAAAATAATAGAATCTCAAATACAGGTTTATAGCATTTGATAGAAATGCTCAAATCTCAAGTATCTGGTATCATATTAAAGCATCAATATACACAATTTTCTCCACTGTGATATCACATTCTTTGTTCTTCTTAAAGATTACAGGTCATCTATGCGGGGGTCAAAATGTTACTTTTTAACTTCTTTTTTTTTTAATGAACGAAACACATTAAAAACATCTATAGATTAAACAAATGGTAAGAATTGGACTGACACTTTTCAGAAAAAAACAAAACCCTCAATATATGTTCAGTGGCCTCTGAAAAAAACAAAAATATTTTGATTGTAACTTTAATCACACAGTTATGGTCCTCCTAAGTAGGCCCTACATGTATGACAAGAATAATGCAGCCTGCTGAGTAATTGCACAATACTAAATGCACCTTCTGGTGAGTGGTTCTGCACAATACTCACTGATCTCCATAGTTATAGTACTTTCTAAAGAGATCCTTGACAAAATCAAGCTTATGGTTGGTCAAAAGGTCTTATATTTTATGTAAGCATATCACATAGTTGTACACATTTCAGTTAATCTTGTACTATTGTGTTGTAGGATTAGCAAGAGAGAAAATGGATGATGAAATACCTCTACAACTTAAAGAAGAGAAGTTCACGAACCAAAAGCGATGTCAACCTTAGCTGTATTATACAATCACTGCAGTGCAAAAGTAGCATCAAAAGTCGCATCACAGACAGACACAAGTTTCAAGAAGATAAAGGAGATCTGACGCCTTATTGCACACTCAGACTGGGTGAAACCAATTCAATTATGTCATCATTGCAAAGAACATGCCAGAGAAGTTCCCAAATCATGAATATGGTTGCCACGGAGTATGCTACCAGAAGTTCTCTGGGTATTTAGCCAGACATCTCCACCTAGGTGAGAAGATAGTACCTAGCTGGGGCAGATGGATATACCTCAATGGAGAGAGGGGAGAGGAAAAGAAGACAAAAATCAAGTAAATGCCACCTGTTGATACCTCCATCACAGATAATACCACTGTAAAGCAGGTCATACAGACATCACAAGGAGTGACAGCTACAACTGGACAGCCATACACAATACTGACCTTTGATCTGGCTGCAGCAAAGGCAGCTAAGATGAAATCACATGGTTGAATCCAGAAAGGTACGACAAAGTGATCACCTGTCTAGGGACCTTTCACACAGCATGCACTTTAATGCAGAGGTGCTCTGGGAAAACTCGTTACCAAGGACAGCGGTATTGACGATGTCATGGTGGAATCCAGTTATGTGCTAACGGATCAATTGAAAAAATGCTTTCTGGTAAACACTACAACAGAGCCAGATACGTTCTCAGAACAGCTGTTGAAAGCTCTGGAGAGGCTGTTGCTGTCATCATTCCCAGATGAAGATGATGAACGTCTCAAATGAAGAGGAAATCCAGTTGATTTCCAATATTGCTACCAATGAAGCCCTGGCAGCTATGAAGGAAGCCCCAAAGTGGAAAAGCTGGATGGAAAAGTACGAAGAATACAAGTCTTGAGACGAGAAGAGGAGAAAAGTGGGAAAAACTGTTCGATTCTGGGCCGGTTTCAAGGACAAAATTTGGCTTCTGATGCAATTTCTCAATGCAACGAAGATTAATGATCTCAAACTCCATATCCAATGTCTACAAGAGATGTGCACCCTCTTCTTCAGCCAGAACAAACAAAACTAGACTTGAACTTGTTACTGGGATGAGTTAGCTGACACGCTGCAAAAAAGCACAAATCAAAGGGACTGGGACTAACGATACTACAGAATTGTTATTAAAAAGTCGTCGTCTTGTAAAATATAACAAATTTTCATCAAATTTCTCCATAATCATTATTATCCGTATTTAACCTTTTAGCTGGAAATAGCGTTACAAATAATATATAAATGGTGTTTATAGTTTGTGTTTGGTGATATTTTCGTAAATGCTATAGATGAGATAAGTTAGATCGTAGGTCTTGAGATGTTAGTATAAGTGATGGTGCACGCGAATTTATTGTTTAGTGGATGTATTCTTATAAATATTAGTGCATAAGATATAGGAAGTATATACATGAATATTTATTTTAAGTAACAAAGATCAGGATATGGAACTGTGAATGACATTAAACTGTTGCAATGTTGCTTGTTGTAAGTGTTGTTCTTGTTTATTTCACTTGTAGCTCTACACGGTAGCCACAAAATTTGCTTTTGACAAGGATGTCGTGGACAACTTCTATCATCTAGAGACGGTGTCCGTTGAAGAAGCAAAGAAGTCTCCCCAAAAAAGGAAACTTACTGTCAAAGGCGTAGTGTCGCAAGTAAGTTTGAACTCGGACGTACAAATCGAAGAGAGTGAGAAGAATATACTTGGTACAAGACGGCTACAGCATTGCCGTCTCGATCTCTCTGGAGGTCGTATTGTGATATGACTCTGGATACTATTGTGAGCGTAAAGTTCATGAATGTAAAAGTGGGTGATTCTTCAAGGGGAATACATCTGGAATCTACTCCATCTATGACCGTTGAGGTAAGTATTAAAATGGAATGAAGTATGTGTTTTGATATTGATATATTTCTGATATAATAAAGGTAAGTATTTCTCAATATGACTTGTGAAGAAAGTAATGAAAATACGAATGGTAGTATATATACTGTAGTTACTATCTGTTGAATAATTATGTTGTTACATTCGTTACATCTAAGTGTACTTTACATTGGATTGTATATGAAATATGTGAATAAAATGTTATTTAGGCACTTCCATAGACTCATCCAGGGGCAATTGAGTTGCTGGAAAAGAAAGAGATGAGTGTGAATGTTCTTAAGTGCCAAATTAAAAATAAACAAAACACAGAAAACATTACAATAGAACTAACCTACAATCACCACACAAGTGGACATGGACCAGGGCTAAGTGGAATGGATTCATTTGCAATGTGGTGGCATACCACAGAAAGAGCTCAACTCATCTCGCACATGCTGAATATTTTCAGGTAACTCAGTCCTATTTATTGAGTATGTAGCTCAATCTTGGTAATTATTTTTCACATTGTCAATAAATATTTCATTTGAAATTTCATTTCGATTCAACATCTTCCTAATCACATAAAAGTAGTTACTAATTTAGCGCATTTAAATGGGGAAAATCAACATGTTCAAAACATAAATCGGAGAAATGCAGGAAAGCCAGAAGATGATGTTGGTCTAACAAAATAACCGTGTATAACCACAACACTCAGAATATACTGATACAGGTCTGAATATGCATATACTCATACACATACGAGAATAAATGAATAACTATTTTTTTTTCTTATAAATTGCGTAAACCATCAAGTATGATAAGAAATGACAAGGAGACATAATGTTTGTCTGTACAGAGACCTACTGGAGGCTGACGAGTAAAGATGGTTGCAATTCGTTGCGGTCAAGGATCAAACTAATTCATTGGTGCCAAGCATGAATTAAAGGAAAGCTTCAGTGAATTGGTTGAAGATCGAATTGCTACCCAGCTACTAAAACTTGACTGTGAGTTCAAAATGAACCCTTCTTCGTCAAGCCACATAGGAGGAGTCTGGGAAAGGCAGATCAGGAACATCAGAAATGTCCTAAATGGGATACTTGATTAGTCGGGAACTAAAGACTCACTTGGATTCCTGACTTGATTAGTCGGGAACTCGACTCACAACGTCTTCTCTTCAAACATTCATGTATGAAGAAGCCATGGCCATCGTAAACATTAGACCCCTGACAGTTGAAGATCTGGAGTGTCCATATAGTCCACTCCCAGTGACGCTAAATCGTGTCCGGACCATGAAATCAGGTCTTGAGATGCCCCCACCAGGACAATTCGAGAGAGAAGATCCGTATCTTCAAAAGAAACGGAGGCGTGTGCAATACTTAGCAAATCTCTTTTGGGTACTAAGGGGGAAGGAGCACATGTATCTACATGCCCTGCAAGCCTGAAAGACTAGTGGTCAAAGCCGCAGTGAAACATCAAAGCAAATGACATTGTCATTTGGAAGACGAGTCTTTGCAGAACAGACTGGAGAATTGCCTAGGTTGTTGAGACCATTCCCAGTGACGATGGCTTAGTTCGCAGGGTGAAACTTCTCATGGCAACCCCAGACCTAGACAAGCAGGACAAGCCTCTCTACAAAAGAACTGTGATAGAATGACCCATTTACAGACTGATCGTTCTGATCAATAGCTTTGTAGGTAGGTATCGAATATGTTGCTCATTTTTTTTTTATTGTTTTCACGTCCATTTGCTGTAACATATGCTTATTGACTATTGATTTCACATACTTCGTTTGGTATCAAAAAACTTTTTATTACAACAAATCAAATGTATAATAATACTGATTAATATTGAAAAAAAAAAATTCATAGATGTTTTTGGGTGGAAGTGTGGCTGCCGCCCCCAGGTTAATCACCCCTGGCAGTGTTTGTTTGTTTGTTTGTTTGTTTTTTAATGCTCCACGCTTGAAAAAAATCATGCGTATACAGCTCTTAGGTGTAGGCAGTAGGCTTTGATCTTGCACAACTACATCAGAGTTAGAACGATTGTTATGCACAGTTTCTGTTCTGTACAATCAAAACCTTCAAAGCTGTAGCATGTACTCAATGGCCCGAATTCACGAAGGTGGTACAAATGAAACCATGGTTTAAACCATGGACAAAATCTATGGAGCGCCAAGTGTCGCATGGAATATTTCGTTACGAAATCAGTCATTTCGTCAATGAAATGATTATTTTGTAACGAAATGACAACGTTTGGTAACTAAATGAACACTTCGTCCACGAAATGATAATTTCGTTAACGAAACGGCCATTTTGTCGACGAAATGACCAATTTCGTAACGAAATATACCGTGCGACACTTGGCACTCCACAGTTTTTGTCCATGGTTTAAACCATGGTTTCATTTGTACCACCTTCGTGAATTCGGGCCAATGTGGCATGAATCAACGTTTGCATTTAGCCACGTAAAGCTGATGTACATTAACGTATTCATGTTGTTGATATGGACATTATGTATGAATATTCATGTTCATTTGTTTTGTAACAATGAATAAGCATACTACACCATTCAGTGCAGGCACAGGGTCAATAGTTGCATCCTCCACCTGTACTATTGGCTAGAACTGTGCAGAAGACAAAATTACAAATGGGTCTTAATTGCCTAATTCAAGAAACATGTTACATGATTTTAATGGAAACTTTTATGACATTTTAATATTATTATTATTATTATTATTATTATCATTATTATTACTATTATTATTATTATTATTATTATTATTATTATTATTATTATTATTATCATTATTATTATTATTATTATTATTATTATTATTATTATTATTATTATCATTAGTATTATTATTATTATTGTTATTATTATCATTATTATTATTATTATTATTATTATTATTATTATTATCATTAGTATTATTATTATTATTGTTATTATTATCATTATTATTATTATTATTATTATTATTATTATTATTATTATCATCATCATTATCATTATTATTATTATATTTATTATTATAATTATTATCATCATCATCATTAAAATCATCAATATTTTTATCATTATCATTAATGCTATCATTAGTTTTCTATTGCCATGAAAACAGCTGTCTACCACTTACCAACCATTCAATAAACTCTCAAATACTTTACAACAATTTTATAACAAAGTAATTACATTTAGCTGGTTCTGTCATAAGTTACTGGCTTTGAAATAAAAGTTACTTTTTTACCATTGCCATGGCAACTGCTTTAAAGCTTATAACCACCACTGGATTTGAATAAACACTTGATAATGGCTTAATATGATACCAAACACAGGAGATTTGAGCATTTCTATCAAATTCTATAAGCATTATATTATATGAGATTCTGTTTTCATTGAGCATTGCCATGGAAACAGCTCCACAGGCTACACCCATTGTTCAAAACAGCAACAACAGCAACAACACAAGTGGCTCCTGGTTACTGGTTGTCAGACCTATTTTCCGAAAACATCACTTCAAATTGTCTCCAAAGGGGGGGGGGGGGGGGGGGGGGGGGTACGGGTCTACACTGGCCCATGGACTACTGGTACCACTACATCTGTCTTATCCCCTTCACCGTCTTTTTTCCTTCCCTTGTGCCTGTTGCCACCCCCCCCCCCACTTCCTACACACACAAACACACACACACATACAATTGCATTTTATCACCAACTTGTTTACTTTTACAACAGAGACCTCCCCCAAAAATCACAAAGCTTGCCTGGAGGCTTTAAAACTGGGGCTTGCAAGACATGGTAACAAATAATGCATGCAAAACGCATTTAAGAAAATGAAATGCAAATGCATCCAGTATGCATACGTAGATGTAGATGAAACAACTTGTTACTACATACCTTTTAACACACTAGCACACTGGTCTTTTACATTCGGACTACTTGTGCGTTCATATAAGAAGCAAACTGTAAAATACAGTTGTGATAGAGACACTTGCCTGAATCAAACAAGAAGTGTCTTAAATAGACTTTACGGCAATGTGATAAAGCATACATAACCTTTCTCTAGGAAGAATTCACATGGTCTTGTATAATGTACATCCATGTGCAGCTTGACGAATGCACATCAACATGATACACTGGCCTTAAAAACATCACTAAAGTTTGCCCTCTTCCTGTGAATAATATTCAGGGGACTACATGTAAGTCTCTCTTTCTTCATCATAAATATCAGGGAATAATTTTCCTTCCTGAAATTGAATAGCAATTTTTGTCGATGGACATACATTTTCAACAAAATGGTATACAAGTCTATGTAATGAAAGTGCTATGCAAATTACATTTTGTATAGCAGTCATACCAAAATGCATAGCAAATTGCTATGCGAGACCAGGAAAATCATTCCCTGTATATTGTCGCTGTTTTTACTGTGTGACATCAACAGTTGACTCTGGTCACAGAGATCCCAAAGAGACCCAATAGCATGCAGTAAGGTGCCAAGTACTACTATATATGGCATGTACAAATTGAACAATCAATTCACTGAGTGTTTTATATATAGATTTTACACATACGGTATACATTCAAATGCTTAACATCTTTAGATTACATATTTTTTGAACATCGGAAGATAAAACTATAGATGACTTGTCAGTGCACTTGCTTTGAGTTCTACATCACAAATTGGGATACTGTAATTATGATATACAACGGAATGTGGCAAATACCCAAGTATGGTAGTTTTACGATCGCAATACAGTAGTATTTGATATTCGACATTTTAACTGAGATCACATCGATGTGCATTGCGTAGTCATTCAAACAAACAAACAAACAAAGAAAGCACAAATTGAAGATGAACAGGAAATATGTAAAATCAAATGGAAATTGTGACTGGTGAAATTTGTCCGCATTGCACAGGGGATCACTGATAAATGTATCCATTGTTGAAGGACAAGGTTTGCAAGTTCAGACGAAAAAGTTGAAAACCAAAACCATATGTTGGACTCAGTCCTTCGAACACCTACCTCACTTGTTTTGTATGTTGTCGTAAGGAGAAGTTTCTGTAAGCACCCCGCCAAAACACGCCTTTTAATATCTTATAGATTTCTGAGATCTAGGTTGGTGTGTGGATACTGCTGGCTTCATCAGCGGGTAGAAGAAACTCCCAGCAAATCTTACACCATCTTTCACTTTCTCTTTCCTTGGGTCTTCCCTGGTAGTGGAGCGGCATAGCTTGAAAATACCAAAGAATTGTGCATTTTATGATAAAAGCACCAAATTTGGCATGCATGTAGACCAAGTCATTCTGAACAAATTCAGATATTGGGCCATCGCGAATACCGCCCTCAACGGCCTTGGCAGCCATTTTCAAAATGGCCGACATATGAACTTTTTGTCCTTCAGTTTTAGATCAATTCTGTGATATTTTATGAAACTTGAATGTCCAAACATTATTTTTCATTTTCATGGGATATCAGGTTATTTTGAATACCAAAAATCATAATTTTTGAAATGAAGAATCATTGATATCTAATAGATTTTTGCCCGCATGAGACCAGAATTTTTAATAAACATGCTCCTTCTATGCTGAATAATATTAAGATACATGCATTATTTTCAACTATTTTTCCTTTTTCTCATTGTCTAATTTGTCCTTGTTACATCTGTTCAGGTTTAAGGCATTTCACTCATTGATTTTTGTGTATAAATGCCAAAAAGTAACTGAATGTCCCTTTGAAATAAGAAAAAAAATATATAAAAGAGCGCCCTCTGTGGTTGAAATTTGAGAACATAGAGAACTTCAACATCTAACTCAGATGAAGCTAGACAGGATTGGACTGATACGGTCTGGTACTACTGCATTCTTCCCCTTTGTGGACATGAGAACATCTCATGTAAGTTCAATTCCAATGTACAGTCTAACTTTTCCAAGAAATTTAGTTAGATTTATCTTCAAGACTGCTTTCTTGCCCTGTTAAAAGCAATTTGCTCTACAAGATGTTAGAGTAGTCTAGATAAGTCCCATACATTGCATTCTGTGTATGGAGGTGCTCAGCAGTCTGTATAGAGTAGGCACTACATTTGAAGTCATCTATAAGCAATGGATACGTAGCATGCCTAGGTCTGCAAGAAAATGTTATACTTTTAAAAGTCAAGATAATTATCCTTGATAATGTGAACTCATGGATGGCTTAAATTTGAGCTTAAAATAAGCTTCTGATATTTGTAATTTTGTGTGAAAATCTTATGCATAGCCATCCATAGCATACTTTGTCTAGGTAGGATTACTGTTTTGGTAGCCAAACTAGGCCTAGTTGCGTTTAAGTGCTAACATACTTTCCTGGTGTAGGGCTTATATTAAAGTCAATAAGAAAAAAATCTATATCTATTAAGAATTCACAGGCAATACTCGATATATTCTTTTCAATATCTCACATTAACTAGAACTTGCAGCTTATCAGTTATCGGAAATCACTAAATGGTTAGACTAGTCTATATCATATCAGTGGCGGATCGAGGGGGGGGGGGGGGGGCGCAACCGGCGCACCCCCCCCTTGTTTTTTTTTTTCGTGAAAAACAAAAGAAATAAAAAGAAAAAAATGAAATGAAACCCGGAAGTGCTATCAGAAATACGAGTCACGCCCCCCCCTTTACAGAATTCCTGGATCCGCCCCTGTATATCGATATTGAATTGCATTGTCTTTACGTCAGCACAAATCTGCAGTCAATATCAAACTGAAGTGAGTCATCTAAGTTAATTGTTATTTTCTGTCATGCATGTGTGTGTGTGTGTATGTGTGTGTGCATGTATGTGTGTGCATGTGTGTGTGTGTCAGTTTTTATGCAGGGGTTTTGAGATATCTACATCATACATGGACATGTAGCCTACATACATTAGTGTAGTGTTAGCATTTGAACTAAGATTCTAGTTGCAGCATGGATTTATTTGTCTCGACTAAGCAATCTAGATCAGTGTAAAAACTAGCTAGGACTGGTCACAAGTGGTAAAAACATAGGCAAGGGCACGAGGTCTATCTAATTGTGGTAAACTTATAGTATGGATCTAGCTTGCATCAAAATATAGTTCAGACCTGACCAGGATATTTTAACAGTTAACACGCGGTCAGTAAATTACTTAGTACATTTGTTACAGTTTCTTTCACTTTTACTTCGCCTCACAGACTTGTACTCGTAAATAAACCTCTTATTCATTAATTCTACTTTACACAGACTGAAATGATTTGGTTTTTGTGTGTGTGTCATACATCTATTATGGAAACTTTTGTCCAAAAAAAATCATCTATTGAATCTATTGGAAATGGATACATTGTAATGATAGTATATTCGGGATTAGGCGTGTAGTATTTAATACACATGTGTTTGTTAGTAATTGTGGTTGTGGTAGTGTTTGTCGTAGTAATAGATACAACCAGTTGCAGTATACAGTCAAGCCTGTCTATAGCATCTACTCAAGAAAAATGATAAAAATGGCCACTATTGACAGGTGGTGACTGTAAACAAATCGGTGAATATCAACACACTTTGCATTGTATAGCATTAAATTACGCACCTTATTCTAAGACAAAAAACAACAACAACCGCGAAATAAGTTTGCATGAAGAGCAAAACATTAATAGATGCAGATTAAAAAAAAAAATACTTCCTATCAAATTTTCTTTTAAATTACAATGTACTTCCATTGTTTTGATTGTGTAAAAATAACATTTCCAACCCTGAGCATGAGGTATTAGCTTTGCATTAATGAGGTTCACGAGCGAGTTTGAGGGAATCAATAACGGCGGAGCTGACGTAGGCAACAAACACAAACCCATACAAGTATCCCATTGTAGTTTAATATTTGAAGGGATTAAACCACTAGTCGGCATTTTTGGTAAAATAATCAAATGTTATTAGGAGCTGTCTCTGCCTTTACAGCATCTATTCAGGGTAGCATAACTTAAGCATACATCTATTCAAGTTAGTGGTGATATGGTACTTTGTGGCAAAGAGCAGTGTTTGTCAATCATGTCTGCATGATTGTGACTGATCTGGGACTCATTAAAATTCACACAATGAGCGAGCATAAAAGGCAACATATCCATGGCTGATTTAACAGTGCAGCTTTATTTTCGTGGCCGCTTTACGCAGTTAGATATTCAAAATGAGCGGACGCTGGCTGCGTTAGGCAGATAACCACCATATTCATGTATAAAGGGTATGTAATACAGCAATTTTTGAGGATTTTTCAGTAGCCGCTTTAAGCATGTAGCAAATATGAAAAGGTGGCTGCTAAGACATGTTTGACTGTATTACATACACATGTAGTGTACGTACAGACATCTGATTCAAATTTAGATTCTTATGATTTTTTCTTAGGATCTCCTTGAGGATGAAAGTGTTGTCTTCAGCCACGGTGAGGTTTGAAAACTAAAGAGATGCAGGGATAGTAATAATTTAATAAAAAACAAAATGTCAAAAAGTTTCAGACTCAGAGAAGCTGGACAAGATCAATATCAGCATTTCCTTCTGTCAAGTAAAACTGACTGGACTTTGTGCATTATTTGTCAAGAGGAGACTGAAGAGCCATTGACATGTCCACAAAAATCGAAAAGGAGAGACTCTACTTGTGGCTATTCAACACTTGCAGAAAATTTGGTTAGATTTCATGAGCTTGGGGATTTACCATTCCGATTGGAGAGACTAAATGATGGTAATGGAATTGAAGCATCCCTAACCGCTAATACTGCTCAGTATCATCAATCCTGCAAGCTGAAATACAACAACACAAAACTACAGAGAGCAGAGAAGAGAGCACTGTATACTGATGGAGAATGTCATGAAAGCGTTGAGAGCAAGCGCACACGATCAAAAAATGTACTCGCCAATGATGAAACGGACAAATGTTTCTTCTGCAGATTGCCTTCAGGTAGTGATGGTCTCCACCATGTAGCCACATTGCAAATGGACAAACGAGTACGGACATGTGCTTCTCTTCTGGAAGATACAGAACTGCTTGCAAAACTAAGTTCTGGGGATCTGATAGCCCTTCATGCAAAGTACCATACCAAGTGCGTAGTGAGATTGTACAATCGGGCAAGAAAAGCAAAAGCTGATAGATCGAGAATCAAAGACAAAGATGAAATAATTTCGGGCATTGCCTTTGCAGAGTTGGTTTTGTACATAGAATCATGCATGGACGAAGAAACAGCACCCGTATTCAAATTGGCTGATCTTGCACGACTGTATACATCAAGAACTGAGGAGCTTGGTGTCAAACTAGAGGGAAGGGTACATACCACTAGACTGAAGGAGCGTCTTTTGGCCCAGTTTCCAGGCATGCGTGCGCAGAACATAGGACGAGATGTCCTGTTAGCTTTTGAAGAAGACATTGGCATTGCATTAGCTAGAGCATGCGAACTTGATGAAGACACTGATGCAGTTCATCTTGCACGAGCGGTACAGATTGTAAGACGACACATCTTCGAGGGTGGTACAACATTTGCTGGGTTTTCAGCAGAATGCCAAAAAGAATCGGTGTCATCTTTTCTACTTGCTTTCATTAGCATGATACTTGAAGGTCCTAATACTAGACACCAAGCTAAAAGGGTGAACCCTGCAGCACTATCAATCGCCCAGCTTTTGAAGTTCAATAGTGTCAAACACACCAGGACGGAAAACACAACTCAATCCTCCATCACAAGACATCACATTTGTCAAGAAACGCCTGTACCTGTATACATAGGACTTATGTTGCATGCTCATACTCGCAAGAGGGAATTGGTTGACAGAATTTCTCACCTTGGAATAAGCATTTCCTATGACCGCGTTCTTCGTCTTTCATCACAAATAGGAAGTCGTGTCTGTCAGCAGTTTCACAAGGAAGGTGTTGTGTGTCCTCCAACATTGCATGAGAAGGTGTTCACTACAGCTGCTGTTGACAACATTGATCACAACCCCAGTTCAACAACGTCAAAGGACTCATTGCATGGCACTGCTATCTCCCTTTTTCAGCACCCCACTTCTGATAACAGAGGAGTAGAACGCAAGGTGGATACAGCCAAGGAGTCAAAGTACACAAGCACCAAATCAGTTGATTACTTGCCACACTTCTACACTGATGTGCCCCCTGTCGCAGGCAGTGTCAAGTCGTCATCCGTTCCGCCAACCTCTGTGACATCTTTAAGCCGGAATGGCTTCAAGCAGCATGTTGAGGAAGAACACAAGTGGCTTGCTCATACAAAGCTTCATCTAGAAAGCAGCACCAAAACAAAGGAAAATGTGACCTGGGCTGCATACCATGCAAGCAAGCAGCCAGTAGAGGATCATGTCATCTGTCGCACTGCCATTCTTCCCCTGTTCCATGAAAGTGCACACACAGCGGCAATGATTAAGCATGCTATGGGTATGGTCAAAGCTGCAATTGATCATCTTTGCCCTGGGCAGACACCAGTAATCACCTTTGATCAGCCATTGTTTGCACTGGCAAAGCAAATCCAGTGGAAGTGGCCAGAGAAATACGGTGAAGACAAGTTTGTGATCATGTTCGGTGGTCTCCACATTGAGATGGCAGCTCTGAAAGTCCTCGGAGACTGGTTGCAAGGCAGTGGCTGGGTGGAAGCACTTGTACAAGCACAGATGGCCACAAGTGGAACAGCAGACTCGTTCTTGAAAGCAGCACACATTACTCGTACAAGAAGGGCTCATCAAGTTACAGCTGCTGCATTGTACATTCTGAAACATCGTGCCTATGAAAGATATGTTCTATCATGTGAAAGAAATGACCAGGAAACAACGACAGTGGAAGAATGGAGCAATCATCGACAACAAACCTGCCCCCAGTTTCACTACTGGGCAACTGTGATGGAACTAGAGCTGTGTGTGCTGGTCTTTGTTCGTTCTTTGAGACAGGCATCCTACACGATGTACATCGATGCTCTAACAGAGCTAGCCCCATGGTTCTGTGCTCTTGATCACACAAACTACGCTAGATGGATACCTGTTCATCTCAAAGACATGGCTGAACTACCAATGAAGCATCCAGAAGTTGCCAAACAGTTCAGTGCCGGTAACTTCGTAGTGAAGAAGACACGGCGGACGTTCTCTGCTATTCCCATTGACCAGGCTCACGAGCAGAACAATGCCTACATCAAAGGAGATGGTGGAGCTGTTGGTCTCACGGAGAACCCTCAAGCACTCCGACGCTGGATGGTTGCAGGTCCAGAAATTGCCAGGTTAATCGCAGAGTTTCAAGATGGACAGCACGGGGGAAGACAAACGATGGACATACGTCATCACGACCAAATACCAAGCATGCAATCGTCATTTGGTAAAGATGTCGGCGCCCTCGTCAATGTGATTGAGGATTTGGGAAATCCCTTCGAAGAAGAGAGTACAGACTTGCTCAACCTCCAAAGCAAAGAGATTGCCAACAATGCAGCTGTGCAGACAATCAAAAATGTGCGCAAGATTGGCCAAGGCCAGTTTCAGACATTTGTAAAAGAATGTCTGGTGGAACGATCTAAATCCATCAATGTCGCCATTCATCGTAACCAGCTGAAGCTGTTCAAAAATGCTTCAAAACAAAGTGGAAGCAAGGTAGGAAAACACATGGCCTCCCTAAGAAATGATGTCCAACTCTTCTCCCGACTGTACATTGGCTGCCAATCACGAGATGGAAATCTTGATGAATTCTTTCACCACGAAAATCAGCAATGCCCTCCGTCTCTTTCTGATGGTGAGAACATCCATCTTGGAGCGAAAAGTGATCTCGTGAAATGCTTGGAAGAACTTAATGTGGCACAAATTGAAGCTCCAGTGACAAGTTGTGTAATACTCGATGGAGCAGCCATTGTCCAAATGCTGAAACCGGCCACGGCAAAGAACTTCGAAGAATATGCTCATCACATCTTCATCCCGTACATTTCCTCACAGTTTCGAAATAATGTATCTCGGGTTGATTTAGTGTGGGATCAATATCACGTCAACTCTTTGAAGGGAACGGCACGGGCCAAGCGAGGCAAAGGAGTACGCAGAAGAGTCGTAGCAAAGGCTGCTATGCCAGGGAAATGGCAAGACTTCCTGAGGGTGGATGAGAACAAGATTGAACTTTTCACCTTCCTTTCCCACACTCTGCTGGAAGAATTCAAGCACAGTGAGCTCAAACAAATAGTCATAACTGACAGAGAAAGTGTTCTTACCAAGCCCAAGATGACAGATCTTGCCTCGCTAACTTCTTGTAACCACGAAGAGGCAGATAGCAGAATGCTACTACATGCCGCCCATGCAGCATATCACGGTCATCAGCAAATCCTAATTCGGTCGGTAGACACAGATGTTGTCGTCCTAGCAGTGTCTGTGGCAGAGCAACTTGGCGCAGGATTGGAACTCTGGGTAGCATTTGGAGCAGGCAATAGTCTTCGATACTTAGCAGCTCACGAGATAGCACAAAGCCTCGGACCAAAGAAAGCACGCGCACTACCCATGTTCCATGCTCTTACAGGTTGTGATACGGTATCAAGCTTCGTTGGACATGGTAAGAAAACGGCATGGGCATGCTGGAGAGCATTCCCAGAACTCACTGATGCACTTCTGAAATTGTCTTATGCTCCAAATGACATTCCAGAATGTGTTATGCAATCCATTGAGAGATTTGTCATCCTGCTCTATGACAGAACCAGCGCATGCACAGACATCGATAAGTGTCGAAGCAAACTTTTTGCAAAGAGAAACGACGTGAAGAAGATCCCTCCAACCAAAGCAGCATTGCAGCAACATGTAAAGAGATCAGCGTACCAAGGTGGTCATGTCTGGGGCCAAGCACTACTGACAGATCCTGATCTTCCTTCTCCAACTGACTGGGGCTGGACGATATCAGCAAATGGCCTGTATGAACCAATGTGGACAACCTTACCCGAAGCTTCTGAGGCCTGTCGTGAACTAGTAGCATGCAAATGCAAGACGGGGTGCATGGTACGATGCAAGTGCAAGAAGGCGGCTCTTGAATGCACAGCTCTGTGTGCCTGCCAAGGGGAGTGTTTGAAGAACTAACCTTGAGATTTCCTGTCACAACACAGAGAAATAGGTATGCATGTATAGCAAATGTGATTTCCAAATTTGTAATGCTGTACATACAATTGTACCCAAGAACATTTTTTTAACTTTATGCTTCATGTCAATAATATGGCACAAGCACCATTTCTTTATTGTTGTTGTTGCACACTGCAAGCAAACACTCTGAAACATATCTCGTTCATATTTACCTAAGCAAATTTCATACGAAATTAGACATGTACAACTGTGAACTGTCATTGACTCCTACTTTTGGATCTTGCAAATTCAAAAAAAAAAAAAAAGGCTTATGGCAGCCATTTTTAATAACTTCTGTGACAATTAGGGAGCCCAATTTATGATGGTCCATAATGTAGATTTCGTTTAAACGTTATTGTGATCTTGTACGCAAATGGTATGGTCTTCTACCTCTGAAAGGAGCAAATCTTAAAGGAAGAATGGCATATATGACTTCCGTTTTAAGCAATGGCTCTCATAGCTGTTGAGGGTGCAATTAAAGATTGCCCATGATCTAGGTTTACTGGAATGTAGTTGTCAACATGTATGAACAATCTTATAGTCTTTTGCATCTGAAATTAGCAAATATTTCAGGAAAAAAGTATTTATGCAGGTGGCCATTGTGAAGAATGACTTACACAGCCGTTAAGGGCGCAGTATAGGATTGTCCAGTATCTAGACTTATGTGGAACGTATATAGACTTATTAGTTGTCTTTTTCTGAAATTATTATTATTTCTTTTTATTTGTAATGGAAATATCCTGTGATCCCTCACAGTATATCGGAAAAAGACATGTTTGATTCATGTATGGATTTTGTTTGTGTGTGTGTGTGTGTGTGTGTGTGTTACTGTAATGTGCAATAGGTGTTTGATTGTGCACATCAGGCGTGTCATGGCATCAGTGAAAGGAAGCAGATTTTGGCTGTGTGTATGGGGGGAGGGGTGTAAGGAATATGTGCAATATGTGTTATAATTTATGGATTATGATGTTGGGATGGATTGTATAAAGTAAGGTGTTTTAGAATTTGTGGTTATATGTACCTCTTGCAGCAATATTATTGACTCTTCCATAGTTTTCTGTGTATGTACACAAATGTTTTCATTTTTCCCCTCTTTGCACGTTCAACACATGACGCTATTCAGTCTGTGTTGTGATGTATGTTTAATTCCCTGAATCTTTTGAGTATTCATTTGATGTTTCATTTGTTATTTGTCTGTTGTCAATATGCGTTATAAATGTGTGACAAAATTAAATTTCCATGTCATGTTTTTATACATAATTTGGACATTAAACAAATGAAATGAAATGAAATGACATAATCTTCTTGAAAAATGGCATTGATAGTCCCTGAGCCATTTTGATAAATTGCAGCCATGGCCGTTGAGGGCAAAATCTAGGATTGGCCAGTATCTACATTTATGTGAAGTGTTACTCATAACTCATATGCACATTTTTATTGCGTCTACCATCGCAAATTTACAAATCTTCAAGAAAAAATGACGTCTATGGCGGCAAATTTGTAATATGACTTCCACGGCCATTGAGGGCTCCTGTGTATATTTATGTGGAACGTAGTTGTCAACTTACAAACACCATGTTGCTGTCTTGCCCTTCTGAAGTTAGCCAATCTTCAAGAAAAAAACAGCATCGACGGTGGCCATTTTGAAAAAATTGCCTCCACGGCCGTTGAGGGCGCAATTCAAGATGGCCCAAAATCATTTTTTAACATAGTTGTCAACTTACATACACCACTTTGCAGTCTTACCCTTCTGAAGTTAGCTAATCTTCAAGAAAAAAAAAAATAGCGTCGACGGCAGCCATTTTGAAAAATTGCCTCCACAGCCGTTGAGGGCGCAATTCGAGATGGCCCAATATCAAAATTAATTTTGAACATAATTGTCGACTTACATACACCATTCTGCAGTCTCTCCCTTCTGAAGCTAGCCAATTTCCAAGAAAAAAATAGTGTCGATGGCGGCCATTTTGAAAAATTGCCTCCACGGCCGTTGAGGGCGCAATTCATGATTGGCCAATATCAAAATTTATTTTGAACGTAATTGTCAACTTACATACTCAAATTTACCATCTTGTCCTTATGAAGTTAACCAATCTTAAAGAAAAAATAGTCTTTATGGCGGCCATTTTGAAAATTTCCTGCCACGGCCGTTGAGGGCGCAATTCAAGATGGCCCAATATCTAAATTTGTTCTGAATGTTATTGTCAACCTTTGTACCAAATTTGGTGCTTTTATCACAAAATGCACAATTGTTCGGCTATGCCGCTCCACTATGGTAGGAATGATCTGTCCTGGCAAAAAGAGCAGCAGTTTACCCTTTTGTTGGATTTGTGCAGCATTCATGCCACAAACTGAGAAGGCACTTCTAGGTCCACTACTATACACTCTATAATCTTTGATCTTTAGAATAGATCTTGTGAGGCAAATGAGAAGTGAATATGTGCCTAAAACAACAACTACAACAACAACAACAGGAGACTTGTGCGACTTTAACAACATCAACCCAATCACACAAAACTTTACCAAAGCAATAAGATAGAGCAATGTGGAAGGGCAGATGGTTTCATAGAGACTGAAATGAAATCATGGGTTATGTGATTCTTTTTGTTCAAGTTCAAAAACAGACATGTACAAACACATCAGCACTGTTGAGCAAACTACAGCAACGCAGTAAAGTACCACACAAGCCCATCAGTGAGGGAACACCACAACTGCATCCACCATTTTTTTTAGTCCCTCGACTTTGCATCACATGTTGAATTCTGAGTGCTTAAGACCGCCCCGTTTAGCTTCAGATCTCGGGCACTGAGTTGTATCCGTCGCAGGCGTCGTATCATCTGCTCTCGGGCGCCTCAATCCAAGGTCTCCATAGATGCCACATTAGGGTCGTACATGGTGACGGAGGCTATGTGGTTATTGGGCATCACCTGTGGGCAGGGACAATAAAACTACAATTAACCCTCCGTTTCCCACATTTATTACCTGTCCATACGTGTAGGCTTGTGTGTGAAATCTGTGCACATTTGACTCAATGGCAGAGAAAGGGTTAAAGGTAATACTTAGTTCTCAGAAGGGCTCAAACTCTCACCTTCCACCATTTGGAAGTTGCTTGACCATGAAAGTTGTCTGGTTGACACGATTTGTCACGATAACAAGTTGTTTTGAAGTATCGCAAAATCAAACACGAGACCCAAGGGTCTCGTGCTCACCTGAGTATCGCATGTTCACCTTCCACCCATTACTAATCAAATTACACATAGCACTGCTGTAACTAATCGCTTACAATTTGAGAAAAGAAGATTTTCAAAGATTCCTCGATTTGGCAGTTTTTACTGTCCCCCCCCCCCCCAACTTTGCACGACGCACGATGGACGCGGGAAGAAGAACAATCGCAATAGCTCACTTGAGCCTTTGGCTCAGGTGAGCTTAAGAGTAAAATAATTTCGATGTAAACATACAATCTTTATTTCCTAATGAGCCCTCCCCCCATTCAGCAGTAGGTGGATAGAATGTTACATGATTGATCATGCTCCAGCTATGGCATCTCTCAACAAGCTGCATGCAATTCACTCTCGTGTGGAAGATCGATGGAGACTGCTATGGCCTGATTTATTGATTATCAATAATCAATTATAAAACATTATGTAACAATCACGACAAGATACATTCTCAGATAGCAGTACTGTTGCCATACCTTTTCGGCTAATATTTTCATTTTGGTGTTACCCAGCTGATAACCATACTATCACAGCATTATTTCACACATTTTTCATGCATACATATGCATGTCCATTTTACAGCAAAAGTTGACAATTTCTGCACGTGTAATGACACTATGTTTTATCTTTAATATAATTATTTTACCTGACTAAAGATTTGCTACCATACTAAAAACCAAAATGCAGTCATCAAAGACAACAATGACATTCCCATGTGAAATGAAGGCAAAAAGATGACTGAACAGAGGGAAGTGTTGTGTAGCTCACTTCAAATATGAGGTTGAGGACACCGTAGCAAAACGTAGAACCAAAGGGGTTGGTGGTATTCATGGCCGACGCCCTATTCAGCACCACTGGCTTCTGGGATGCACGTATCAACCTGTGGTTCACTGAGTCCCACTGCAAACAAAGAACATTGAGGTTAATTCTTCACTGAATTTGTCTTGGGTTTATTTCAAGCTTTGATTACGGAAATTGCTTCATATTCTTTCTGAGATAAGCACAGGAAATAAGCTAGAATACAACACAGAATATGATTCATAATCATCACCATATAGTTATCAAAGCTGGTATAACTAATTGATGCTGCTTTCTACTGAGCTGATTTTAAAGGTACATGGTCCCGGTGGTTTAGTCAAATGCGTACGCGGGCGCACGGCGGAAGTTTCCTATAGAGACCTACGCTATCGACTCCTCTTTAGCGCTTATGCTGTGGCCCACTTCCCCGAGTCCGAAGAAGTCCGATCCACTTTAGTCAGTGGTCCGATCACAGTTCGGCTCATGATTCGGCTGAGGGGATGACAGCTTTAGCAAACTTCTTTTGTGATGTCATAATAAGAAACACATACGCACGCACCCTGGCATTACTACAGACTGTGTGATGCGCAGAGAAGACAACAAAGGCAACGTTACTTAGCAACACCTACGCGCTTTACTCTTGATGACAGCTCAACTTCGGCAATCTTCGTATCAATGCTAACGCTGATCGGCAGCATCATCAACAGCGCCCTCTACACTACCAGGACTATGCACCTTTAATGGACATGTCTTTGGTTCTATCCCAGTCTTTTCTGAAAGACTTCCTCCACTGCACAAGACAGAACTCTCTCCTCCAAATGTTGAAATCCCATACTCAGACAAGCTGCATCATGACTCTTTGAGCATGTCCAGTATTTCTAAATGCTTGTTAAAGGGACTGTACAGTTCTGGTCGAGGTGAGGATTTAGCTTTTAACGTTTTGCGAGATATTCAGAAACCACTCTGAGATGTCAAAGAGCATGCAATTCTAAGGGGTATCAAAAGTTTATTTGATGAAAATCGGTTTTGAAATGGCCGAGATATCCAAAAACAAGGTGAAACAAAGGGATCCTAATAAAAGGCGTGGCCTGTCGCATTTTATTATCACTTTTTGATATCTCAACCATTTGAAAACCAATTTTCATCAAATAAATGTTGAATCCTTCTTAGAATTACATGCTCTTTCATATTCCATAAGAGGTTTCTCATTATCTCACTTAGAAATGTTATAAACCTGAATCCCCACCTCAACCAGTACTGTACAGTTCCTTTAAATGATCTATTTGCCCAGCTTGTCCAACATCCATAAAAGCCATGCAAAAAATCACTTTGTAAGACAACCTTGCTACCTACATTCTCAACCAAGTGCAGACATCAATACATCATTAAACATTTCACTTGCAGTATTTAATATGTTATATACTCTTCCCATGAATGAGAAATCCCAGTGATGGTGGAAATGGAAGAACTCCTTATGTTGGTGGCTTCAAATGTTTAAACTAATGAGCATGATGACCCACCTTGGTGAAAGTGGTGATGGAGAGAGGCTGGTCATATCCGTCCTCCTCCCTGTTGAACCGGGTGTTAGGCAGGAGGATCTCAAAGTTGCACCGATGGTATCTGGAAACAGCAGGAAGTTTTGTGAGATGTCACAAATGGTAGAATCAACGCCATCACATCACAGCAACAGTCATCACAACATGATCATGGTCATCATCATTACCATCATCATCACCTCTATCATCATCATCACTGCCATCATCATCATCACCATTGTCATCATCATCATCACCATCACCACCACCACCACCATCACCATCACCATCACTATCACCATAACCATCACCATCATTACCATTATCACCATCACCACCACCACTGTGATCACATCACCATCACCATCACCACCACCATCACCACCACCATCACCATCACCACCACCATCACCATCACCACCACCATCACCATCACCATCACCACCACCATCACCATCACCACCACCATCACCATCACCACCACCATCACCATCACCACCACCATCACCACCACCATCACCATCACCACCACCATCACCATCACCACCACCATCACCACCACCATCACCATCACCACCATCGTAACTAATACATAACCATTATCATCACCAGCACAATCATTGTTTTTATCATCACCACCATCATCATCACCACCATAATGACTGCTAGTTTTCATCGAACATGCAATCAACATGATAACTACTTAGAGATACTTATCTGAATGTTATTTACTTAATAGAGACATGTCAACTTGCAATCAAAGGATGCCACAGTGGACGCAGACAAATATGAAAGAAAAAATCATTATCATACATCTCAAGTAACCTGGCCTAACATATCAGATTATAAGTATCTGGAAGTTATCTTACAGCTTAGACTAATATCATGACACTCACATGTTGAAGTTGTAATGCCCTGGATAGTTTGCATGTAGAATGAACTTCTTCACACAGTGGGTGGATGCATCAAATAAGATATCCTGGTGGAAAGAAAGATGCATAACATTCAGTCACAAGGCTCCTACGTGGATAGTTGACAATTTCTTCTTAAGACAGAAGATCTCTTGTTCCAGTTGATATGGTATGAGAAGTGTAAATACAGAACAATGCACATTGATATAATTACAGTGTTGTATACATTTTGCTTGAAGACAGGCTGCAGTAATTTTCTTTTTGCACATACTCAATGTCATCATAAAATCTCGTTATTGAAAACAAATAATTTGATAAGGTTCACTTCACACTTGATACACTTTAATGACACGAGAGCTCATAGCACTTAAAATGAAAAAGGAAATGAAAGAATCCATGAAAATTCTTGAAAAGAGTGCACGTCCAAATATATTCTGGAAATCAAGTAATTACAGAACTACTTGAAAAACAAAAATCATCCATTTAGCACATCCTTGCAAAATCCTTGGATGTAAGTAGCTTTGATGAACAGAGCTTTTTCTCTTGAGGTTCCCAGTGGAGACTACCACAATGTTTATGACATTCTGGTCAATTAAGCCGTTCTGTACGGGAACCCGGTGGCCTGCGTATCAAGTCTATGGGTATTACAGAATTCAGTATGGAACGGGTTAAATGGCATGCACCCACCACACCGACGGTGAAGTAGTTGTAGAAGTAATCAGAAGTCCGAGGCTGATCTTTGTGGAAGGATCTGGAATGGATCCTCATCTGCATCACAGGATGGAATCCAGCCACGGTTTGAAGTGAAGAAAAAAAAAAGAAAAATGTTTCCTGATCTGTAAGCTTTAGGAAAATCTGCACTCTTCAAAATGACAAGCCTTACAGAACTAATTGCACATTGGGAATGTTTCCCTTCTCTGTTTACTGAGATTTATCATTTGAAAATGGAAACAAATTTACACTTTCAAAACTGCTCATGACAGCTTGATTTCACTGCCTGCTATATCACTGACTCTGAGACTTATGTACATTTTAGGATCTTGAGCTTATGTTTTGGGGTGACAAGGTGTGCCCAAGTGTTGTGATGGCAGGTACAGTAAGATGTCCATTGTGAAATCATGCCTTGATGTAGATGAGAATGTCTGCATGTCATTCCTCACAAAATGCCTCACTAAATTAAAAACTAATGCAAATACATTGTAGCTTCCACTGACAAGTATCTCAAAATCAGCTAAAAGTCCTTCCTGTAAATCAACAAAGAATACAGCTCAATCCCAAAGGAAGAATGAGTGAGTTAACATACAAAATTTGGAAATCAACTCATATCATATGGCTTCAGATGCTATTTCAGCAATCGTTTATATTGTTTTAAATCAATTAAGGCCAATGGTAGCCTTTCTATATCAGTCTCTCACCTTGTCCTCCGACTTGAAGAAAATCTTGTTTGGCGCCCCCAGGCTGCCCATGACATCTTGGCACGAGTCGCCAAAGGTCACCGTCCTCACCACGGCCTGACGTTTGGCATCAGGTGAACGACTCTGACCGGACGCTGATCACAAGAAACATGAACGGTAGCATTCAATCAAAAACTGACTGGTTGGTGATTTGTGAAGTGTGAGGAACGTACAGCAGGGGAGCAGACAGTAATAAGACTGGATTCACTCTGAAGGCGAGGGGGGCTGTGCTGTACTGTGCATGCTGAAGGTTTGGTGAAAATGCCACAAACATGGCAACCATGGAATACTCAGGTGAACATACTATGCTTTCTCAAAGTATTTTGACTTATAAATATATTAAATGCACAAATACCAACTTCTGTTGACAGGATTACACAGAAGGTTCTAACTTCAGGGTCTGAAATACTTTTTTCAAGAGGTTGACAATGTAAAGTCCTCACTTCTAATGAATATCCTTTGGATGGAAAATTCTGAATTTTTTCCTCCAATGCCAGTACTGGTCTTTGAAATTTCAATGAATGATGCTACTCCATTGTGACAAATCACTGGTTCACTCCTTGTCTCTACAGTTATAAAAATGGGACATGTCACACTTTAGAAATGGCACTGCACAAATATACTAAGATTGATGGTCTACAGTTAACTATTATACACTTTTATGCACTTTCATTGAATTGGTACAAAATGCATGAAAGGGCAGAGGGTCAAATATCTGTCCCTCTCTAATACCGTATATCTAATGGTCTACATACTGGTAAACACTGGTCCATGATTGGTCATAAAGCAAGCACATGACTGATGCAGTGAAGATCGAAATTGCTATTTTGTGAGCAGTGACGTCGAGCCAGGTAATGTAATCCCAGCCTTTGACTGGCTGCAGATGGTACTAAAATTAAATGATGTGTATTTATGTACACCATATAATCTGACAATAATACAGCTTTGTCTTTCATTGTAATACTGTAAATGCCAAAGATTTCGTGAGGTTTTAATTTTCGCTAATTTTGCGAGTCAGGTGCCATTCGCGAAATTAAAGACACGTGAAAAAATTGACTCTGATCTCGATATGAATGTGACGCATTGGTATGTACATTTCTCCGTTCAGTTCAGTACTCCATGATCGCGAATTTAATCACTCGCGAAATCATTGGGAAGTCTTGATTTGCGAAAATTTAGACTCGCTAAATATATGGCGAATACAGTATAACACTTGACAGTGTCCCTTTGGAGTTATATTTTCCTCGCAAGACAATATTTTCCCTTGCAAGAAATAATCATAAGTTGCAAGTGTTTCAGAAAAAATGGTGTCTCTTTAGACACCTTTTTTCTTGATGTATATTATATTGTATTGAATTCAAAAAAGTATGATGTTATTTGAAATATGATGTATTACATGTACAGATGAAAGAGAATAATAAATATCCCAGTGAGGGGAAAAAAATATATATTTTCCCTCTGTGCTCTGTGCCTATGATTGGTAACCTGTGTCCTGTTCTTACCATCAACAAGTAGATGAAATGTAAGTCCCATCGGCACGCCATCTTGCTCTATGGTCTCCACATTCTCGCAAAAGACGTTGCCACAGAAACAGCTGCTGGGAATCGGTGGGGCCCTGCATCCACACACGGAGATGAAACAATGTATATCCTCTGCCGACATGATTCATTCAGTTAGCATACATATTAAAGATAGCTTTGCAAGTCTACCACACCTTTACTAAAGATATAATCTTTTTGGTCCTTTGAAATATATGAGAAATGAGGGTAACATATCAATTAAACTCTAGCTTATAATGCCTCCACCCCACAACAGAACTGAGAAATAACAATACATGTATGCCACACCGATAACATCCAAGAAATATTCACATTATAATACTTAACATTCAAATTCTTATGTTAATAATGTATTTATAGTTCTATGCTGAGGGGAGACGTGCAAACTGTTTTATACATGCAAAAGTTGTCAAACACACCAGGACCTCATGCAGGAAAGTTCCCTTTCTTTCTTTAAATACTGCTATCATATCTAATACATGGAATATGTGCACATGCAGAAAGGAATATCATTGGTTAATATGTTGCCACAGGGAAATCTCCAAGGTCACACAAAGGACAATTCTTGGGATACAAAATGTGTACGTCTGAAAACACTTGAACATTTAAAAGTAACAACATTTGTATTCAAAACAAACAACCTTACAATCAAAGTTAAAGAGAGAGTGAGGCAGAGATGGCTAAACAACAACAACAACAACAGCAGCAGCAGCAACAACAACACCAGCAGTAGCAACAACAACAACAGCAGCAACAACAGCAGCAGCAACAACACAACAGCAGCAGCAGCAACAACACAACAGCAGCAGCAACAAAAGCAGCAACAACAACAGCAGCAACAACACAACTGCAGCAGCAGCAGTAGCAACAACAACAGCAGCAGTAGCAACAGCAGCAGCAGCAGCAACAATGACACAACAGCAGCAACAACATCAACAGCAGCAGCAGCAACAGCAGTAGCAGCAGCAACAACAACAGCAGCAACAACACAACTGCAGCAGCAGCAGTAGCAACAACAACAGCAGCAGTAGCAACAGCAGCAGCAGCAGCAACAACGACACAACAGCAGCAACAACATCAACAGCAGCAGCAGCAACAGCAGTAGCAGCAGCAACAACAACAACAACTAGAAATGTCGCTACAGCGACTGGTTATACCCCCGCCAAACAACATTTCATAAGCTTTGGTCAAAACAACATTTCATAAGCTTTGGTCAAAAAACTGAGGAAGTAGTTAAATCCGCAAGATCTTTCCTTGATCTTCTGCCATTAATATGCCGTTACCATGGCAACGTACTTTCAGGTACTGTCGAAAAATGCGTCTTGCACATCTACAACCAAAGGCACACATCTGTACCAAGTTTCATGGAAATTGGGCAAAAACTGAGGAAGTAGTTTGCAACACAAAATTTTCCATCATTTTGGCTCATAATATGTGAGCGTGTTACCATGGCAACATACTTTTTGTAACTGTCAAGAAATGTGTCATGCTGACCTATATCCTAAGACAAACATTCAATATGAATTCCATGAGAATTGGAAGAACACTGATGAAGCAGTTTTTCCATGAAGCATTTTGCCCTATATTTTACCAATAACATGCCGTTACCATGGCAACGCACTTTTTGCCACTGCGGAAATATGTGTCTTGCACATTAACATATTCAGATGATCATCTGTACCTAATTTCATAAAAATTGATCAAAAACTGTGGGAGGAGTTCGCGACGCAAGATTTGTACCCATTTTTACCCATAATATGCCGTTACCATGGCAACGTACTTTTGGGTACTGTCAAAAAATACGTCTTGCACATCTACAACCCAAGGCACACATCTGTGCCAAGTTTTATGGGAATCGGTTGAAAACTGAGGAAGCAGTTCGCGACGCAAGATTTGCAACGGACCGACCGCCCGACCGACCGCCCGACCGACCGTCCGCTGATTCCTATATACCCCCTTCAAACTTCGTTTGGCGGGGGTATAACAACCCTCCTTACTTTGATTCCGTGGGATGACTACCACCATAGATGTAGATCTTGCTGACTTGGACTGACGTCTTGCTCGGCAGCGGTATGGAGCCCAGCCCGTGCACGCTGGGTGGCTGCGGTAAAAAGAGCAGACCTCATGAAGTTGAGAGGCAGTAGGTCAGTAATGCCAATATTATGGTGCCGTGTTATCATCTTTCTGGTTGAAATGTGGTCAACAAATTTCCATACACAATGGTGGCAAAATACAGAAACAACAAGAAAACGAAATAGTTAGGCACACACATTTCAATATAGTGAAAGCAGTACCTGGTAGATCAGTAACTGCCTGATTGGAAATGACAATTTCAAGCAGAGTCAAATTTCTCCAAGTTTTCCAAAAATTCCCTTGAAAAGGCCATGAACACTCTTTGTAGCAGTCAGCAAAGTCCAACCAGACTTTTTGTATGTCAGACCTAACAATCCAGGAGATAAAACTTGCTATTTACATACAGCAAAGCATGAGATATCCATCACTTTTACACAGCATATCAACAACTCCACTAGCATGATTATACATGGGATATCTAAGTTTTGCTTTGATTTAAGGAAAAAACTTGCGGGCACTCGAAGTCATGGACCCAGTTTGCTCATATTTCATTTCTCTTTGGACGAGAGTCTGCTGTGATTTCATCAAAACTTGGTGAGCCTTTCTTGACAAGGAAGGAGTGCTGATATTGACAGATCCAGTTTTGCTGTGGGGCAAATTTCTTTTTTATTCATATTCAAATGATTTTATTTCCATAGAAAGTAATACAAAGCAGAATATACATAACCCTCACATGAGTACATAATATTCTAAGGAACTTTGAATCACATAAGTTTCAACAAAACATGGATACAATATTATCACAATATCAACTTTTGTCTTTTATCTAAATGAACAAATAAGCAATACAATCTTATTTTGTAACTCTATATGGAAAAGGGGAATTCACAAAAGAAGCATAGCTTGTAAATTTTGCGAATTACTCTAGGAGATGAGAGCATCTCAAGATTTGTCAAGGATCAAGGATTCCATTTCTAAGACCATCACAATGCATCAGCTGCAGGTCTTCCCTTGCAGACCAGCTTTTGCTATAATTTCAGCAAAAATCATTTGGTAATGCTACATGTTGATTAGTGCTCATATCTAGGACCTAGTTTTGCTGTCTAAGAACCCATTTACAGTGAGTGAAAAGGCTGGGCTTGGCCGTGGCCAAGCCCGGCCTTCATTTCACTGTAAACACGCAAAAGGCCAAATGTGGTGGAATCGGCCGTGCATTTGGCCCAGCTCTGGAGGTAGTCTCGGCCTTTTCTCACTGTAAACACAAACTGGGCCAAATGCAGTACCAAATTTAGTCTGGCTTCCAGACCCTCTGCCCGTATTATTTCGCTATTCAGGATATTAACGCCCTCAATGTCGAAAACTAGTGTAGTTTAAGGTGGTTATGTCCTGCAGAGGTCTTTGCCATTGGCAAAAGCGGCGAATTTGTAGCGGGGCGGCGACCTCGTCGCTGCAGAGTCCAGTTGGCAAAGGGTCTAGAAACCAGACTATACCACACTGCAACCAGTGCCCTCCCAATAATAGTGGTTGTTTACAAGCAGAGCGCCACTACAACAAAATATTGAAAGGTTTGAATTAAAAGCCCGGGCTGAGCCCTCCATTGTAAACGGACAGAATTGCATGGCCGAGTACCGCAACTAATGCCGGGCTCGGCCCAGCCCTGCACTATAAACAGGGTCTAATTGTTATCACACCATGTTGACATTGACATGTTGATATCAGCAATTATGACCACTTGCCGAAGATGTTGTCTTGCTTTGATTGAGGCAAAGTTTAGATTTGACATGCCGATATCAGTGACTGCAAACAAAACTTTGCATGAAATCATGGATTTCTAATATTTCAATACTTCCATTCTAACAGACTAAGCTGAAAGAAGCAAAAGAAAGTCACACAACCATTAAAGGAGACCTCCCGGTAACTTTTACATTTGAACAACTATAAATTACTTATACCGAGGACCGGTACAGATTTTCAGAATTTATAGTGATTGGGATGAGGAATAAGAATGTCTTCAAAATTTATAACAAATTGCAATGAACAAGGATGATGACATGGCAGCCTCACCATAAGAATGCACGAGTTGGGGCTCAAGGAAGCAGAACAAAAGAAGAAAAGGGGGGGGGGGGCCTGAGCCTTTGGCTCAGGTGAGCTAAAAATGCACAGCTTGAACTCCCAAGTTCATCGACCCTATCTGCCAAAATATCAAGAATCCTTTAAAATTCCATGAAAATTCCCAGATCACTACCAAAATCTAATCATCTGTTCCTTGTGTCATTAACAACTTTTCCTGCAAGTTTCATTCATATCAACATTCACAACTTTAAGAGTTATTTTACAAACAGACAAAGAAACAAACAAACCAACGCCGATGAAAACATAACCTCCTTCCTTGGTGGAGGTAATAATTTGCCAACCCCTCATCTGTCCCCTTGTGCTGTTGCTACTTTGGCATGTTTGTGGAGAATACCTTGGAAGAGTTCTAAAAAGTGATGACCTGGTAGCCAGTCTGTTCTTGCGAGTTAGGTGGTCTAACTCATATAATTGTGGTTTGGTAATAGTTTGTGGGGTTGAAGCACGACTGAATTATACTGAAAGTGTGGTTCCCAATATTGATTTTAGGATGTCTCTTGCATTGACATTTCACAAATTCTTACTGGACTATCATGTCCATGAATTTACTTGCACATTTTTGCTTTTCTTTTTTTTTTCCCTATCATTTGAATTGGTTACCGCCTCCACAAACAGACATGCAAAGTTATAATGAGTAATGCAAAATTCAGAAATTCTGGCCTCCAGATTACAGAGTCTATCATTTCCAAATTTACCACATTGTATAATGTATGTTGCACATGACTAATAATGCATGACTATGTAAATATGTACATGGACCTACCACACATATGGACTATGAACGGAGGTCTTTCTTTGATCCAGGCATCACCACCGCCACCTGATTATGTGCATCTTAAGTGTGAGGACATTCATACGTTTGGACAATGACAATTGTCTAATTGTGCATCGTCACTGACAAAAGAACCCTTTGAATAAACACCAATGATGGGGAGCAGCAAATCTCAACAAGGACAAATTTTGCGTCACAAAATTGGTAATTACTGAAGCGGACACGCATGTAATGTCCCTGAATGGCAAGACAAGCATGTTGTCTACTGTTACTGTCCATGTTTACTCTAAAAAACAATGTGTGACAAATGGGGTAAAAATAGAATACAAAGCACCGTCAACCTGCCTAAATATTTGCTTTTCCTTGTAAAGTACTTGTATTTCGCAAATGAAATTGCTTTAGCAATGATTTTGCAATATACACTACAACTGAACATGCATTTTTCTGATTTAAGAGTTATTATCTTCTGCGCATGTAGTTTTTAGATTTCTCAAAGCGCCATCTTGTTTTCATCCAGGCTGGCTGTCGGTGGACAAGACTGGATCAAAGCAAGAAAGCATGTTCAAAATGTTTTTGTGACGCTTTTGACAGAAACAGGTGCACAAATTAATTAACGAGCGATGAATGTCCATGTGTAGTAGGTCCATGAGCGTAAATACAGAACAAACAGCACACATATCGGTTGTTTTTGGCTTTGGTGGATGCTCAGAAAACAATAAGAGAAAACATATCAATTATATGGTGTGTAAAAGCATATCAAGTCAAGGAAAAATAGACCTCACAACCTTCCTGACTGAAAAAAAGGGATGATTTGGCTCAAAACTAGGAAAGAACGAGCAGTTTCCATAGGAGCAGCAAAATTATCAAGAAAAATAGCAAATTCCTATTGAAACAAGAGCTTTGAACGGTCAAAATTAAGATTCTTTCCTCCAAATTCAGAGTGGTTGGGAGATCTGGAAAGCTTATTCTTGTTCTGGCAGGGGGAGGTGGAAAGCCTCCATATACCAATATAGTCATGTTTGGCAATTTTTGCCATAATTTATGCCATTATTTTGAGAAATGACAGTAACTGCTGATCATCAATATGTCAGTGTCAACAAAGTTCTGCAAATATCCAAAGGAACAAGAAGTGAAATTACAGCAAAATTTGGTCTGCAATGAAAGACCTGCACCTTGGGCTCAACATGCATAATGTGATGGTCTGAAAAATATGCTGATGATGTTACAGCAAAAACTTGGTCTATCAACATCAGCATTCCTTGCCTCTAAACGTATCCTTCTAGAAAGGCTCATGAAGTTTTCAATAAATCACAGTGGATTCATAATCAAAGCTGGATTCATGACTTTCAGTGCAATTACAGCAAAAGTGATATACCATGGTGAAAAAATAAAAGTATTGTAAGTTCTAACATGGGGAGTCATTCCTTTTCAAGCTACTCTTTTTGTTAAGCTTGTACCACTTGAAATTGTTGTTGTTTTTTTTTTTAAAATCAAATACTGGTCAAGTGTTGATATGATTAGCCTGTGATTTTGCTGAAATTATGGCAAAACTTGATGTATTATGGCGTAGCCAGTGGAGTTGCTGGTTATCTGTGGAAAGGCAAAGTTTATCTTGTGCTCTAAAGTAATTACAGACATTTTTTTTTTCTTCTTGAATCAACTTTGACTGATAGAAAAAAAGTCTTGTATGTTCTAACATGGAGATTCATGTTCTTTTCAATGGATTTTCTTCTTTTTCTTTCTTTTTTTTCAAACCTGGCAGTGCGTAAAATTCTCAGTTTCATCCAGGCACTAATCACACATTTGGGTCAAGTGTTAATGACATAGGGAGGTTCCGCAAAAAGTGAAAGCCCACGTCACAACCACACATTTGAGATTCCTTCCAAGCAGCACTCTAGGGTGTAGCTACACTGTATGTTTGGCATCATCCTATTAAAGTGCTCACCTCAAACTTGGCATCGGCTGGGATGGGGAACAGGAAAGAGAGCCCTCGGAAGTTGATGGTGAAGAGCTGCTGGGCTGCGTCGTACACCGCCGGCTTGGTGGCGCCGAAAGAACTGTCAATTTGCTCTATGGTGGGCAGCACCAGTGGGGAATTAAAGTGCTTGCCGCTAGAAGTGGGGGGGGGGGGGAACAATTTTGAGGGCCATTAGAGGAGAGTAAAATGACATACTTGTTACACAGAGAAGGTGAACTTTTATGGCCACTGGAGAAATAACAAAGTCGAGCACTATATGAGGGTGAACACTGTCGGTTTCTAATAGATAGTGGCAAAACAACTGTATGCAACAGTCTTACGTAACAGGTAGAATTTTTAGTGACCACCTGTGTAGTTGACTCATTACACAAAGATGGCTGCCACATCTCATCTGTCTTTCATTTCTTTTTGTTACTTATCTCTTGAGGTACACTATCGTCCAAAGTTCAAGTAAACCTCTTTTACTGACCCAACCGAAAAAGTTGCCAGCAAGGTTTCGGTGCTGGGAGACTATTTCTTGTCATATCTTACATTAAGCAGCATCTGGCAGGATTCAAAACAATAACATTGTGAGTTTTCAGTTTCTTTTCACTTATCCACAGGATGAAAATGTGCAGTGCACTCATACAGGAGACCTTAGTATTTGAAAGAATGCATGTTGCGTAGTTTTATGATCTCAAAGTCTACAGGATCATGATTGGCTGTACACAGGTGCAAGAAGGGAGAGAACTTTAAAAATAAGAAGATTGATGACTTCTTCAGTCACATAGCCTTGAATGAATGGATGAATGAATGAATGAATAAGTACACTGTAAATAAACAAGTTCATATGCATATAAACAAATGTATATATATATATATATATATATATATATATATATATATATATATATATATGTGTATATATATATATATATATATATATATATATATATATATATATATATATATATATATATATACATATATACATATATATCCTGGCTACAACTTTGCCTCCACCACCTTTACCCAGAGTATCACTGATTCCCTACCCCCCCCCCCCCCACCTTTCTGTTATGTAGTGTACACAACTAAGGTCACATGACTACCAGCACACATTGGAACAAAATGACAGATGATTGATATACTAAGACCCTCTTACAAAAGAGTTTATCACCTCTTCACAAGTGACCACGAAATACATTGTGTGTGTCCTTGTGTAGCATGTGTGTGTTTTTATGAGGTTTTTTTCCCCCCTTTGATATATAAGATTCCCTGCCCAGATCATACCTGTGATGTAACACGCATAGGTCTATGTTATTCAACATTTGAAGAGAACATTATATCATGTTCCATATATGTAATCTTTGCCTGGCAGTAACTGCTAATGCTCTGATGAATTCTCTCATAAGACCTAACTTTTTATCTGCTGTGTTTTTGTGGGTTTTTGTTGTTGTTGTTGTTGTGAGGAAGTCACATATATAATTGCCATCCACCATTTCCATGCCCCTTGGTGATATCTCCAAACCTGTTGGTATGTCAGACCAGGTGCATGATCAATTACTCCATTTTTCCCCCTCCGCTTCATCTGTGATATAAATATGTAGACAAAATGTAGCTGAGCTGGAAGGAGATATTCTCAATGGGCCAACATCATGGAAAAAGAGAATAATGTGCAAAACATTCAACACAATTATACCCACTGTAATTATTTCATAAAACACACTGTGCACTCTCGAGCAATGCTGAAAATTAGCCATTTGCTGAATATCTGAAGACTCATCTGAAGAGAACAAATCTATATTCCACTTTATGGACTGCATAACTGAAATGAAATTGAAAAGAAAAACTCACTTACCAGTACTTTAACTTCACTTTGCGCAGGTCATAAATTTCAATGATCTGAAAGATAGAAAAGTGACAAATAAACATTTAAAGTGTGTGATTTTTCTGGCATGGAATTCACTGTATACCCCTTTCATACACTTTCATTTTCATTAGAAAATATTTGAACCGCTCTTCTACCGAAAAATTAGTCCATGCCTTGATATCCTCTAGGCTCGATTTTGGAAACTCTGTCTTATTTAACTTACCACAAACTCAGCTCTCCATGCTACAGAGGCTTCAAAATGCGGCAGCACACATCATCACACTATCCAAGAAGCATACTCACATCACCCCTATTTTGAGATCACTTCATTGGTTACCAGTCAAAGATCGCATTATTTTTAAGATTTTACTTTTGACTTTTCATTGCATTCAGGGCACTGCTCCTCAGTTTAACATTGACTTACTCCATAATTACATCCCTGCTAGATCTTTACGCTCATCCAACTCCGGTTCTCTGATAATTCCAAGATTCACTACAATATGGGGCACACGTGCCTTTGGCCATGCTGCTCCCACCTTATGGAATAACTTACCTTCAGCCGTAAAAAATTGTTCTTCATCAGACTCCTTTAAAAGCAGTCTGAAAACTCACTTGTTTAAAGCCTCAATTTGACTACTCATTACATGTACTTGATATTTGTATGTCCTTTATCTCCTTCACTTTCTCTTCCTTCCGCGCCTAGAGCACTCTGCAGAGTGGATTTGGCGCTATATAAATCATATCAATTATTATTATTATTATTCAGCTTGGCTATTATTAAAAGAAATTTTACAATGCCATTCTTGACCAACCGAGAGCAGGCTAACTTTATATTTTTGACCATTTATACTGAGAGTTAGCTCGCTTCAGGTCCGAGATAACTCCAAGTGCGAATGGGGTATTATATAAATCTGTTTCACTACATAACCACTTCAAATATGAGCTCTATATTACCAAACTTCCTCATCCCATCACTTCTAGCAACTGCGTAATTTGAGCCGACTCCAACTTGAACTCTGATAGTTACAAAAACACTGCCTTATGAAACCTGACACAAGGTCACACACACACACACACACACACATTCTTGTCACAGCATACTCTTGTACGATATCCACAGTAAGTTCGTCCCACAAATGTATACTAGATAAAGCAAAATCTATTGTTTGCAGTTGTTGGACCATTTTTTTACGCTTGTGGGACCATTATTCTCAGAAATTGCTTTTGTTGGTTGTCCTAATACAGTATGTCATGCCTACCCACACACACACACACACACATTAGATAGCAAGAACTAGCCAGGCTGGTATTAGGAGTATCTCAACCCACTTGTTTCCAAAAGATCTATATTGCAATCAAGTCTGCTGTGCAATTTTGTTTTGTTTTGTTTTTTGTTTTTGCATGCATGCATTGCTTGCCTCACTTTCATCCTGTCATTTTGTATCAAAGTGGAACAATTACATTGTACTTCACTCTATTTCCCTCAATGACATATGATTGGCTTTAGTCCTATCCACACACACAAACGCACACACACAGACACATACATTTTTTTCAAACCACCCAAAAGCTGTGATGTAAGTTTGGTAATGGCATCTAGGAGGTAACAATTAAACCATCCATTGCCAATTACAGTCACTACATTGTGAGATCGATAGGATTTGGGCAAGACTTGATCTTACTTTTCAGGATGTCTGTACCCAGTGGTGACAAACAGAACACACATGCTACAGCAAACTTCAGCTGAATTGTTATTTAACTGTGATCCAGTCATCATGCATCGTGAGGAACTGTGCCTTGAAAGTAGACGCTGTTGTGTAACAAACTCTGACATATCTTCTTCATGTGACACTGAATGTGAGGTTCAGCACATGACTTTGTGGTTTCTGAATGTCTTGCATGACATGACATAAAAGTTCTGCTGTCATAATCTTTTCATCTCCCCTTTTTTTTTCTCTCTCTCTCTTCATATTCAGTGAGTGATATGATGGGGGCTTTTTCTGCCATTCAAAAAGGTTGTTAACTTCCATACATACCTCTTGAGAGTGTCAGCATTAGCATGTTGGTTACACTACGACCATAAATATTACCTTGTGAATTTTAGGAGATACAAAGGATTGTGAATTCATAAGGACAATCAGAGGAAGAGGTCTACATGATATTCATGCAGAAAAATACTTTTGATGTCAAGAATGAGAGAAAATAACGTCAAAATCTCCATTGGATTGTGTTTTATGTTCTGGTGATGAACGGCAAACATCTGCCTGCGACATCACACAGTTTACGGTCTCAGTTTGTGGTTGACATTCTAACCATAAAGTACGGGGCTGTGGTTATGGGAGACCCACATAGCACCTAACACCTGTGCCGCGTTACCTTCAGTCTATGGTTGAATGTGTCGAAGATCAGTTTGATGCCATCCTGGGTCAGATTCAGGACCAAGTCCATGCTGAGGGGCATCTACGGATGACAGAGACAAACGAAAGAAAAACCTAAGAACAAAAGGACATAAACAAACAATATCTCGACGTGTCTATACTGGCAAGGTCATCATCATCACATGTTTGTTGTCACATGACAGAAAGTCTGTGCTGCTACAAGACAAGACTGGCCATTAGCATCGTATGTGTAAAATCTAACTCCACCAAAGGACACCATTTTGCATTGGTTAAGAGTTTCTTCTGGTTTCTATTCCAAGCAAGATAGATACTGAGAGCACACTTTTTATTCTGGATGGAAGATTAGCCAGCCCACCAGCCCATGGCATATCCTGCCTGTGGTGTTTAACTCTTTCATCACCACTGGCACCATGCTTGTATACATTTAATGGGCATTTTTAGATGGCGATCCTGGAAAGTTTAAGCTGTAAGTCGGACTGGAAGAGATGATATACACAAAATAAAGTACGATAAACAAAACTTTCTTGCTCAACAATTCTCTACCTTGCTAGGTATGAATTTGACCTACAGGTTGTAGATTCATGCTCAAAACTAAATGGGATGTCATATTTTCCTCACAATAAACTCTGGTTGAAGCTGATTACTTTCTATATTCAACAATCACTTACTCAATTTCGTGTCACATGGTCCATATACGGTAAAACAATGGTAGAGAATCTGGGTTGTTTATACACTAACTTTGACAAAAGTTTTCTCTTTCTTAATTTTTGTCATGCGGGGGTGATGCAAAGAGCATGATTTTGTAGCTGTGGAAAACAAGAAGAATAAATCCAACTGCCACATTTTTTGTTTCTTTCCTTGGACATACAATAGGAGTTCCAGACACTCAAATTTCCTTCATATATGAAGCAAAGATCTTTACAGACAAAGGTAAGAGAGAATTACTATGGCCTAATATTTACATATGAAGGTTTTTGTGAGGTATTTTTTTTTCTTTCCTTGGGCATACAATAGGAGTTCCAGACACTCAAATTTCCTTCACAGAAATGAAACAAAGATCTTTACAGACAAAGGTAAGAGAGAATTACTATAGCCTAATATTTACATATGAATGTTTTTGTGAGGCTTTTTCATGTTGCAGGCATTATACTTTTTTTTTATGAATTCCTAATGCCTAATTCCTAATGATCTTCCCTAATATACATTTGTACATTCTTTTCTTTTACTTGAAATTTCAGTAATCTACATTGTCGTGATGCTCTTGTTATTTCTTTTTCTGATGACACTTTTGCTGTGTTGTACAACATACATTCCACTTCACACACAAGATTGATTCAAATTTCCCTCACCGATTCACAATATATGACCTGAACATCCTTGATGAGGCGATACTGGCGTCTCAGGATGTTGACAGCCTGGGTAAATGTCATACCTGGATAGCAAGACATTGAATACACTCTGACACATGGTTTCACAAACTCGCATAGTTACGTATACTCACAGAGAGTATCACACATATATTAACACACTCCTTTTAAAAAAATAAATAAATAAATAAAACAAAAAATTACATAAATACCCCATCTACATTACTTGCACAATGAGTCATACTCGTCCTACAATAACATCTTTCACTCTAGGGAACCATACTGAATAACACTGAATTACTTCCTCTAAGCCAGGCAGAGATTTAGAACTAACCTTTTCCACTTTTAATGCTACTCCTGATCATATTGCAGATTGCATGTCATAAAGAAACAATTTAGCTGTAGAGAGAAAAATCCAGATCATTGAAATGTTTGAGTAACTGACAGAATATTGGCATAGGTTATAACTATCTAAGAGACATACATTATGTATTTTCTTCAGACAGCTGTGTGTGCCCATGAGTGCACTGGAATCTCCACTAACACCCAAAGTTAAACAATCACATGACTTGTCTGTTTCATAAAATGGGTCTGTGAACCATTTTTCCCTTCTTTCTATTTTGTGAACTGCACTACAATATGGCCACTCCTTGATAAGCTGACAAAACATAGCAATTTTGGGGGGTTTGTGCCACATACAAAGAGCAATCAGAAATCTGCCACAGGGAAACATGCAATGCAAATATCGGTAAGCATGTTTTTTTTTTTCTTTTTTGTTACACACTTTTTGCATTCAACTGCTCTTTAGCACACACACACACAAAAAAAGCCAACAACCACCACCACAAAAAAAAAAAAACCCACCCCACACACAATAGACTCATTTCAGCACTTGAGCACATTCTGAGCCAATCTTATAAAGTACTGTATACTCTTGCAGTTCCCTTTGAGACTGAATTTGGCACATTTCACATTACTGATACCTGTCTTTGGCAGAGTTGATAGTAGCCACCTTAGATTACGAGGTTGCTCTAGACAGGCTGGATCTCTAACAGGATTGACTGCACATCATATCTACTGCACATCATATTTCTAATTAATACAGCGTACTCTTATTATAATGAAGTCCTCAGAACCAGTGACATAGTATATATATAAAGATATATACCAGATGATAACTTTGCGATCTGGATTTTGATTTTGTTGTAACGAAAATTTCGTTCTAACTGTGTCTGTTATGGCGGGAGTGCACTGGATTACCCACAGGTGCTAATAAGCGAGTTCGCAGGTAGCACTAGTTAGTCTCAAATAACCTCTCCAACCACAGACATTGTAAAACAAGGAATAGCCTTCAAGGAGAGTAGCTGAAAACATCCATGCAAGAAGTCATTTGGGGTAATTTACACGTCAGTGCGGCATGAATGGCTTTTGTTAAATGTTGCTGAAAAGAATGCACATTCACCTGTAAATACCATTCTGCACCTGGTTCATTAAACACAGTTGTCATGAAGCCCTATCTAGGTTTTGAATACCTCAGTTGCAAATCCATTTCAAGAAAAGGTCCCAAATGACCTTTATCTGCACATTATGCTCAGGTTGGAAAATGTTCTGTGAACTGGGTTATACCTACAGTGGTGGATCCAGGGGGGAGTGCACTGGGCGCTCGCCCCTCCCCTTTATTTTTTGTCAAAACAAAAGAAATAAAAAGAAAAAATGGGAGGAGGGGTGCGTGCCCCCCCCCCCCTTGATTTTGTAAAGGTGCCCCCTGTTTACGGAATTCCTGGATCTGCCCCTGTACCTACAGAAGGAAGAGCAATTACTTACCAAGCACAAATTCCCATTGTTCGCTACCCAGAGAACGTCCCGGTACCACCTCCACATCAAGCATTGTGACTGGATGCAGAGCACCACAGGAATATTCTACGGGATACACAGCAAAATATATCAGAGCACAACAAATGACAAACAAAAAGAAAGTACAAAGATTGTAAAAATCACAAAGAGACTTCTACATGAAATTGACAACTGAAAACAGATGTTACTTTGGGTAGATTTTTTTTTTTTTTCAAAAGAGCCTGCACTAAGTTGTCAGAATGGGCACAAATGGCTGCCAACGTCATAGAAACTAAAATTTGTCACACATCAGTAAGCAGGTCACTACAGGGAAATGAAACCCAAATACAGTACATTATGTGGACCTCGTGAATTCAGAAACACATATTAAAGCAAAGAACAAGCAATCTAAGAAATGATGGACAACGTAATCTCACTAGCTTCCATCATATTCATGTAGGTCTATGATATTATGAATTTTTCCATTGTTAATAATCGATGCTGGCAACATTAAAAAAAAATGGAAAAAACAAAAAAAAAATAACACATTATAACACATTGCAGTCATGAATGTAACAAGAAAATGCATGGTCTGGAAATATAACAAACCAAAAATTTGGGTTTTTTCTATGAGAAGTGCAACTTTTTCTCTCGAGACAAATTAAAGTTAAATAACAAACTAACATCAGTAACATGAAGACTATCCCCAGACATATATAGCAGAATATAGTTTGAAAATTTCAGTCTCGTTGTCATTATAGCACCCCCTCCTCCTTTAAAAAAAAGATAGACTATTGTGCAGGCTTGTGAAGTATATGGTCAAATTTCCAAACCAGCATGTCAAAGGCATTATTTAGAGAGTCCTTCTTCAGCTCATCAACAGGGTAAGGCTACACTACTTTATAAGTCTGCATGTTCCCCACAGTGGCTATACTTAGCACACACTTGTCGGTCAGTCATTGAATCAAGTAAAGTGACTTGTCATGATTGTGACCAACAGAGGTACAATGTATACACATCAATGTGTTCATGACATTCACACACGTTGTATGTCTGGCTCACCAAGTAATCAAGTACAGATAAACATAGAAAAACTTCCACGACCAAAATTATCTCCATCGGGCAATTCCGCAGTTTTATGTCACGTTACATTTAAGCAAATTTACATTTTGCTACTAAATCACCATTTATTTCTTTCACGTCAAAAACATGTTTAAATATGTTCACCCTTCCGAGGTTTATAATATATAAAAGAATGAATACAATTCAACAAATAGAGTTGCCATGGTTATTTAAAGGGTTGGTTAGTAACATTACAAAAAAAGGACATGACAAAAAAATCAATGTCTTGTTACAAAAAGTGCGCAAAAAAAAAATTAAGTTAAAACAAACAAATGTGACCCGCTACAACAAAAAGGTCCTAAAGTCGCGCACGGTCGAAGCCGTGAAAATCGAGTTTGAAGTCGGAGCATCATAATTGGTCAAAACTTACGATTTTCTGATTTTGACATATTATTAGAGTCTGACATGTCTTCTATCATCTGTCGAAATTTTGAAGCAAAATGATGAAAGGAAAGACCAAAAAATAGCATTTATCTGGGCCATGTTTTTGGCGTTTGAACCAAGCAGAAACCGGTTCGAAAATTTGGATTGAGCGCCACAGATAGGCTCCGCCCCTAACAACAACCGGAGTGATCTCATTGGTCAGTTTGCTGCTTGCCGCTAACCGAAGCGTGAAGCTCGCACACTGCCAAGTCGACTGGTGCGTGCGGGCGGGGTGCGCTATGCCCAGCCGCTTCTCCTGGCATCCTGGTCACTGATTGGTCGGTGAGGAGACCGCCGTCGCTGTGCTTGAATGAGCATTTCGGGGGTTGCTAGGGTTTACCTTGTATTGTCCGGAGGTGAAAATTGACTAGCGTGTCCCTTGATCGCGATTGCGTCGCAAGGAAAACTTTTAGGGCGCTTTTCTCGAAACAGTGATTTCCCATACGTCTCGACATGCTCTCTTTTAAACATCGATATCTCCGCAGCCGATTATTTTCATAAGATGTGTTATATATCAATTTAAAGCAGAAAGATTAGGGAATTTTGTCATGCAATTTTCAAATAATCGACCTCACCCGACTTTAGGATCATTTTGTTGTAGCGGGTCACAAATCGGTGCATTAATTTCAATTTATGCATCATGACGAAATGTTCCCATAAACATTCTTAGCATTTCAACTGATAATTTTTAGCTAGACCCCCAAAAGTATGGTTAATGCAAAGAGATTATGCCACAAGAGGGCGTAGTCCAGTGGAGGAGGCAGCCGCGCAAGGGAGCTGCCGTTTCGCATTGTGGGAGCCGCCATCGCGCGGATCCTGTACAGTATTTGATCAGTAGATGGCAGCGCACTGTTTTAATGCGCTCGACTTGCATATTCGACGCAGTTTTATTGTGACATCACAATGGTCATGTTTAAGCGTCATAATGGTGCTGATGTTGTTTGATTTTATGGCGTCATAATGCTCAAACTATTGTCTAGTCTACACTCAAGTTCCCGTTGTTTATTTTGCGAATAGCAAAAAGGTCTGGACTCTTCTAAATGGTTCAAATGATGTGATGTCATCGCAGAAACTAATATCTAAACAATTAACCACATTATGATTCTGAAAATGAAAATGTGTTATGAAGAATAACATATCACTCCAGATATGATGTTAAGATATGACTTGAACGTAGACTGTTTTACATATGCCTGGATGTGAGGGTGCGCTCCCTCTTCAATTTTGGACACGCCATTTGTACGCACGTGTATGGCGACTACTTACACTACAGGGGCCGCAGAACGTTTTTCAGTGTGGGGGGGGGGGGGTGGCAAGGTCAAGAACCCGTTCCCCCCCCCCCCCCCCCCCCCCCCCTTTGGGGGTTCTTTGGGAATCTTTGGGAATTGAAATTCATGACTGTTGTGATTTTTTCCGATTTTTTTTTTTTCGATTTCTTTTCAATTTTTTTTTTTTTTTGACGAACCAAAAGTGTTCGAACCCCTGCTTCTGCGGCCCCTGCACTATAGGTATAATCTCTTTGGTTAATGTTAGATTTGTGCGGAGTAATTCTGCAGGTCATTTCACCCTGTAATTGAAATAACCTCTGGAATATTAAGATGTATTCATCTTTTCCCTTTAGCAAAACTTGGAGGAAAAATATCTAAGGAACCCACTGTAATTTGCATTTTCAAAAGTGCATCTAATTGTCCCCAGTCCCACATGTACATTTTAAATGATGGTTTGAGATCTTGCAAAATCAATGACAAGAACAAATAAAATCTAGTGAATTTGAAAGACCTTTATGATTTATGAACATCCATGGCATTGGTTGATATCTTTTATGAACATCCATGGCCTTAATTGATCTATTAAAATCAAATACTATTGTAAGATAAAAAGGCACATTTCTTTTACTGATGTCATATCATGTCCTCCTAACTGCGGAATTGCCCATCAACTTCTTCTTCATGTTGGATCTGCCTCCTGTAATCCTTTATAAAAGATTCCTGAAAATATCAGCCAGTGTTTGTGTGTTTGACCACTTCAGCTGGATTTCACCTAACCGCACTGGCAACCTGAACACGTTCGTGTCGGGGTCACAGGGCAACCCTATACCACCTGATGTACAAGTATCTCTCAATGGCCTAGAATCACAGGGACCAGAGACAAAATACAGGATGTTTTTCCCAAATTTGCATAGGATCTGTTAGATTAGATACAGTTAAACTCGCATAAGTCGATCTTCTCGGGACTGAGCAAAACGCATCGACTTAGGCGAGTTTCGACTTGTACGTAAGTCGAAAAAAAATCGACTTAAAGTTACACCACACGTACAATACATGACGTATTGTTGTCTACTCTGGAGCCGAGAGCTGGAGCGGTGTGCCCGATATTTGCCCTTCAGCAAGACACTTTATCCACATTGGTGCAGGCCAGGGCTCCACACTAACTTTTATTTTGGTGGCCCCAAAATGATTGATTTTTATTTTTTGGTGGCCCGAAAAAAACAAAAACAAACAAAAACAACAAGCAAAACTAAATCGGTCCTACGTTCGGTCCGAAAGTTACCGTTATTTATTTCTGATTGTAAAAGCAATCATCCACCATTTACAAGTATTTTAACACCTTCCGGAGCCGAATGTTGCCGTTAATCATTTTCAAATGTAAAAACAAGCAACCGACATTCATTCTAGGATCTTCGGAGCTGAATATCATCCTTATTCATTTCCGAACGTGAAAGCAAACATCCGCGTTTTTGTTTCATCATCTAAATGAGCCGATTGATACCGTTAATCATTTCCAAATGTACTCTCTAAAAAAGATCGAGTGAAAATATTCACTCTTGAAATAGTGAGTACAAAAAAAGAGTGAATTTAGAGTGAAATTGGAGTGAATTTTGAGTGGAAATGTTCATTTTCACTCATTTTGGAGTGACCTCAGGGATCAATCGAAGATTTTGGAATGATCCCTGAGGTCACTCGAAAACGAGTGAAAATGAAAATTTTCACTCAAAATTCACTCCAATTTCACTCTAAATTCACTCTTTTCTGTTATTCACTCCGTCAAGAGTGAATATTTTCACTCGATCTTTTTTAGAGAGTAAAAGAAACAATCTGTTACTTATTTTAGCATCGTACGGAGCAGAATATTACCGTTATTCGATCTCTAAATTCAAAAGCAAACACCCGACATTTATTTTATGATCGTAAGGAGCCGAATATTACTGCTGTCCACTTCTGAAAGTGAAATGAATCATCTGACATTTATTTTGGCATCTTCAGGAGTCGAATGTTACATGCTATTTACTTTCGAACGTAAAAGCGAACATTCGGCATTTATTTCATCATCGTACGGAGTTGAATACTATTGTAATTCATTTCCGAACGCCAAAGCAAACATTCAACATTCATTTTAGCATCTTCCGGAGCTGAATGTTATTGCTATTTACTTTCGAACATAAAAGCAAACATGAGACATTCATTTTATTATCGGACGGAGTTGAATACTATTGTTATTCATTTCCGAACGTTAAAGAAAATATCAAACATTAACTTTACCATCAAATGCAGCTAAATGTTACTGTTATTCATTTCGAAATTTAAAAGCAAACATCCGACAGTTATTTAGCATCATATGGAGAAGAATATTACTGCTATTCACTTCCGAACGTAAAAACAATCATCTGACATTTATTTTAGCATCTTCTGAAGCCAAATGTTATTGCTATTTACTTTCGAAAGTAAAAGCAAACACCCGACATTTATCTCATCGTCGTACGAAGTTGATTATTATTGTTATTCATTTCCTAACGTCAAAGGGATAATTCGACATTTACTTTAGCATCTTCCGGAGCTGAATGTTAATGTTATTTACTTTCGAACGTAAAAGTAAACATCCGGCATTTATTTTATCATCGTATGGAGTTGCATATCATTATTTTTCATATCCGAACGTCAAAGCAAATATTCGACATTTATTTCAGCATCTTCCGGATACTTTTTTATCCTTATTCATTTCCGAATGCAAAATCAAATCTCTGACATTAATTTCAGCACCGTACGGAACTGAATCTCACCATTATTTATTTCCAAAAGTATAAGCAAACATCCGACATTTATTTTAGTATTATACGGAATCGAATATTTCCAAAATTAAAAGAGCAAACATCTGACATTTATTCAGCATCTTATGGAGCCGATTGTTACCGCTTCATTTCCAAAACTGAAGGCAAACATTCGGCTTTTTTGGTGGCCCGGCGTGCGTTTTTGGTGACCCCAGTCGCAAATTAACCATTCGCGAAATCGCGATTCGATTCGCGAAAAGACTTCGCTAAATATAAGACATACATCGCTACACTCGGCAGGGACTACGTCGTCCTTTCACCAGGTCTCGTTACAAAACCAAAATCTCGCGTGAGTTCTTGCGTTACCTATCGTTAATGTTAACGAAACATCGTTATTTGCGCTAGGGATCGTTACTCATCGTTGCTACAAACGTTAATTTTCCCGATCGTTAGTTTGCGTTACTAACGATTTAGGTGAAACCGCTTGCGTTAATGAAACGTTAATGTTTATTTACGCAGTTTCTTTTGGTATATACTGTATGTAAACAAAAACTGGCGTCTCGTGATTTTGACAGTGATTTATTACACAATAAAATCTTATTCGACTTAGGCACAGTGAATTCAATGGTTTTTCCGTGAAAGTGCTCTTGGAATTTCATCGACTTAAGCGAGTATTCGACTTAAAAAATTCGACTTATGAGGGAATTAATACACGTAAGTCAATGGGGAAAAATCGGGACTTTTTAAAATTATCGACTTGCGCGATTATTCGACATATGCGATGTCGACTTAGGCGAGTTTAACTGTACTTTCAATTATCACTGGAGGAATTGATCTAAATTACTAAATTATAATCAGCTAAAATGAGTCCAATGAAAGGTTTTGTCTGAGCTGCACACTTCATTCAGTGGCCAAGTCATCATACAAATGCATTTATCATGCACAATGCATGATTGCACATGCGCTGTGTATTTTATGCTGTAAATGATGACAGCCATCCTGGTCAGTTTTTCAACTGACATAAAATGAGTACACAGCCTGTATCATCAATGCATTGTATAACAGATATCACATCATTGGCATGCACATTGCAGTAATATAGTTTTGTCTACATTGTACATCAGGATACCATTCACATAAATCTGCAAAGATGTTTCAATTAAGCTACTGGGTTTTTTTTTTGTTTGTTTGTTTGTTTTTGCTTTAGTACAGGATGTCATTCTGTTTATACAACACTAACAGTGTAAAATCAGCAACGTTGTTTACAACTAGAATACAACTGTGAGTGTGGATAGGCTGCTACTGTTCAACTGGCTGGGATTCAAACCTTCTAACAACATTCACCATGATTACAGCTGGGGTACTTCCTCTACATCCCTTGTATCCAAACTGGGATGGGACACACTGCACACACGACACCTCGCAGCACAATGCACCATGTTCTACAAAGTCCACTACAACCTTGTCAACATATCACTTCCGTCCTTCATCTTTCCAGCCCCTTACATTGGCAGACTTGACCACCAGCTCAAATACATGAGACCAGACGCTTCAATTGACCCATACAAATATTCCTTCTATCCACGTAGTCCCAGTCATTGGGGGTCCGGACAGGTTGTGGGACCGGACGCGTACTGTAAAGTGCGTCTGGTTTGACTATGACGCGCCTACATAAACAGTTGTATGTCAGTGAGGAACTGCGCGTAAATGCGTATTCAAAGTAGAATAAGCAAGTTAGTACGCAAGAGTCTTAAGTGTCCGGACACCCAACCCCCCATCCTACTGTATGGATCTAGCTAACTATACACAGCCCAGTCGCTGTACATGGTACGTCGCGACAGGGCTGTACGCGCGCGACCACCAACCACTAGGAGAGCGACGTAATCGTATCACGATAGCTTTGAATTTTGATACTCAACATCATTTTTGTCACCTCAAACTCATCGAGTATACTCTTCAATATTTACTCTACATCTGATGCTATCAGTATTCAAATGTACGCAATGAAACTTACCAAAATTGATCATCATATCCAGCATGCCCACACGGTACACAATCTTTCACGCCAGGCCTAACTATACACAGCCCAGTCGCTGTACATGGTACGTCGCGACGTACCATGTACAGCTGGGCTGTGTTCAAGTGTATAGTTAGGCCTGGCGTGAAAGATTGTGTACCCATCCCAGTTTAGCTTCGACGAGCTGCTACAGGGATTATCATTTCAAGGTTCAAGGTTCAAGGTTACAACTCAGAAACAAACCTGAGGCTGAACCAAGTCCAAGGTTTGACCTCGGCCTCCCGTGCCAAAATTTGACCACATGCAAAAAAGCAGAGCCGAAATCATAGCTTTTAGTTTACTCTTAGCTGGCAGATGAATTTTGGGTGGCATTATGGTCGAATTATGGGCAGCTTGCTTCATGAGCATTGAAGCTTGCAATCTTTAATATTCGCATGGTTTTCTTTTTTTATAATATTATGTACTTTCACTGCTTTTGTGGTCTGTCTATGAACACAGGGCGCTATACAGCAGGCAGGACCGATAGTACACGGACGTTACCTTACAACAAGCATGGAGCTACTAAACAGAGCGCGAGCTCGGCTCGGCTAATGATCAGCTCCACTCCGCGAGCTCCGCTCGCGCCCAGCTCAGCGGCTGCTCTTTTTTCTTGATTAATTGAAAGTAGAAGTGTCTTTCAACATTATTCGGCTAAACATCATTACCTATGATGCAGTAGGAATCAGTAGGAAGAAATGAGGATCTCCGATGAGTCTCACAGCATAACCCTGTCCCTGATTTCGGTGATTTTGTTGTTGATGTCACACTCTCGTCCAGTAATGTTTACAATTTTTCGAACAACACCTCATCATAATATCACATCCGGTGACTGTGTCAAAGGTCACCGTACTCTAGTCTTACGGCTCGTAGACGGACCTGAGTGGCATGTGTCTCCAAAATACGTCGATAACCATCGCAAGCCCGTTAATTCTTGGGACTCAGGTCTTCAACAGAGATAACAACAGATCTAAAATACAGATCCAGTAGGCCTGTATATCATTATCTTCCAGTCCTGCATTGATCTATAGGTGGAGTTACAAGATGATGATCTAAAATTTATTTTATTAGTGAAAAGTTGAGCAAAGAAAATGGGATTCCATCGGGATTCGAACCCGAGACCTCCGGATTGCTAGCCCGGTGCTCTACCGACTTAGCTATAGAAAGCCCTATATATATATAGTTAAGTTTGTCCCAGAAACCCTAAATTCTCAATGCTCGGATGGTCAGAACAAGGAGGTACTAGGCGAGTACCTCCTTGGTCAGCAGCTGTAACAGTGTGTTTGTGTGTGACACACACAAACACACTTTGAATCTGGCATAAACCCGAAGGATAATTCAACTTGGGGATAAATGCGAGGGATCACCGAAGTGATGCAGCTTTTTTTTGAGCGTGTAACAAACGCACACAGAAAAACTGACCAGAATTGATTTTCTATATTACAACGTTGACGATCTTTATGATTATGTAAGTTGTATAACTATAAACTATCACTGATTTCTATTTTATGTTACCGAACGTGAGATCAATGCAGCGTTCTGGGCCCCTCCTGGGCCTCGTATAAGGGTTAACGTTAATCATAGGCCCTCTATTGCATAACTAAAAGAGATAATGAAATCAAACATGAAGTCAAAAATATATTTAACATTAGTCTTAGTTCTACTTGGCTGCTACACCCGATCTACGTCTCGACTTTCTGAATTTATGTTTTAAAATTTCTCCCTCTCCCTCTCTCTCTCTCTCTCTCAATGAAAATATAGGCCTATACTATTAAAGTCTGATTATCGAGGACCTGCCTATAGTGCTATACAAGTAGTGTGTCGGAGTTATACCGTTAAAAAAAAAGATAACTAAAGGACTTGTGAAACATCTGTTACGAAAATTGAAATATTCCGCACTGCATGCATGTAGGCTATACCACATGCGCGTAAGGGAAATTTAATGCTAAGTCAACAACAGCAGCAACAACAACAATAACGAGATCAAGAAAAATAAATCCCAATGAAGTGACCTTTATAGTCTTTTCCAAAACATTTGAATAACGTGGCACTGATCTGAAATTCTGAATTAGTTGTCATTTGCAAGCACGACGTTTGTGTTCATATACCGTGTTCTTTACAATTCAGTTCATCGGAGTGCTACATAATTAACATGATGGTATATGGAGATAAGTTTCACAGTTTGTATACTTTGCGCATTATTGGGCCACGGAAGATCAGCTGTAACTGTTATCCATTCATCTATTATTCTGTTTGTTTGTTTTCTGAAACCGGAAATGGTTTTGAGAAGGTAGGCCTATATCTTATACTATACCAAAAGTTGCACTCTTTTACAGTGACCAATGAGTGTGTTGAATATGCCTTTCTCTACCATTCTTTTATCCGTCATTTGTATTCAGAAACTTTTATACTTGACGAACCATTGCAAACTTCAGTTGTTTGGGAACTTTTGTTGATATAAATGAAATATGATTAGGATTGGGATTGTGGTACTAATGATGATGATTGTCTTCATTATTTTATAAGTATTTTGGCCTTGGAGAGTGGCTTTGCTCAAGGCATTCCAATATTAATTTCTTGTGACCATTAAACAGTACAATTAATGATGACAATGAACATGCCGTCCTTGCCGTAATACAACATAATAATAAATTATCTAAAATGTCTGTATATAATAGCTGAAAATATATGTCATGGCTTTCAGAGAAAATGTACGTCTAACGTGTGTATGCATGGAGCTTTAGAAATTTAAGTGCTGTTGTGCAGCTTCAATGCAGCTGTATTGTACCATGGACTTACTACATGTCACGATGGACTATGAACATAATAGGCCTTTCTTTGACCAGGGAGGTGGGCCCCTCCCTGCTTTCACCCATCATCAATGCCGCCGTGCACCTGCGTATACATTCAGATGTTTGGGCAATGATGACGAATTTGTGTAATATTGTGTATCGTTGTAAACTGAGCAGAACACCGTTTTCTCACCTCGGTCTTATTAATTGGCAGAAGTGGTTTTTTTTTCAGACTTAAAGGGCAAGTTCACCTTCATAGACATGTGGGTTGAGTGAATGCAGCAATATTAATAAAACACATCAGCAAAAAGATTGGGAGAATCGGGACAATCTGTTCAAAAGTTTTGATTTTTTTTAAGTGTCTGCGCCGTACTACTGGATGAGAAGACTACTACAGCATAATGTCAGATGCGTACAACGATATCTAAAAAATAAAAAGAATTTCGCAAATCTGTACTTTTTGAATAAAGTGCACATTTCTTCAACTTGTTATATACTGACGTATAATAAGGGTAATATTATTACCCCTGTCTTCTGAAAGAGAGAAGTCGAGTGACATTTTGTTATGCGAGAAAAGTGAAAATACATGTATGTTGAATTTTGTTTATAATATTCTTTATATCGTTGTACACATAATAGTGACATCACAAGCTAAAATGGTAGTCTTCTCATACAGCCATGACTGAGCAGAAAACTAAAAAATTCATAACATTTGAACGGATTGTCTGATTTTTCTCAAACTCTCACTGATGTGATAAAGATCTGATTTTATTCGACTCTTCCGACCCCATTCCGGGTATGAGAGTACAACACATAAATACAAGATATGGTCATTACAATAAAAAAAAAAAAAAAAACATGTTTGTGATATATTACAATGATGTATATAAAATAGTCTATACCTACCAAACATAATATACAGTGATATACAAATTGGCAAGCAAGGTTAACTAATCGTATGAACCATACGACCAAACAATCGTGACATACAACTACAAAATATGTACTAGAGATCGAGTATCACTGGATGCTTAATTTTTCTACCACTTATACGAGTTACAATATTTTCTTTCTTGACTACAGTACACTCAACTTGTTCAGGCTTCTGCAAACTTGCAAAATATGACATGATCAGCCTCACAAATAATACTAATCTTTTAAGCTGTCCTAAATGCGAGCATGAAAATAATCTGGACATGTGTAATGAGCAAGGACGTTTAACCAAATAATGATTGCTTAAAGGGAAGATAAACCCCAAGAACAATGTGGATTGAGTGAAAGCAGCAACATTAGTAGAACACATCAGTGAAAGTTTGAAGAAAATCGGACAATCGATGCAAAAGTTATGAATTTTTAAAGTTTTGATGTTGGAACCGCTGGATGAGGAGACTACTAGAGGTTATGACGTATGAGTGGACTACAATATCAAGAAAATATAAAGAAAATACTACAAAAATCCATTTTTCATGAAAATTACAAATTCCATCAACTTGATATTGACATATGTTAAGGGTAGCAATTATTCCCCCTGCTTTCTGAAAGCGGTTGGTCCACTGCTCTTTCATAATTCTAGAAAAGTGAATTTTTGTTGAATATCCTTTATATTTTCTTTGTATTGTTGTCCACTCGTACGTCATATCCTCTAGTAGTCTCCTCATCCAGCGGTTCCAACACCAAAACTTTAAAAATTCATAACTTTTGTATCGATTGTCCGATTTTTCTCAAACTTTCACTGATGTCTTTTACTAATGTTGCTGCTTTCACTCAATCCGCATTGCTCTTTGGGTTTACCTTCCCTTTAAATATAACTGTCTTTCCTTTTCAAAGAAGGGGCATACGAAAACATAGTCACCTGTTTCATGTCTATCACAACAAGGGCATTGAACATCCCTTTTATGAACTACTGTACAAATCTTCTATTATTAACTGGCAACTGATTTGATCTACATCTAAAACGGCTCAATGAAATTCTATCCCTCTTACTCAACTGGACTAAATACCTTTCAAAGAGACTATTCGTCTGAAAAATCCTATAATTTAAACATACTCTATTTGAGTAAAAAACATTTGCCATCAAATCCTGTTTAGACATATTTTATCACTTAATCTCAGCTTCAAGGTGCTCAATATCCAGTTATTACTAAATCCTTCCCCTTTTCTTAGTCATACAACACCAAGACCAGCATTGTTTAAAATTTCCTCAATATGAGATATCCACTTAAATACAAAGGTCGTGTCCTACTTCTACTAATATTGCTGCATTCATTCAACCCACAAGGTGAACTTGTCCTTTGACTGCCTCTGAAGAAACACCATTGGTGGGGAGCAGCAAACCTCAAAACAAGACAATTCTTACGTCACAAGATTAGATATTACTGATCCAGCAGACACTTACGTGTGGACACGTACGCATTGCAGAGACTCCAACTCTCCCGTTTTCGACGGGAGATCTCCCGCCGAAAGCCCATTTTTGCAAAATCTCCCGTTCTCCCGCTTGAGATTTGATTTCTCCCGCCCTGGGTCTGTGTCTCCCGGTGGAAAGGATTTCTTATTTATTGCTATCGTATGTTGAAAAAATAAGCCTTAGATAGCACCAGAAAACATCTAGAACCCTAGGAACTTCGCGCTTCGCACACATCAACTTGGAGTCTCCCGTTTGCTAGGGGTTTCGGGCGGGAGAATCTCCAGATCAGAAGGTGATTTGGGTTGGAGTCTCTGGCATTGATTATGGTAAGGGTCGTGTCGTCATACCGTTGCTGTCCATGTTCATCCTCTGAAACAATGTGATGATACGATAATGGGAAAAGTAGAATGCCAATCCCATGCAAACTCTCTAAATATTTGCTTTCACTTGTAAAGCATATTTTTACATACATTTCGCAGAATGAAAGTGATGATTTCCCCGATATCCACTATTATTATCTTCTGAGCATATATATATATATATATTTTTTTTTTTTTTAGATAAGCGCCGTCTTGTTTTTATTCACACTGGCTGTCGGCGGTTATATGATGAGATCCAGGACACCATGACTGTGTATAAAAAAATAATGGTATTGTGGCGCTTTTGTCGGAAACAGCATGCATGAAATAATTGAAGAGCAACGTAAATAATAAATGTACGTGAGTGACTATGTTGTTTGCATGACTTGCAGTTCTCATTCTCTTATTCCTATGTGACTCAGTCAAAGGTGGTAATTGTTATAAATGATTGGCATATTAAGAATCCGAGAAGAGGATTGTGATCTCCACGGTTCGCTTCGGCCCAACGCACCAAAGCTTTTTTGATCAATTTTCATGCACTTCCAAAGGGAACATGACTGTGAATTGCCATTGCTAATAGACGACGGTCACAACCCCCAAAATCAGCCTGCTCGGCGACCAGTCGGCGAGGTTTTAACCATTTTTGGTCCAGCACCGACCGGTTTATGTTTATGATGTACAGATTTATTGTGTGTTATGTTTTTTTTTTGGAAAAAGAAGAATGAAAATAAATGAATTGAATTGAATTGACCGACTGGGCAGCACTGATTTTAGGGCATCGGTCGGTCGCCGCTGAGGTTTTAACGTGGAGATAAAATTTCGGCGGCGACCGCCCACACAGTTTTCACTCGCGGCCCAAAACACGCTTGGTGTCCGAACGGCAACCGCCTGGGCACCGACCTATAATCGAGAGATCGCCGTCGAGCGGATTTAGGGAACAAAAATGATTAGAATAAAAATGACAAAAATACATAAGAAAGCCAATGAACTAGAGGGGGAAGAGGAGCCAGGGTTATCTGAATAAGGCAGAGGCAGGGACCGGAGACAATTAGGAAACCCCATCAACTTTCCCCTTGAAAAAAGAAACAGGTAAGTAACTCAACTTATACCTGACATTATATATATATATATATATATATATATATATATATATATATATATATATATATATATATATATATATATATAGCAATAATAATGTCACAATAGAGGAATGCATTAATGTCAATTGCCTTGATTTCATTCAAAATCCGAATTTTCGGGGGCCTCCCCCTTCGTCAGGGATGACAGTGCGAATTAATTTTTATTCGCAACTACAATATAATCATCACTTATCTTTGTGAATGAAGAAGAATAATAGTAATGGATGAAAAGAAATGGGGAGAATGAAAACATGAGAGTGAATAGAAATAAAAAAAGAAAGTGAAAGATACTAGCAAGCAAAGATTTTTTTTTTTGTAATCTATATAGGAGTGATTACAGATTCCCTTTTTTTTTTTCTTTATTCATCTTGGGTTCTGATCCTCCTTTTCTAATTTGATTTCCTGTAATTTTCTACCTGTTATTCATATCTTTGGCTTTATGAAGTTGAGGTTGACAGTTTGTAATTAAATTCTTACTTTTTTTTTACTTCGAGTTTTATCTTCATGGCGAATTAAATTCTCTTTTGAAAAGAATAATGTAAAAGGAAATTTATTTGTTAATTTGCATACAGGTTTCCGTGTATAAGTATGTCTTCCCTGAAGTACAGGCTTGATCGAACCTCGCTGCCGTGGTCGTTGAGGTAGAATTATTGCCGTCACCCTGTCAGATGGAATGCAAAAGCGCTGTTGTTGATGGCCCAGTCACATAATACAGTGTACCCAGTTATAGCTCGTGAGAAATTTCCGGCAGAGACCGGCGGCGGCCCGCCGCCGGTAAGCCTATACATAAAATAACACCTGCAGATGTCCCTCCTGTCGGTCGCCGGGCGATTTCCTAAAAATCGACCGGTGGCCGATGGACCATCACTAAGAGGGTCTTGGTGACTGCTCCGACTCTGCGCGGAAGAAGATCATCCGATTTCGCCAAGTTTATCATGTAAAATCGACGGGAAAGCAACAGGACATCGCTCGGGCATCGCTTGGGGTTTACAGCCCGTTCTAATTCTTAAAACACACACACACACACACACACACACACACACACACACGCACACACACACACACACACACACACACACACACACACACACACACACACACACACACACACACACACACACGTTGGCCGATGCCTAAATTCAAGCGGCGACCGAGCAGGCTACAAATCGGACGCCGCCCTGAAGTGACCGTATAGCCTTCAGATGTTGTCTTTCAATAAAGTTGTTGTTGCATGTTGATATATAATTATGCGCGAAATATTCCCTTGGATAGGCCTACAAAGATGTAAAATGTACATTGTATTTGTGTGCTTGCATGCTTGACAGCAATAATGACATGTCTGATCTATAATGTAACTATAATATGTCCATAATCAGCACGAGCACGGAGGAAACCAAAATTGAATGATGAATTCATTCAAACACACTCCTAAGGTGTGCAGCTTCGAGTCAAGATGTGAAATGAATTTTATAACAACTATAAATCGGTTATACTGATATAGAGTTTCAAAATGACGTTAGTGATGGGAATGAGGAATAAGAATGCTTTCAAATCACAACGAACGAGGATGATAGCATATCCAGCTTCACTTCGCATAAGGACTCAAGAAACTTCATAAAAGAAGAAAGTAAGCATAAATTCTCCACAGGTGAACTTGTTAATCAAGCGGAATTGTAATGGAATTGCATTGCTACATCATTTTGAAGTATAATATGTGAGCCTCCTTATGCCATCATCCTCAGTGGCGGATCCAGAGGGCGCGCCCCCTCTTTATTTTTTTAAACAAAAGAAATAAAAAAAAAATGGGATGCGTGCGCCTCCCCACCCCCTTTAATTTTGCAACGGCGTCTCCCCTTTACGGAATTCCTGGGTCCGCCCCTGATCTTTGTTCAGTATAATTTGTTTTGGGTTTTTCAGAGTATTGTTGCCGGAAGTAACGATTTGCTCATCTGCTCATGGGCCACAATGCATGCACGAATCTATACACGGAGAGGTATTTATGAACATGTACTATATGAGATGTTACAAAAAACATTTCCCACTTGATCCCTAATAGTTTAAAAAAAACAAACTATAATATCAGATGACACTGACACTGATATGAGCAATAGCTGAATAGTGTAATTTTTTTGGAGGTAATTTAAAAATGAAAGCATAAATCAGTTTCATTAAATTCAAGAATTATTTTCAAGTTAGGGTTCAGATTTTACTCTATTTGCAACCCTCTGTTATACAAAACTTTGCACAGGAGTTAATTGGTGTGTGTGGGAGTGCGTTTAACATCCAGACAATGGTCGTGAACAATGGCCAGGTTCTGAATGCTCTATCATATTCGTGAGGAATTCCACAATCACAGCTAGTCTTTATTCATCCTGAAAACAAAACTTAATGCAAGCACATGAAAATATTACTTTTTCATGTGCATGCATTTTACCCTTTACCATGAATTCAGACCAGCAGTACCCATCATGCAGGGCAATCCAATATGAGCATTCATGTGCCTTGAAGCAAGAGACTCAGAGTCGGCAGAGCTCTGAAATGGTGGTACTCGTGACATTCATGTCGATTGTTCAGGGTTTATTGTAAGTACACACTTACATACACATCATTGGCTCCTGTGTCGGGGGGTGTGTGAAGTTCAGTTTTATACAGAGGGCTCAAATTTGACCGAAATCTACAACCTAACTTTAAAATCAATCATTGATATACTGAAACTGATTCACGCCTTCATACTCAAATCACCTCCGAACAAAGTTTACACTATTCAACTATTACTCATATCAATGACAGTGTTATAATGTGATGATATAACGTTTTTCGGAATTATTAATGATCAAAAGTGGGAAACATTTTTTTTTTGTAACACCTAGTATAGATATGATGTGAAATTATGAAAATAATAATCTCCTTTAAACATTAAACAAGCAACGTGCATTGAGGTGAAAATGCACAAAGCCACGATAAATCAGTCTATTAAATGATTGCCTCTAATCAGGACGTTTAAAGGTATTAGCCCACATTTGTAAACCTGCAGCAATTGGTCTCATAGTTAGCATGGAGTTTGGGTATGATTGCAGTAACACCTGTGCAAAATTTCGTTCCAATTAGTTCATTACTTTCATAAAAATAAATGAAAATGCACCGTATGCATGCGTATAAAAACGCTCGCTAGCTCCGGTCCACCCACGTATACTACATGCATGCATGCGATACATTGTGTAAGTTAATGTGCGTAGCTAGCCCGCGCTCGTAATTTGATTTTGGGTCGGGTTGACCCGGTTTGAAAATTGATTTTAAAACGATGATTTTCTCTCTTTTATGGAATGGTATAGACAAAGAGCAACAGGTGAGGTATGTTACTGTTATAACTTGTACTTGAAGTCATATTGGACCTGTTTTATGCAGTTTTGATTTTCCTGGGTTTGCAAATGTGGGCTAGTACCTTTAAGACGGAGGCCCTGTAACAGAAAAAGAAAATTTCTGGGTTGTAAAGGAAGCCAGCAGGGAAAAGTCTTGTGATCAAATTATGACAAAGCCAGATTCCGGAAAAAGGACGAGATATTTCGTGAATCCCATTGATGCCATGCACGACTGATCGTCCATTGATTCACGCTGATAATGTCTGATGCGATGCCAAATGATCAGCGCTTGTTCTTGTCATCCTTACGAATTGAATTTGAAAAAAAAAATGTTAGTTATCAAAGCCCAAAACTAGATTTTCAAGTTATTTGGACCATTATAAATGCGAACCTGAATTTGTTTGTTTGTTCATTTTCCATCTGAGAAGATGGCTGGATAGCCCATATTCAGCTACGTTAAGCTGGTCTTCCATGGGGTCCAGTTGGATGCGAGGTGGAACCACTAGCTTCACCGGGTTAAACACCCTGCTCTTTGCGATGAATGAATGAAGCGGGATCTTTTACGTGCATGAGTTGTTACTCTTTCATACACGGGACCTCCATTATGTCCTATCCGAGGGACAGATCTAGTGTTTTGCCTCTTGCTATAGAGGGGACGGTATGTTTACACACAACATTGCTCAGTCCAGACTCGGGTTCGAACCCGGGCCGCGTGATCGTGAGGCAGACGCGCTGCCGACTGAGCCAACTCGCCGCCCTAATTTCATTATTAAATTGATTTTTTTTTTCAGTTTATGTCAATAAGCTGGCAGTCATCCTTTCATTTTAATTTGATACGTTTTTGCATGCAAACCAATGGGAGAATTGTGAGCACCTGAACCACGGAGCTGAAGCTCCATGCCTCAACCACGGCGACCCCTGATTGTACCCCCTCTCCTCAACACTTTTTTCCCAAACGCTACCACAAATAATGTTACAAACAACAATAAACTATACTATGGTGAACAACTTTCGTAGTGTCCACTGTATTATGATATTATTTGCATCATCATATTATAGCACATATGCTCTCGTGCTTACTCCCCTGTGCTTATTTTGTTTACTTTTGTTTTGCTCATCTGGGCCGTGTTTTATGAAGAGTTATAATTGATTATAATTATTAGTTGATTTCTATCATAAGTCTCTGGCAGCCTGTGTGTTAAGGATATTTATAATCGATTATAAGTATATCTTTTGATAAAACGGTGCCCTGTGGTTGAGTTTAAGGAAGATGACAGATAGCTAGACGTGAATGTGTGTCTTGAACATAATGTATTCAATCAAATTTTTTGTCTGTGGATCCAAGATTGCAAATCACAGTGCTTTCAATGAGTGTGTTTATGACTATACAGTTCGACCATGATTTCTGTGCATCTGGTTAAGTTTACTATCACTAAACGGTCGATATAAATTTGAACTGACTTGAATCCAGTGTAATACTTGTCACGAATGAGCCACATACATGAGAACACGTAAATTCTAGATTACAGTTAATACAAAATTGACCTAATTTAGCCTGCATGTTTTCGCCCATATTTCACGAATCTGTCGCGATGGTATTCGTTCTGATTCTCCTTGATGGATGAGAACCATGCAGTGATCTATTAGTGCAAAGTCATATACAGTGATTTATCGCAAACACAGTAACAATATATGTTCCATTGCACACCTCAGCTTCACCTATCATGCATTAAGGTAACTTTGGTATATTTTGGACCACGACCACACCCAACGAATTCCTCTACGTGGATGATACGGAATGGGGTTCAAAGAAGGCAAACCGTAGGATTGTTCTCGTCCTTTTATCTACGCCAAGGATGTACTGCAGCTATGACTACTCGGGTGATCGAGTCATCAGTTGAACGGTCACATACAATACCCCACTGGCCTCGCCTTTTTAAGTCCTCTAGGAAGACACTTAGAAAGTCGTTACGTAAGGGGACAATGACAAGACCCCCTTGTTATCTTGAGGTTTCCACTCGACTTCAAAAGAACTCATCGATTTGTACCTCTCTGGTGCACAACGGACACTGGACTGCGTCACACCTATTACTGAGACCATCCAATGTTCCTTGTATACCCTCACTCGACGTGCATGAAGGGAGGTTCTCGCACGTCATCCCAGAAGATATAGCCTACATCGCAATTACACCACATCGCAAGTTTCGTTTTACACCATTTTCTGCACCTTCCCAAGTGAAACAGAGTGAGTAAATGAAACCATGATGTTTTATTGTTTTATATACATTGTATTAGTATAAAGTATCCATCACATAAAGTAGGTTACTGCATTGAGACGTAGACATTTGGGAGGAGTATACCGTGAAAGTAACAGTCCGCTCTCGATGCAGACATCGTCGTGGAGAAGATTTCGTTTCTCTCCATTAAGTGCACCCCCTTTTTTTTTACTCACTGGACAACACCCATCATCATCACGCAATGTAAAAGAGAACAAAGATAGCTAATATACGTCATATTCATTAATGAAAAAATGGATGCTTTTAAGACAAACATCGGATTCACTAACCACCCTTGAGCGTCATTATCATCTCCGCCATGATGTGATCAAGATGTCAAGGTGCCCACTTTGAGTAGGCCTAAAGGAGAGAAAAAAAAAAAAGGTAAGACAAGTGTAGGCTAGGCCTATTTAAATTGTAAGAAGGATACCAAAACCCGATGGAATTCTTTAATAGTTGTTGCTTTTTTTTCATCCCGCACTGATAAAATAACTTTTTAAAAAAATTAAACAAATCGGGGTCTCTATACAGAAAGAGGGGTTTGCACATTTCTGACTGGGCTATAATAGCCCAGTCAATTTACACTGACGATAACTAGAGGCGCCTGCCCCCGGGAAAGGCCAAGACATCACCGGCGTCGACGGGCGGGTCCTATACCTGCTTTGCCGACGGGAACGGCGTAACCCTGCATCGCATCTCTCTCGATGCAGGAGTAGGCAGATGACATCATTTCCGGAACCCTGTCCCCTTTTCCTTCCTTTGTAAATATATCTCTTGTAAATATTAAAATAAATGTGATTAGTTTTTTTTTGTAAATAATTTGAAGTAGTATAGGTTTTGTAATTGAATTTAAAGGTATATTTGAATAATTATATTTTTTTGGAGCAAATTGCCCACCCGGCAGAGAGTTCCATGAAATCTAAAACAACAACAACAACTGACGTCAATTGACTATCATGACATGCATGATGTCTTATCTAACATATCTCTTAGTAGGATGAGTGTCTCTGCATGAAATTTGGCCTGGAAGAAGAGCTTATTATGTGAATTATGTAAACATCAATAACTCCAATTCGGATGGTATGTCACTTGCTTCCTTTTGCCAAAGTAGGTTATCTCTCCCCGCTGCATAACCGTCATGGGGAGAGATGTGTTTTCACACGTGAAAAATCAACAGTTTTGTTCACTGGGGTGGGGGAGGTGGTGTCGTCGAACTCCTTACCTAATCGCGAGCCTGTCGTTTGCTTGTTTTTTTTTTTTTTTTTTTTTTTTGTATTTTTGTAAACATCATATTGTATATACCCCGGTATACTAGTACTTACCCGCAACTTGTTTAGGACGAGAAGGCATTTTGAGAACTTCGCCAAAAGCGCATTTATGTTAATGGACTCAGGTTAAATGAGAAAAGAAGACGTTTTCCAGCGCTCCGAAGCACCCTGCCCAGGACAAAGAAGCGAAACTACGATACTCGACAAAATATAACGCGCGTATAGGCCTATAATAGTTACGGGAGAAGTGAGAAACTTTGCAGGTGCATGCAGGAATTTTTCGGGGGAAGTTAAAAGTAAGTAAAAAAAAAAATATATATATATATTTTCTCAAGAAGTTTGCGGCCAGACTGCCCAAACTACGCGAAGCGGAGTGAAATACATGTATACCAGGTGAAACTTAGCGTGTGAAAATGTGCAGTTTCGCGTCTATGTGTGACCAAGGAAATGTTATACCCTCTCGTTGGTTTGAAAAAAACGATCATAGAGTATACGCCAATAAGATAATAAATGAATGAATGAATGAATGAATGAATTATAGTAAATGAATGAATAAATATATGAATAGATGAATGAATAAATAAATACTCTCTAAAGAAATCGAGTGAAATCTTTTACTCTTGAAGGAGTGAATACAAAAAAGAGTGAATTTAGAGTGAAATTGGAGTGAATTTCGAGTGAAAATGTTCATTTTCACTCGTTTTAGAGTGACGTCAGGGATCACTCCCAAATCTTCGAGTGATCCCTGAGGTCACTCCAAAATGAGTGAAAATGAACATTTTCACTCGAAATTCACTCTTTTTTGTATTCATTCCTTTAAGAGTGGATATTTTCACTCGATTTTTTAAAAAGAGTATATAAATAAATTCATAAATGCATAATGATAAGGTGGGTGACCGGGCCAAATGTACAGGTAGTAGAAATATTTCTTAATCACGAATATGGCGCCTTGAGTTAGCCTTTCTCTTTGCAAGTTTAGAAGTAGCCTTTCTCTTTGCAAATACTTGCCCCTGTAAAAGCTATTTTAATCTGGTTTGTATACTGTATCCAGCCTTCTGAACTACTATGTAGTATAACCCAAATAAAAGATTCGACGAACAATCCCTGCATTGTTACAGTCTCGTGCTATGACTTGCAATGAGGTAGTTATATTCTTCTTCCATTTCCGCCAATTCAGTGGAGGATCCCGAGTACATTGCATTGTGTATAGGGTCTACAATATGGTGTCTGCTTACGATGTCAACTCACATACGGAACATAGGCCCTGGTCTCATTATTGAGGCAATGACGTATAGGCCCTAATGCAAAGAAAAAAAGGGGTATATAAGAAGCTAATCAAGGGTGACGGAACGGGGGCACGGGTGCACTTGTTCTCGTTACAACAACAACAACAACAACAACAACAACAACAACAACAACAACAACAACAACAACAACAACAACAATCCGACTTGCTAAAGGTATCTAATACCCTCTTTGGGTACTTGTTGGGTCTTGAAAGGGATTTTCTTTTTTGGACTTTTTTCTTCGACCCTGACGGGGTACGGCAATTTAAGAAAACACGAAGTCGATAAAGCCTTCAACGGAAGGGAACATTCAAATCCAAATCCAAAGGATGTATTGTATGCTGTATTAACAAGGCATAATATTCCACTCCAATGGGCCGTACAGTAGCACGAGTTTAAAGGGACTGTACAGTACTGGTTGAGGTGGGGATTCATGTTTTGAACATTCCTAAGTGAGATAATGAAAAGCCTCTTATGAAATATGAAAGAGCATGTAATTTTAAGAAGGATTTAACATTTATTTGATGAAAATTGGTTTTCAAATGGCTAATAATAAAAGGCGACATGCCACAACTTTATTAGGATCTCTTTGTTTCACCTTGTTTTTGGATATCTCAGCCATTTCAAAACCGATTTACATCGAATAAACTTTTGATACCCCTTAGAACTGCATGCTCTTTGAAATCTCATAGTGTGGTTTCTGAATATCTCACAAAACGTTAAAAGCTAAATCCTCACCTCGACCAGAACTTTACACACCCTTTAAGACGACATGTTTGAATGAGATTAGCTCGTAATTGGAAGGATCAAGAGCAGCCGAGGATATTCAATCCTGATCGATGAACAGGCTCTGACATACTAAGCATCGTTCCGGAAAAGTAAAGTACATGTACTATAGTAAGTAAAGTAAAGTAAGTTCACCACGTGAAACGGCGGTCGTTGGGTATGATCAGGGTAGACAGAAAGATCTGTCCGGAGGAGTCTTTTATTTTTATTTCTGCCAGTACCTCCGCCAAAGGAGGAAGGTTATGTTTTCGTTACCGTTGGTTTGATGGTTTAATCGTTTGTTTGTCCGTGTGCAAAATAAATCAAAAAGTATTTAACGGATTTTGTATGAAACTTACAGGAAAGGTTTAGAATGGCACAAGTGTAACAGATGATTAAATTTTAGTAGTGATCCATTTTTTTTTTTGGGGGGGGGATTTATGAAGGATTTTTTTTTTTTTTTTTGCAGGTAGTTTTGTTTGTCTTGCTTCTCTCTCTCCCTCTCTCTAACTCTCTTTCTCTCTCATGTCTCATGGATCCTGCACCACTCTGTAAATTCTGTTTATTTTGTACACAACATGCAATTTTCTGTATATACATATATATATATATATGTATATTATATACATTATAATCTATATAATTAATTAACTGATTTTGCCTGTTACGATGTTTGTTCAAATTTTCTTCCGTGGCCTGACTTGGGGTGGCATAGGAAGAAGAAGAAAAACAAAACATTGTCATTGTCATTGTCAAACCATTGTCTTTGCTAGGGATAGGCGCGCCGCACAGCTGAGGGTTTATGACGTAACAAAGGCTTCTATTCTGGGAAATTGGGCGATTTTTCAGCATGGGATTGTACTAGTACGTAGTATGCGTGGAAATCACTGATCTCTACTGAGTCCGAAGAGCTTTTCACCGGCCCAGTTGGGGTGGAGATGAGAAAAATCTCTTTGTGAAGAGCAAGATCATCTGTGGAAAGTAGCTGCTTGACGGATGTCTGCGCTCTCAGAGTGCTTTTCTAGTTTATATATATATATATATATATATATATATATATATATATATATATATATGTATATATATATATACATATATTTATATTTATATAATAATAAAATAAGATATTAATGATAATAATAATAATAATAAGAATAAGACTAAAAGAATAATAAAATAAAAGATATCTTTTATTTTATTATTCTTTTAGTCTTATTCTTATTCTTATCAACATTATTATTATCATTAATGTCTTATTTTATTTTATTTATTTATTTATTTATTTACTTTTTACGTTACCGCTGTCCTGTGCTTATACAGGAAGGGATCCGTGAAGCCAGACGCAGTCTCCATGATCCACGGAACATTATTATCCCCGACAAACAGACCGATCTTTCGGTCAATGATCAGGGAGGTGGCCTCCCTGGTTTGATCAACATGATCAAGGAGGTTCTAAGCGAGCCCAAGGAGGTACTAGGCGCGCCTACCTCCTTACAAAGATAGTTGATGCAAACATAGGCGCCGGAAGTGGGGGGGCAGGGGGGGCGGCCGCCCCCCCAATCCAAAAAGTGGGGGGGGGGGGGGCAAAACGCATTTTTGCCCCCCAAAAAGCCCCCCCCCCCCCAAAAAAAGAAAATAATAATAATAATAAAAATAAATGAATAAACAAAGAAAATAAAACAAATATGTATAGATATGAATAAAAGGGAAAAAATATGGCTACAAACCGCAGCTTTTGGACTGTAAAATGTCAAAATTTTCAAGCTCGCTCGCTTCGCTCGCTCGCCATCCAGCAGTTGAGCCCGTTGCGCCTCCCCTTTAATTTCTCCAAAGCGAAAAACATAGCTACGACGGCAGTTGTTGGACTCTAGAATGTCAAAATTTTCAAGCTCGCTCGCTTCGCTCGCTCGCATTGAATCGTTATGCCATTCTCCTAATGTTGCTGACAGTAATTGCCAGTAGTTGCGCCCGATGCCCCCACCCCTTAATTTCCAAAGCGAAAGATAAATATAGCTACAAACGGGAGTTTGGGGACTGTAAAATGTCAAAATTTTGAAGCTCGCTCGCTTCGCTCGCTCGCATTGAATCGTTATGCCACTCTCCTAACGTTGCTGCCAATAATTGCCAGCAGTTGCGCCCCGATGCCCCCCTTAATTTCCAAAGCGAAAGATATAGCTACAAATGGGAGTTTTTGGACTGTAAAATGTCAAAATTCTCAAGTTTGCTCGCATTGAATCGTTATGCCATTCTCCTGATGTTGCTGCCAATAATTGCCAGCAGTTGCGCCCGATGCGCCCCCCATTTATTTCCAAAGCGAAATATATACCTACGATTAAAACTCCAGTTTTGGAACTGTAAAATATCAACATTTTCAAGCTCGCTCGCTTCGCTCGCTCGCATTTTATTGTTATGCCATTCACATTATGTTGCTGACAGTATATAATTTGTCGATCGTTTCACACCGTCATTCCATAATACATGTAAGGAAAACTTACAATGTTCCTTAATGACTGCGTTGTTGAATGTATCACATTCTGTAATGTATTGTAGTCCCATTATTGCTCACGCACACACGCACAAGCATACAGACCGTCAAAATTACTTTATGGTTCCCCAATTCGACCCACCGTACGCCACTTTACATATAAATATATATATATATATATATTATATATATATATATATATATATATATATATATATATATATATATATATAGATGTGTGTGCGTGTGTGTGTGTGTGTGTGTGTGTGTATGTGTATATTGTGTAACATATGCATGGTCTAATCTGGAGCCCCCTCCAGTGTTTGCCCCCCCAATCCAAAACTGCTTCCGGCGCGCTTGGATGCAAACCTTTTGGGAGCGCGCACCAATCCCACCAACCCCACTCCCAATTATCCTCACCGTCCGTACTGAGCATTTCACGTAAAGGCCCGGTCCCACTGGCCGACGGACACAAAGCGTATGCAGAAAGGACACAGCGGACGAGCAAAACTTCGGGGATGGCTTCATCCGCTTTCATCCGCTCCCGAAATTGACAAAATTGGCGAAAATTGGTGGTAACAGAACGGAAATAGAACGGACGTGGGTAGTATGTAGCGGGGATGATAAACGGATGTTCATCGGAAGCCTAGCGGATGAAAGCTGATGGAAGGGGATGACAGCTCCGAAGGGGTTACCGGAGATAATTGCGAAACGGACGCATAGCAGAAAAAGCGGATGCAGAGTGGATGCAGAGCGGATGCAGAGCGGATGTTGAGGGGATGCTTTCGAAATGCTTTATATACGAGATGCATACGCTTACATCCTTTCTATTAACGTGCTATTAACGATGTAAAGACGTTCCACGTACCATATCTTTCCTCCCTCTTTCCGTTTTTAGCTGCAGCGGATGTGAGTTGTGAGGATGCCCAGAGGATGCAGAGAGGATGCAGCGGACGTATGCCGCACGGACATACAACGTTTGTTGCTCGTATGTCGCGGATTTACATCGTACACAGCGGAAAGTTCATCCGTTCTGAAAAGTTTTAAGCAGCTTAAAACTTTTTGCGCGGATGAAATCACAGTGGACGGATGCTCGATGGATAGAGCGGATGAAACGGGTCTAGGGCAACTACCCCCTGGGCAATTACCCCGGACCCTTCCCCTGGCCCTAATCCTAATCCTAATCCTGAACCTAATCCTAACCCAAACCCAAACTCCTAACACTAAACCTAACCCTAACCCTAATCTTAACTCTAACCTTACCACTAACCAGTATTTAGCCGGGGGGGTAATTGCCCTCTGGGGGTAATTGGCCGGATACGGATGAAACACGTATGCGATGGGTACACAGCGGATTCGTAGCGTTTTCCAACGGATGGCAAGATTTTTTGTACGCTTTACATCCTCTTTGCATCCGTAAGTGCAGTGGGACGCCTTTACATAATTGTACACACGTGATACATAGCAAAGCAGCAGCAGAATGAATGAATGCTTTTTCTCAGATGATGCGTGCACTACACGTGGGTTGCAGTAATAGCGTGAGAAGCAAAGGCACTACGCGTACGCCCATGGCAAAACAGACACCCACCGCAACCTTTATGAAATGTATGCTGCTTTGCCATGCTCAGAAGCCCTCGTATAAAACCACGCAGACCAAGAAGAACCCAGCGGAAAGCCACCTAGATCTAGAGCCTAATGTCACGTAGTAGTATCTATTCGGTGATGTTCTTGTTACGAGGCAGACTACCATCATTCCGAAAAACACTAAGAGGCAATCTCAACGGAATTCATCTCTATACTCAAACAAGACTCCCGATCTTATGTACGACCAAGTACAGGTCGTAGACGTTACATCAGCAGCTCACGTCGCGTCACAGACTTGCTAGCGCCTGCAGTTCAGAGGGCCCGTTCACTGCTGGGTGAGGAGTGGAGGTGTTTGCCGATGATGAAGCGAGCGCGGGGAACCGGACGTTGTCTGACGAATGGCGACAGCCATGCCGATTCCACCGTGAATGGCGTCGATGAACATCGCCTCATCACTGGCAAGCAATTTCGAAGAGAATTACCTCAACATCTGCCTGTACAGGTATGGTGAAGAGTTTAGCAGTGAATAGTACTTCTAGTACCGGTATAGGGCCTAGGCCTACCGGTAAATTATTTATCATGAATCTCGGTATTTCGGGCCTGGCGCGCCCGCAAGCTCGAATTCTGTGAATTTGTGCTATTTAGAGACCTAGATCTACATTCTGCAACAATAAAGTTACTTTATCATCATTACTTCATTTCATTTTTGTGAGATGACGATCTTGGTCATGGCCGTGCGCAAGAATCTAGCTGCGTCAAGAATGTAGTCAATCATTTGGGGAAATTTAGCGAGGAGGCGCGTCGACCAGTCCAGTTAGTGACCGTGTGTGTGATCTCGGGGTTTTAAGAGGTACTGGTATCCTTACCCCTCCCCCCCCCCCCCCCAGCCTCCCACACGAGGGGGCATTTTCAATTTTAGAACGAAAATCCAATGATCTGGCACACACTCCTTGGTGGAATACTTGGAAAATTGTCATTCAAAAATATAAATAAAAATGTATATTCAAAGACAGTTGTGAATGGCTAAATTGTATCTTTTTCTGCATCAGATTTCTTATATTAAAATAAAAGCGCATATGAAAACAGAGGCCAAGAGGTACCTGGTATCTAGGGAACATGTTATATGTGCTATCAGTTTATGGGGCCCCTAAACTTGATAGTTTTATTCAGTGGCGTATCTAGGGAAAACGGCGCCCCGGGGCAAGCACGAAAATTGCGCCCCTAATTTCTCAAAAAATGTTCAACCCTAACCCCTTCCCGGCAGGGACTTTAAATCAAAGTCCACATGATTTGATGCTTTTTCAAGCACTTAAAAGGGATCTTTTGAGGGTGATTTAGATGTAATGAATTTTGATAGATTTATGCAAGCGAGCGCAGCGAGGGAGCCAAAAATTTTTGTATTTCAGCTTACAAAACATGGAATTCTTGTCATTTTTTGCTTATTAAATCTCACAATTATAGTGACGACCTTATAGATAACGATTTATACCAACAAACTGAGGACTTGGAAAAGTATTCTAAATTAGTACGAGCGAGTGAGCCGAAATTTGTATATATTTCTGCGTCATCATTACGTTTTTTTCTTATCTTTTTTTATTTATTTTTTTTTTGCGCCCCCCTCCCCCGTATAATATACGGGGGATGTTCGAAGCAGTTGGCGTCCTCTTGTGATCCAATCGGTGATCGCTTCAGAATGAATGAAATTGCAGTCGCTGCTCCGTGTAACATTTTTCCTGCTAAATATAAAATGACATGTGTGAACACAATAGACACTGTCATTTTGTCCGCGTCATCGTCACGTTTTGTTCTTATCTTCTTCTCTTTTTTATATACAAATTTTGGCGAGCGAGCGCAGGGAGCGAGCCGAAAAGTTTTGTATTTCAGCTTACAAATCATGAAACTCTTGTCATTTTTTTTGCTTATTTTGCTTATTAAATCTTACAATTCTAATCAAGATATAGTGACGGCCTTATTGATAACGATTTATACCAACAAACTGAGGACTTGAAAAAATACTCTAAATTAGTACGAGCGAGTGAGCCGAAATTTGTATATTTCCGCGTCATCATTACGTTTTGCTGCATGTTTGATTCAGGGTTTTTGCACCCTCCCCCCCCCCCCCCCCCTCCGTTTGTTCGAAACCGTTGGCGCCTTCTTTTGATCCAATTGGCGATCGCTTCAGAACGAAAGAAATTGCAGCTGCTGCTCCATGAAACATTTTGCCTGCTAAATATAAAATGACATGTGTGAACACAATAGACACTGTCATTTTGTCATCATCACGTTTTGTTCTTACCTTCTTTTTTATGTAAATTTTGGCGAGCGAGCGCAGCGAGCCAGCCGAAAATTTTTGTATTTCAGCTCACAGAACATGGAATTTTTGTGTGAACACAATAAACATTGTCATTTTGTCCGCGTCATCATGTTTTGTTTTTGTCTTGTTTGATTTGGTTTTCTGCCCCTCCACCCAATCATTCTCCCTCCCCCCTTCCGGGTGAGCTCTTTTTTTTTCTTTCCTCTTCTTCTTCTTTTCTTTTTTTCTTCTTCTTCTTCTTTTTTTTTCTTCTTCTTCATTTTTTTTTTTTTCGTTTTTTGCGCCCCCAAGGAGTGGCGCCCGGGGCACGTGCCCCCCTTGTCCCCCCCCCCCCCCCCCAGATACGCCACTGGTTTTATTATTATCATTATTATTATTATTATTATTATTATTATTATTATTATTATTATTATTATTATTATTATCATTATTATTATTATTAAGTGTATGGACATCAAGTTTATTCATCTATGGACTGAAGGGGATGTCATGTCATGTGAGAGGGTAATTACAGTATGGTATCCCTTCCAACACAAGGGAGTGTTGTATTTTTAAAACTGAAATTCAGTGAACTGGTGCACGTATTTGGGTGCATATTTTTTGGAAAATTTTCAATGAAAAATTAAAAGAGATCATTATGTTAAGGACTAATTTACGGTGTATTTTATCTATTTTTCCACACGTTCATCTTCATTGTGTACTAAGTCTATGGAAATGGGCTCAGCAGGGGGAGGGTGTACGTGTTGGACAGGTTATCCCCCTCCCACACAAAGGGAGCTCATATTTTGAGGAATGAAATTGAACGATCTGGTGCACATGTTCTGGGGAATACATTTAGAAAATTTTCATTTAGTAAAATGAAACATATTATTCAGGTCAATGTAAATGGTTAATCGTGGTACAGGTGTATACATATGTTATAGCTTGTTTCTTGTGTGTCTTCACTGTGTACTCAATATGTTGAGACACATAAGACTTAGCAATGACAAAATGAATGGTAGTGAACAGAGTGGTCAACAGATCATGATAATGCCATATCGCAATAGTCGAGGATAATGAGGTGCGAGAAATGTAAAATTAAAGTGATCGTATAGTTTTGGTTGAGACCTAATTTCAGTTTTAACATTTTTTGATGAGATAATGAGAAACCTCTTATGAAATACAAAAGAGCATGTAATTCCATGAGGAATTCAACGTTTATTTGATGAAAATTGGTTTTGAAATGGCTGAGATATCCAAAAAAAAGTGATTCTAAAATAAGTATGGGACCCACACTTTATTACGATCACTTTGTTTTACTTTGTTTTTGGATGTTTCAGTCATTCCAAACCCGATTATCATCAAATAAACTTTGAATTCCTCTTAAAATGGTATGCTCTGTACTATTTCATAAGTGTTTTCTTGGTATCTCGCAAAAAGTTAAAAGCCCAATTCTCGTCTCTACCAATACTGTACCATCCCTTTAACACAAAAAATAAACAAAACACATAAATTCTTCAGTTGTTATGTGATATTCTCAGTTACCAATGGAATTATTTGAAAATCGTACTTATATCCGAGTCCCAAGAAAAAGAGGGTGTTGAAAATTGGCGGGGGGGGGGGGGGGGGGAGTAAAACAGTATGTTCTAGGCTGGATTTGACATATTTCTATCAATGCATTATGTTATCACGAATTTTGTGATATTCTAGCTGTATGTGTGTGGCATCTTAGGATTAGAGAATGTGATGAATCCAATTACATTGGCATACACATGCACACACACACACACACCATACATTTTTTTTTCTCCCTCCCATAATGGCCATTCAACCACTGAAATCTCATATGGAGATATGCGTGCATGCCGTGTAAAAAGATGTTTTCTCATATCAGAATAAAGGCTCATTCAAAAAGGAAAGTAAGCCACATAGGGCCCTACATGCAAAATACAATAAAGTTGTACTGGCAATTCCCACTTGAGAGTCCGTCCACTATCAGTTGTACGGTGATCAGTAAGCCGAACAGATGGCACTCATGCCATACCGGTGGTTAGGAGACCGGTGGTTAGGAGGCCAGATTCGTGCAGATATGTGTCAATAACATGCATATTTTCATCATAATTCATGTAACCCTGCACTCATAATCATATAGTCTAATTTGATGCAAATATGTCAGTTGTTTACCATGCCATACTCAGTCATCAGTCCTGTGTACTAATGTAAACACTTTTTCATTTTCTCATCAAAATAAGATAATGTTTTTAATGAAAATGTTCTTTTTATGCCTCCGCCACGAAGTGGTGCGGGAGGCATTATGTTTTCGGGTTGTCCGTCCGTCCGTACGTCCATCCGCATTCGTTTACGCGATAACTTGAGTAATATTGACTGGAATTTTACCAAACTTGGTGCATGTATAAAGTATGATGGGGCAATTAATTGGTTAGATTTTGGGTGAAATCTGCCTAAGGCCAAAGGTCAAGGTCAAATCATGAAATGTATCCGTTTACGCGATAACTCAAGACTGAATCGAGCAAATTTCACCAAACTTTGTCCGAGGATGATGTATGATGGGGCAATTAGTTGAGTAGATTTTAGTGACATTGGTATGAGGTCAAAGGTCAAAAGGTCAAGGTCAAATGCTAAAAATGTTATTTCCCCTATATCTATGCAATGCCCAAATTTATTTTCTTGAAACTTAGAGTAAACAGGTACTCCTGCGTAAAGATTCTCCAGAGAGAGTTTCATGTCATAAGGTCAAAGGTCAAAAGGTCAAAAGTTAGGTGAAAAATGTTACATTTTCACTTTTCTCGCTAATGGTTTAATCTATCTTCATGGAACTTGGTACATACATATGTACCTACTGGCAGGGATTATCTAGGGAATTTAGGGGTCATGGGTCAATAGGGGGTCAAAGGTCAAGGTCAACTCAAAATATTACTATTTCCCTCAATTACTAGTATATAATGCAGTGCTTGAATCATTAGTTTTAAAACTTAATAAAATATGTATTACCTAATGGAGATTCTCTGGGAAATTTCCAGCCAGAAGGTCAAAGGTTAAGGGTCAAAGGCCAGGTTTAAATGCAAAAAAAAAATCTATTTTGTACTGTAATTACACTCTATCTTCATACCTTGAAAATTATTCAATGCATAAACTTATAAAAGGGTTGGTCAAAAGTCAAGTAAAAATCCTCAATTCCCCAATATACATGTACCTGCACTCTTAGACAATTATAGCAAACCCAGTTCAAGGAAAGTGAAAATTTAAGATATTTCTAACAAACCTGTCATTTCAACATTTTGCCAGTTATGTGAAACTGTCATCACACATTGTGAAGACATTGTACTATACACCTGTTGGGAGAATCATGCATTATGGCGGAGGCATCAATCGCCATAGCGACATTTCTAGTTTCTGAAATAATAAACCAGAAGAAAGCTACCTTTTGAGCCTAAAAAGAGTTGTATCCAGCTGTGTAAGCTGATACTTTTTTCTTTTTTTTTCCATGAACTGACATGTCTGATGCAAAGGGTAATCTATCCCAAAGTAGGTTAATGAGAAACATTCAAGTGGGAAACTTATGCAGCAGTTACTATTTTCTGCTCGGCCAATTTCAATGAATCCATATTAGCAAGAGAGCTGTTGGGATCACCCATCGTCTGGCAATTGACGTCTGGTAAACACATAATTTTTTTACATTTTCAGCTTCTTCTTGAAAACTCCAAGGCAGATTTTCACCAAACTTGGCAGGTAGCATCCCTAGGGGAGTAGACTCTCATTTTGTTAAAATGGGCACCATACACCCTCTCCAGGGCCCCTCATGGGGGCCCAAACCCAACAACAATTAAAGAATCTTACATATTTTCTTCTCTAAAGTGAAGAAGGGATAGAGAAAAGAAGTGCTATGAGTAAGTATATTGATGACTGCAGTTTCAAGTTTGTTCATGCCAGGTCCAGGGGTGCCCCCCTTAGGGCCCTCAGGGGGTCCAAATTTGGGCCTGAATTTTACATATCATCTTCTTGCACAAAGCATCTCTGTCAATTTACACCAAACATGGCAGGGATTGTTGGTAGTGTGATAGAATTTGTACAGATGAGCACCATTCTCCACCTGGGGGTGGGGGGGGGGGTGGGGGTGGGGGGAAATAGACAAAACCCTCAAATTAAGGAATCTTTCCAAACTTCTAAAGTTTTCAAGTGATAAGCTTAGTTGGGGCTTTGGGTACAGTTAGATTGGTCACCATAGTTTCAAGTTTGTTAATGGCAGGTTGGGGATGGGACCATGGGGGTGGGATGGGGAGACCAACTTGGGGCGAGTTTCAACCTTCTTTGAAATACAGTTGTTGTTGTTTTTTTTTAGTTTTTGTTCAGATGTATCCAATAGTGAATTTTATCGTAAGTTCCCCAAAACACACAGACATAGTTGACTTCTTGTCGTAATACATGTGTGTGTAGCACATTGTGCTATCAACGTCTTTCTTTAAGAAAATGCACCTTCTAAAAAAGATACTCATTGTGTTATGTCGGAACAAGGATCTATTACACAATAGCTCCTTGGTCTGAACAACAGACAGCATGTACAATGACTGTTAGTCACAAACAGTCATATGATCACAGATGTATGTGATGTCTTAGGAACATGCTTGCTAGCTGACTTTTGAATTGTTATAGTCTCTTGCCATTATTGCTTGTATTTTACTAGGATTTATAGAACCCGGTATGTTTCCCTTTTAGAGCAACTTTTACCTATAAGTTCCTGGTATAAGTCCGTGAGAGTCAACAGGATTAAATGTTCATTCCAATTGATTTCTCAAGCTATTGTTTAGTAGAAAACAATAGAGTGAAACATAAGTGAGCCTGTTAATAAATTAAATCTCCTCTAAAGATTATTTGCCAATGTCACCTGGCTGTAGTCTTGTGGCTGTGTCTTGCCAACGGCATGTTTTAGTTTGCTGACACACCGAAGTGCCTTGAGACATTTCATCATGCATAAAGTCAAGGGTGGTGCTTCTCATGGCAGAACTCCAGATCCAACGGGGATATCCCATTTCAACCATTGAATGCTGAATTATTGTCCCTGAATGATGTGGAACCAGAGGCTGTGTTACTGCAGGGGAAAAATGCTAGATAGAATGTCAATTAGCGTGTACTAGGCCACAGACAGTCCTTGATTTGGCTTGGAGTTATGTTTAAGTAGTTTCCTTTATTCCAGGGAGGTGGAAGAGAGAAGGTCTCTTCCACCTCCCTGTTTATTTTAAGTTTCTCACATTGGAATACTTCCCCTCCCCTTCAATAATGAAACTGCCACTAAAATGTGTTGCGTTTTCTTCTGGAAAAAAAAAAATATCTAGAAAACGAATATCAGGGCTGGTGGACCAAGTCTAGTTTTCAAAGGAAAGGACAGAGAAGGAATATTTGTCCTCTTCATTGAACTTCGAGTGTTTTCACAATGTTTAAGTTTGTGTATACCAAGTACTGAAAGTTCCAGTAACAAGTGGTGGAGGTGGAGAGGTTTTGTCCATTCACTTTCCCACCCATGAACAGCTTGTGATTGCAAACTAAAGCCTTTTGGCTTTTGTTCCCTTCTTTATTGTTTGCTCGGCACTTGGTTTCCCCCAGTGTCAGAAAAGAATTGGGACTATTTGCTATGCAAGAGGATATGAAAGAGGGGAAATGTACAATGTAGTCCTTTCTAATGCCAGAAGTCCAGTAGCTTTCCGCTCTGTTTGAGTCCAGAATTAGTGTAATCTCTTATAATGTCTCCCCAACGATTCAGAACTTTCTTTTTTTTTTACGTAACAGACAAGGCTGCTCCAAATGAAGCTGTCTGGAGCTTTACTGTTTTTGGAGTGGAAAACATCAGAGGGCAGCAGCCTAATTATGAACATTGTTGGAAAGAAGAGAGATAGGTGTAAGCTGCGCGCGCACTCACACACACACACACATGTAAGGCACAACATCTCATTACAGTATTTGTGGAGGAGACAAGCTTAACCTTCTTAGAACCCAATTGTGAAAAAGTGAAGAAACTCATTGCAACATGGACTGCAAAAAATCAAAGGATAGCAGAATACTGGTGACAGAATATTGACCAGCTAGTTGTTTTTTTTTTCTTGTTTATTTGTTTGTTTTTCCCATAGAAATGTGAGAGGTTTCTGTGTTTTGAAGGAGAGTTTCTTTAGCCCCATGTGCAGGCTTCATTTGGCATATTTGTCCATGTAGGCCTTATTTATAATGAGAGGATCTCTCTTCCACCTCCCTGGCCTTACATTGCCCTACTTGTCATTTTAAGTAAAGCAATGGCCTTGGTGCCCTTTTGACCAGAATTAGCTGCCCTGTAAAAGTGGCCTTAATGCCCTTGAAATTTTTAGGTACCCATGGCCACTTTGCCCCAAGCTGAAAGTGCCCTTTTAAAAATGGCCTTGACCATCAAAACCTGATTTCAAACTTTTACAGTAAACCTCCTGTAAGTTGACCTTGCATAAAATGGAAAAGGTCCCTAGATACCCATTATGCATTTTGATGAAATGTTTCCAATGTCTACAGTGTAAAAAATTGAGTTTGTGTGTGTGTGTGTGTGTGTTTGTGTGTGCTATTACTGATACGGTTTTGTTTATGATTAAGAATATTTTTTCATCAACTCTGAATTCTTGTGACTGTGATAAATGCATACTCTTACACTGTGCGGAGGAAAAGTTTAATTATCTGTTGTATGTGAAATATTGTTTTCAAAAGTGTTAGTGATAAAGATTTATTTTTCTGCTGACGTATGATAGATGTGACTTCGTGTCAGAAGTATTTATTTCTTCATAGAATAAACTTTTAAAGAGTGTCTTAGTCTAAGTTTTTGTAAACCCAAAACAAGTGAGAAATACCTGAAACTGTTTGAAGAGCATCATAATTACATACATATGGTCACATCAAAAATCCACTGTTTTTTCCTGCACGACACCAGGTTAGATGATAAACTTACATTCATATCATGGTTTTCGTTTTTCTTTTATTTCATGTGAAATTCATTATTCTCTTTTTGCTACTTTAAATGCCTCCCCTCCCCCACACCTACACACCTCCTTTATGGTGCTAATAGAAAATGAAATACCTGATGAATCAATTGCTTATCATCTCATTTTAATCGCATTGTGCAACAATGTTTTGTTTGACATATGCAGGAAGACAGTATGGACCTGAACGGATCAAATACCAATGGCACTACCCAGAACAACAATAATGTTGGTGAGATTTTTAAGGTGCTAGTGACGGGTGGTGCAGGCTACCTCGGGACAACCATTGTACCGATGCTGCTGCAGAGAGGCCACCAAGTAAAAATCTTCGACAGGCTGAGCTGGGGGGTGTTACCCATGCTATCATTTGTGGGCTCTCCAAACCTCTCTGTCATCAAGGGTGACGTATGTGACGCTGATCAACTTGCCAGGGAGATGCAGGACTGCGACGTCATCATCCACCTGGCAGCCATAGTTGGGTATCCCGCATGCGAGAAAGACCCTGACGAGGCCAGGCAGGTCAACGAGGAGGGCACGGCGAATATCGTGAAGAATCTCCGCCCCGACCAGCGACTCATCTATGCCTCCACTGGCTCGTGCTATGGTGCTGTCGAGGGAACCTGCACCGAAGAAACCCCGATCAGCCCCCTGACTCTGTACGGGAGCACCAAAGCGAAAGGGGAGGAACTGGTCCGGTCAGTCGGAGGGGTCGGTCTCCGTCTGGCAACAGTATTTGGCATGTCTCCGCGGGTCAGACTTGACCTCCTTGTCAACGACCTGACCCACAAAGCAGTCACCTTGAAGCACTTTGACCTCTACCAGGGAGGCTTCCGCAGGACTTTCCTCCATGTGAAAGATGCCGCCCGGGCTTTTCTTCTGGCTATCGACAACTACAAAGCCATGAGTGGCAAGGCATACAACGTTGGCCACGAGTCCATGAACATGACAAAGCGTGAGGTGGCCGACACCATACAGGAGCTGGTTCCAGAATGCAAGATCACCACGTCCAGCAGCGGCGAAGACAAGGATAAGAGAGACTATGAAGTTTCCTATGCAAAACTGCGAAAACTTGGCTTTAAGCCAACGCTTACAGTCAAGGAGGGTGTGCAAGAGTTGCTCAAGGTGGTGCCATACATGACAGAGAATGAAATTCGTGTTGCTCGCAATGTTTAATGTATGTTTAATGCGGTGATTTGTAGTATTCCTGCAAGAATTACACTTCCAATAATAGAATGTATAGAGATTTCCATTGAAATGTCTAATAATGTGATTCCCATTTAGAAATTATTAAAAAAAAGAATTACTATGAGAGTGTAAAACACCAAATACATTTTCATGAGAGAGATATGCTGAGTATGTGTATGTTTTGCTTTTTCCTCTGTGTAAGAATGTCTGATATTTAATTTTCAAGGTGCACAGTAATTTTTATGCAGAGACTTTAATAGGTAGTTTTCACACAATCATGGCCACTTCACTGTCTATTATGTGTGAAGACTACAATCCCATTTTTCCAAGCTGTCATTGTTGGGGGTTCCTAACTTTCTTCCTTTGTAATGATCTATTTTTAGGTGAACTTGTGTGCTAGCTGAGAGCAAAATATACTGTCCTTGTTTGAAAGTCCATGAAAGCTCTCCGTGAAGTTAATTTCCGTTAAGTGCCTGTAATGTTTGCAGTCACCAAAGATACCTGTGATTCCATGTAAATATCACATTATGAAGCACTTGTGAAGACACATTTGGTGATGTGCTTTGAAAATTCTCTGAGTTGATTTCTTTCCTGTGCAGTGTGAACATGAAGCTAAGAGGGATGGAGTCTCTTTTCCTAGGACATATGTGATGCAGCAATTCACACACATTGATATCTTCAAGGAAGTTGCAGTTTATAGAAAATAAAAAGAGGGACTGCAAAACTGAGGCTCTTGAGGGTGCATATCTTTTTCAGTTATTTCTGAATAACCATGTCTGGCACAAAGAAAGATTTTTTCCCACTTATCCAAATGGGAATTTCGGCAGGGGCCCTGTAGGTTTAAAAGGCAAACATTTTCCATGGTGGGCCAGTAAGTTTGCATTACCTCAGGCAAAGATTGTTGTGAATATTAGGTACTGAAATTGAGTGTGCAGTTAGCTGAATTCTAAACAAATTTGTTATCAGACCTAGGAAACCTGCATTGTATGATATCATGTATGAAACTTTGGTTGTATTGTGGCATTTGGCAACTTATTGATCGGTTTGGGTGGGGTTATGCGCATGAGCAAAATATGCAAACTTGGTAAGCCGTCAACTTTATAAAGTGTGTGATAAAGAGATAAAAGGTTGCCATTCCTTGTGAAAGTCACATGGTTTACTAAGTTTTGTACACATGCACAATTGAGAATCTTGTTGATGTCCCACAGTTTGGAAAAAAAAAGTGCTCTCTGTGAAAATGAAAAATATTTCAGACCATTTAAGGGGCAAGTTGACTTGCAAAACTTGTCATGTAGAAGAACTTGATCGATATGCACGAAAGGTCAAAATGCGGTGGTTTTGCATGCTTGGGTAACACTGTATTGAACGAGACAGCATTATTCACTCAAGTGTTAAAGATAATATAAAGTTTTGGTATTACCTCAAAAGTTTCCGTGAATTTCCTTGTCTTAGTTTGTGTTTCAGGTTAAAGTACCTTTCATATAACTAACACTGTGAGACTTACTCGCCCCAAAGTGCTCTCATGTCTTAGTAATCATTCAATAATGGTTTCGTACCAGAGCCGACGCCGTATGGCGGCGGCGAGGTAGTACACGTATTGTGCGAGATAACTGCGACCAGCAGCGTGCAGCCCCATACGCATACACGCATACTGTGTAGCTAACTGCGACCAGCAGCCCCATACGCATAGCTAAATGGGGCTTCGCATTGTAGCTTACAGGATCATGACAGATTTAGTATCGCGGGTAAATATCAACTTAAAATCCAAAAATTTCTTCAATTTGAAGACTTACCAGTTAAGTTGAAGTATTGAAACAGGCTTTGGGCAACGTTTGGTTTTGCCAATAGTCCCTTTCTGTTCGAATTGATGACTGAATGTGACTCGGTCGAGAGGACCTTGGGAGAGCTACACTGAATTGACGGTCAGCGCATGCGCACACAAACATCTTATCCGGTCATGGATTTGAAATTTGTTCGCATGTGATGTGTGCGTATGCGCTGGTCATAGTAATCAGTGTATGTAGCTCTCCCAAGGTCCTCTCAACAAAGTCACATTCAGTCATCAATTCGAACAGAAAGGGACTATTGGCAGAACCAAACGTTGCCCGAAGCCTGTTTTCAAGACTTCAACTTAATTGGTAAGTCTTCAAATTGAAGAATTTTGTGGATTTTAAGTTGATATTTACGCGCGATACTAAATCTGTCATGAACCTGAATGCTACAATGCGAAGCCCCATTACGCTATGCGTATGGGGCTGCTGGTCGCAGTTAATTGCATGATTACTAAGAAGTGAGAGCACTTTGGGGCGAGTAAGTCTCACAGTGTTAGTTATATGATAGATAATTTAACCTGAAACACGGAAATTCAGGGAAACTTTTGAGGTACCAAAACTTTGTATTCTCTTTAAATTTAGTATGTCAATTTTTCACGTTTTTTTTTTCTTATAAAATATAAAAGAGCACGTAATTCTAAGATGGATTCAGTTTATATGATGAAAATTGGTTTTGAAATGGCTGAAATATCCAAAACGAAGGAATCATAAAAGGTGGGACCCCCCCCCCCCTTTTAGGATCCCTTTGTTTTACTTTGTTTTTGGATATTAGCCATTTCAGAACAGATTTTCATCAAATAAACTTTGAATTCCTCTTAGAATTGTATGCTCTGTATCATTTCATAAATGCTTTCTTAGTATCTCACAAAAAGTTAAAAGCTCAATCCTCATCTCAACCACTATTAAACCATTGATCCCTTTAACACTGACTTCTGATCTACCCCTGGGGAGAACTGTAGACTTCATAATAGAATGCTATTTCATGACAGTGGTCTATTTTACTCCTTCAGTCTGCAGTATCTCAAAAAATAAATTGTCTGTTCATTCAAGCATTTTGAATGCAACCACTATTGTCCCTTCACAAGCAAACAACAAATGGAATTACTGTATTTGTTGAAAAGACATCTTCCTCTTATATACTACACTGGGTAAGTGGGTATAAAAATAATTGAGGTTTGTATGGTCCTTTCAACATCAATGTTAGCTACTTGTAGATTAATGAACACAAGGAAGAAATGGGTGAATGGTGCATTACCTGAATTGTTTCCCCTATATACCTGTACAATGAAAAATGATAGATGAACTAAGTAAGGCAGCAGTACTTGTATAAGTACTTCTTATTGTTGTGCATTGCTGTCATGTAGACTTATTGGAGAGATGGGTGGTATTTATATACTACAGTGGGTAAGTGGTTATAAAAACAATTGAGCTTTGTATGGTCCTTTCAACATGAATGATAGCTACTTGTAGATTAATGAATGCAAGGAAGAAATGGGTGAATGGTACACTACCTGAATTGTTTCCCATATATACAATGAAATATGATAGATGAACTTAGTAAGACAGCAGTACTTGTATAAGTCTGTCAAGTACTTCTTATTGCTGTGCATTGCTGTCATGTAGACTTATTGGGGAGATGGGTGGTATTTATTCATGTATTTGTTTCATGCTTCCATGTGAAATAACTGAAAAGCATTTATTTGGCTGAAAATAGTGTGTATACTGTACATTTCAAATACAGTGCACTCCCATTATAACAAAGTACTCAGGACTGGCAATTTTCTTTTGTTATATCGAAATTTTGTCGTAAACAAACAGTAAGGTATATAAATATGGTACTTTGGGGGCCCAAATTTTTACTTCATTGTAATGAGAATTTTGTTAAAGCCATGTTCATTGTAATTGGGGTGCACTGTACCAGGTTCTGGTCATTCAAGGTTTCTGTGTATTTGTGTATTTGGTATTTAGTTCAATTTGTTTTTATAACTTATGCCAATTAGTTTCTATTTTCGTACACTCGCACATTGTATACAGTTAACACAATATGTAATGAGAAGTATGGTGGTAAGTATGCATACCTTGTTACTGATATTTTAGCAATTTCAAACTGCATTATTCATCCCTAAAACCTTGACTACAGTCTTTTGCAATGATAATGTTTATATTCTGTGTACTGGCATGAGGTGATGAACAGAATTTCTTAATTGATTAAGTAATTTATTATTATTATTATTGTTATTATTATTATTATTATTGTTATTATTATTATTTTATTTTTTATTTATTATTATTATTTATTTATTTATTTTTTTATTTTTTTTTTTTTTGGCTAGAATCAGCCAGAGCACTATCAAAGAATTTGTGAGGACCTGGGGCTTTTTCCCAGTATGGAAATGTCATGTGATATTGTAAATAGAATGTTTGAAGTTAGGATATTTTGTTTAATTATGGAATCAAATGAAATCAAATATGGAAATGTCACCTTTTCCCCACTGAATTTGGCAAAGTCTGAACTTAACTGCATATCCTACAAATTTTGACTCTTGGTGAAATGTTAGATGGAACAGGTTAAATCTATTAAATCTGAACATTCCAAGAGAAATTTACCAAAACTATATCATCCCTTTAATTGTGTCCTCGGCGATAGAGTACAGTTGGGGAGTTTTTGTAGTGTGCTTCAAAATTGACAAAAGGAACAAAATGAACAAATGATACAGCACCAAGCCACAGAAATGTGGATTCTGACACTTCATTCTGACACTTCATTCTTGAGATACATGTATATCTCTTTCTTTTTCTTTTTTTTTTTTAGACTGTAGCTAATTCTAGATCTGGATGTGTGTTGTTAAGACCTCGCTTGAAATGTGAATTCAATCATGTGTATGTCGACCTTACTAGAGAAAAATGAGGCTGAGTATAATAAATGTTTTTAATGAAAAGCTATTTGGTCGAGCATTCGTGTGGTTTGTCAAAAATTGCATTCTTTTAACCTTTGTATGGGGGGGAGGGCTTATTTGGCAACCCCTGAGATTTCGGCTGTGGATCGCGCCACTGTGGTCACTATTTTTTATGCCTCTGCCATGAAGTGTCGCTGGAGGCATTATGTTTTCGGGTTGTACGTCTGTCCGTCCTTCCATCCGTAATCAATTTTAAATGTTTGAGATATCCTAATGGAACTCTGCATAGCTGTATATGTATGAGTGCGTGAACCTGTGCCTATAGATCAACTTTTTGGTGCACATGCTCAAGGTCAAAAGGTTAGAGTCAAATGCTAGTTTCCCCATATCCATGCAATGCCTGAAGGGTTTTTTTTTCTTGAAACTTGGTGTATAGATGTACTATACCAAATAAAGATTTTCCACAGAGAGTTTCAGGTCATGAGGTCAAAGGTCAAAAGGTCAAAGGTCAGGTGAAAATGTTAAATTTCTTTTTTTTTTTATATCTCGCGATCGGTTCAAGGTATCTTCATGGAACTTGGTACACAAAAATGTACTCACTGGCAGGAATTATCTAGGGAATTTAGGGGTCATGGGTCAAAGGTCAAAGTCGACCCCTCAAAATTTCACTACAAGTATTTCCCTCATATGTATGCTGTGCTTGCAGGATTTTTCTTGAAACTTACTAAATACATGTATCACCACTGGAGATTCTCTTGGAAATTTCCTGCCAGAAGGTCAGAGGTCAAAAGGTCAAAGGTTAGGCTAAAATGCAAAAAAAAAAAATCTGTTTTATACTGAAATTACATTTTTTCTTCATACCTTGAAAATTACTCAATTCATAAACAAATATTTTGTACGTCAAAAGTCAAGTAAAACTCCTCAAATCCCTAATTACATGTACCTGCACTCTTAGACAATAGCGCAAGCCTATTGTAATTGGGTAAGTGAACATTCAACACATTTGTGACAAACCTGTCATTTCAATATTTTGCCGGTTATGTGAAACTGTCATCACACTTTGTGAAGACACTGCACTCTACAACTATTAAGAGGATCATGCATTATGGCAGAGGCATACCAGTCGCCATAGCGACATTTCTAGTTTTGCCAGAGTACTTGTATCATTTCCTATTTCTTATTTTCGGTTTTCCTATTCATCAACATTGCGTTGTATACTCATTATGTACATGTACTATTACGATTACTAATATTACGTTACCCTGTCATGGCAGAATATGCTAATCCAATGTACATATACATTCATTGGTCTGTTCCCAGTGTTCGGATACAAAGAGTGTCCGGATGTAGCAAGGTAAATGAGCCGGACTCGACGAGTTCGTTATAACGGGATTTCCCTGTGTGATGTACAAGAAAATCTGATTTCTGTGTTTTCTGATAGGGTAATAATTAAAAAAAAAAATCCATGCAAGTCATAATTTGACCCATCATTCTATGTCGCTGGAGGGGGTGGGGGTGGGGGCTAAATAATTTAAAAATGCTTAAAAAAAAAGACTTGCAGGGTGTGTTCATAATGAGGTAAAGGGGTAGATGGTTTGATTTGGGGTCATGAGGTTAAAGATCAAATGTCGTTATGGTCATAAAGGATTTGGAGTAAGATCAATCTCCTAATAGCTCATGAATGAATAGCATTTTCATCAAATTGCAGGTTGTTTTCATAATGTATAAGACAGAAACAAATAAAGTTAGGGTCATGAGGTCAAAGGTCATAAACGTCATGAAGGACATGAAAACTAAGCTTAATCTCTCAATAGCTCAAGAACGGATGATCGATTTTTCACCAAACTTGCAGGATGTGTTCATATTAAAGACCAGTAAGAAAGAAACAATTACATAGGGTTATGAGGTCAAAGATCAATCATAAAGAACATAAAATAACCGCAGTCTCTCAATTATCAAACAATTTGGATGATCATGGTTTTCACCAAATGCATTGTGTAGATGTCCCTGTAACTCTATCGGCCGCTTGGCGGAGGTCTGCTCTCTCGGAGTGCTCTTGTTTACTTAGCTATTCATTTTGGATGATTTTATCTACTTCATTTTGTTTATCTTTATATCTATCTATCGATTGATTGATTGATTGATTGATTGATTGATTGATTGATTGATTGATTGATTGATGTGTTCATTCATTCATTCATTCATTCATTCCAAGCTGCAGGATTTATTTATCTATTCATCAAGTTATCTAAATCTTGGCCCTAAAATCATGTAGGTGTAGCTCTGCTTAGATGTGAGTGGCCGGTGTGTGGTGTTCCGTATGATGTACGTATTATGCCGAGGTGCCTTCACCGCCGGTTAGGACAATAATGAAACCCGTTATTGTACAGTAAACGTTTTCCCCTATCCTTTCGCCATTTGGTCTTGAATGTTCTCAGAAGATAATCGTGATTTATTATGAGTTCATATGAGCACACAAATTATTTTACTTTGTCGTCATCTCATTTGGTTCCAATTTTACATCCAGTCGTGGGCAGATAAACAAAATCTCCTTTGTTGGTTTACATCGGCCCATAGTATCCGCACCGATGAGCATGAATGGACTTATACCCTCTGGAATTCTCTTTATATCAAATTTCTTTCTTTTTTTTTTTCAATTTCCTCAATACTAACGTGTATATAGTATTGTGTACAAATGTTACTGCTTGCACTGAATCCTCATGTATATTTTGTAGTGAATTCCCAATCAATGTATGTACCAATGAATATAGGTTAACTATTATGCTTTCAACTTTTTACAGGAATTGTAAAATAGAAGCCTATATGATTCAGTCACATTATGCGCATAATACATATTACTATCATGACTTAGGTTTTGCCTAAACTGAATTCGGAATTCATTGCTTGACATCGCGCATTACACTGGGCAATAATGCACAGCGGTCGGATCGAGCGACAACGGGGGTTCCTGGTTGGCTTTGTTTATCTCTCGTTGAGGCTTCAAGTTCACTGATATGCCCGACATCGGTGCAAACAGGTACAATGTATTGTATACGATATGGAATAAAGAAATGCCAAGTATCATCATCATCATCATACTTTAATTTGAGCAACGTTTGTCTGTCTGTTTGCCTGTCTGTCTGTTTGTTCCTCTACTTCTCCCAGGTCCTTGGTCCGATCTCCATCAAACTTAGTGGGTGGATGCAGGTTGACCGCGCAATTGCCCTTGAGGGGGTTATTTTTGGAAAGGTCAAGGTCACTGGGTCAAAGGTCAAAATAACTTCTAATCTTCGTCAGCTGCAATAATCAGACACCCGATAGAGGGCGCTATATTGATTTCTTACTTTTCCTACCTTGGCTGCATTGGTTCGTGCGGTGGCACCTCGGTATGACATATTTCCCCCAGAAATGTCCTCAATGGGGATTTCCCAGGTGTAGGCCTACTTATGCTTCCAGCAAATTTGGCCAAGATCGGACCAAGGAGTAGCGCAAAACAGTTATTTGACCTCCGTTAACCCAGTGACCTTGACCATTTCTGCATGGGGGAGTCCCCATAGAAGATTTGTGGGCACTGGCTGGAGCCAAACAAGCATCATATATGTACGATGTACTTCATCATAGCCCCCCCCCCCCCCCCCCTCTATATGCCCCACTTCGGCTGATTCAGCACTCCACGGGTACATTGACTAGTTGCTCATAAATACTGTTGCTCAATAGGTCCACCACCGTGACTTCTTTCAAAGCCAGCGATCGTGTATGGTTCCACCTCCTTGGTCATGACATGACGCCACAATGGGACGGAACGTAGGTTCCAACAACCTACAAATACCTCCACGGAAAAAAACAAACAAGGAAAAGTAGAATTTACGCGGTGCGTAATATATGTCCCCGCCGGAAGTAGCATTTTGTAGCAAAATGTACAATACAGGTCACAAATCAAGGTCAAAGGTCAAAGAAATCAAAGGTCAAAATTCTGTGTAGAAGTTTTGAAGCCCTCACCTGCTGCCATCACATAAAGCAAACGGAATCGAAATCGGGTTAGAAATGGCGAAGGAGTAGCATTTTGTAGCCATTGTACAATAAAGGTAAAAAATCAAGGTCAAAGGTCAAAGAAGTCAAAGGTCAAAATTCTGTGTAGAAGTTTTGAAGCCCTCACATAATGCCATCGCATAAAGCAAACGGAATCGAAATCGGGTTAGAAATGGCGAAGGAGTAGCATTTTGTAGCAAAATGTACAATACAGGTCAAAATCAAGGTCAAAGGTCAAAGAAGTCAAAGGTCAAAGTTCTATGAAGAAGTTTTGAAGCCCTTACGTATCGCCATCACATAAAGCAAACAGAATCAAAATCGGGTTAGAAATGGTGAAGGAGTTGCATTTTGTAGCAAAATGTACAATACAGGTCAAAAAAATCAAGGTCAAAGGTCAAAGAAGTCAAAGGTCAAAATTCTGTGTAGAAGTTTTGAAGCCCTCAACTAGTGCCATCACATAAAGCAAACGGAATCGAAATCGGGTTAGAAATGGCGGAGGAGTAGCATTCTGTAGCAAAATGTACAATATAGGTCAAAGGTCAAGGTCAAAGGTCACAACTGAAATTCTGCGTAGAAGTTTCAAAGCTCCCACATAGTGCTATCATATAAAGCAACAGAATCAAAATTGGCTCATAAATGACACAGAAGTAGCAAATTGAAGATTTTGATCACACACGGACGCACACACGGACACACGGACACACGGACACACGGACACACGGACGGACACACGGACGGACACACACACGGACACACACACGTACGGAGCCCGTTTCATAGTCCCCTGCTCGAACTCGTTCGGCGGGGACAAAAAAACCAACAACAACCGGAACAATCAAACAGAACGTAACATTGCCCCTCCCCACCCCACCCCCCCCCCACCCCCACCCCCGCCCCGCCACGAACTTAGTGCCCTGGAGGTTTTGTCAATTTGAGGGTATTTTTTTTTTCTTCTTTTCTTTATAGCAGGTGGCGACCCTGAGTATTGATGAGCAAGTTGTCTATATAGATTCGAAGATACAATGGAACGGAACAAAAGTTTCCAACAAACTATAAATACCCCCACAAAAATAGAAATGAAAAAAAAATAAATAAACGACCCTTCCAATGTGCCCCGCAGGTTTTGTCAATTTTCCTTCTTAAGGCCGTGTCACACGTTTCCGGGCAAGCCTTGCGTGCGACTTGCGAAGAACAATTTTTACTACCCGGAGGTCAGGTGCACACTCAAATTTTTTTACCCGCAACCATGTTTAGGCCCTGTCACACCTTTCCGGGAAAGCTTCGCGGGATGGTTTTGCGCATGGGGATTTTCCAGCATACCGGACAATTTCTGAGGGAGGACAAGGATTTGGGGAGTCAGTGCATGTGTCTTACTTGCTGGACGCGTTCTACTTAAATTCTACATGCGGGTATACTATGTGACCTGTGTGCCAGGCGCGTGGGGGCTGACAACTCAGTGAAAGAATTCCTTTGAAGGAATGGCAGAAGTCCCACAGAATGTCATTGTCTTGGCCGCATACGTGGACTGCGTGGGAGTTGCCTGCGAGGTGCTGCCACTAAGGGCCTCTTACTGGCGTTCTGCATGGACCTCTGCGGGCAATCCCCGCGACTCACCCGGAAAAAGTTTTGGTCATGCTCAAAACTTGCTGCGCGTAAATCGGACTTGCGTGCGCACCTCCGGGCAACTACGGGCGAGATACGCGCTAGGTACTATCACTTGCGGACCCACTGCGGAGAGCTGTAGCAAATTTGTCGCAAGTCAACCCGCAAAACTTCCTCAGAAAGGGTATGACAAGGCCTTGAGCATGCTCAAAACTTGTTCCGAGTAAATCGTAGGGGTTCGCTCGCAGAGGTTCACGCAGAACACCAGTAGGAGACCTTTACCGGCAGCATCTCGCAGGCAACTCCAACGCAGGTACTTTGCAGTACCCGTAAGTCGCTCGTAACAGAAAACGGATCGGTTTCAAAGCTCTGACGCAGGTCACACGGAATACACGCAAGGACTATAAGTAAGTAGCGCGCGTCTAGCAGGTAAGACAAGTGCGAAACTCGCAAACATTCTTGTCCGCCTGCGGAAGATTCTCCTGCGTGCTGGAAAAAATCCCTACTCGCAGCAAGCCCGCGTAGTTACATGTATATTAATCATTGAGTCTCCCATATCCGGCCAATTTCCTTATCCGGATGATCAGCGTCGATCCCGACATGTCCGGATAGGAGAGGTCGGACTGTATAGTGGCGGTGTTGCAGTTATACATGTAGATGCTAGTCTGTTGATTCGCAACTTTGTGGAAAATGTATATAATACATCCCTCGACATTTTCGGATCGTTTATGGGTGGGGATGAGATGAGATAATTTTATCGCCTCACAAAATTTCCGCCGGTTTGCGAAAAATCTAAAAAGAAAGCACAGAAAATCAACTATTACTATATATGTTTTCCCTCCGTAATAAAAGTCGTCGTCTTATTGAGTTATGCCCACGCGGCACGATACGATGATTTGATTTCGATGCATTACTTTATTTCAGGTCACATATTTATCTCGAGTTTAATCACGTGAATTAATTTCGTGAAATCCATCCTTGTGTGCAAATCCAAATCTTCACCAGTCTTCATCGAAATACCGTCATTCCGAGTAGGTTCCCCGCATACTATAGACGCCAATAATTTGCATTCTCAACGTCACAGCTGTGGGGAGAAAATGCAAACAAAATGGCGCCAGTGCCAAAGACCCATGACCTCATTTATACTCACTGCATTATATAAAATTATGCGTAGGCGTTATCAGCAGTTCTATATACAAGCATCTCCCATCACTGTCAATAAAAAACGCATTCCTGCCAATTGAATAAGTTTGAAATGTGCTGCTAGACGGTCCATTGTTACCAGTGTGATATTCCATACACCAAGGTCTTCATACACACAAACAAAGGAAGTGTGTACATGCAGTATATGAATAGAGAGAGAGAGAGAATCAAAAAAAAATTCAGATCAGTGAACTAGAATCAATCATAATAAAAAAAGGTATGAATATTGCACTATAATAATATGGTTTATTTTTTGCTAAAAATAACGACACATTGAAACGACAAACAAACTATGATATCACGCACTGTATTTTATGAAATCCTCTACGTGAGAAAAATCAAACCCAACCATGCCAACTGAGCAACTCACCTTCATCCCCCGTGCACAATGACAGAAAAAAGTCACAATAAATGCAAAATCTCGCACAAGACAACCTTCTACAGCAATAGAGTATTCCTCAATAACTAACATCAGATACAATGGCAAATTCAAGCATTTAATAACTCAATGTGGAAGACATAATTCGGTTCTTGACGTTATAACATTGGCTTTAGACTCAGTGATTCCTTTGACCTTTAATCAATTCATATGAAATTCCGAAAACAATCTCCATAGCCATAATAATAATAATAATAATAATAATAATAATAATAATAATAATAATAACAATGATAATAATGATAATGACAATAATAATAATAACCTAATTGCTTTCATTATCACCTGGGGAGACACAGTAATCAAAGTTCTCCTTTTAGTTATAAAACAGACTTTACACTGACTGGTTCTATATCGATTAGAGTAATATTCTCTCGAAAATTTCTCACAAAATGTAATACAACACGCTATAATGTGAAACAAATTGCACAATATAAGCAATGGAAAGGACAAAGATGAAAGCAGAAGAGCAGCAATTAATTCCTTAATTCGAATAAGTATGCACTCCGTATAGATTATGTAATAAAAGTGCATGCAAAATGTATGATGTTCAAGTTTGTATGCATGTGTATAGACCTGTCCATGAGTGTACAGTACATTAACAATTGGTGTTCATGTCTTTGCCGGAGAATGTGTGTGTGTGTGTGTGTGTGTGTGCGTGTGTGTGTGTGTGTGTGTGTGTGTGTGTGTGTGTGTGTGTGTGTGTGTGTGTGTGTGTGTGTGTGTGTGTGTGTAAGAAAGAGAGAGGGGGGGAGGTGGAGAGAGAAGCGAAGAAGAAAAGTTTCAAACCCAGTCTGATCTGCTTAGCATCGCTGCACCATGGAGCTACTGTAGCTCATGCCTTCACCAAGTTCCCGTAGACAACAACATTATTTCAGAATAAGTACTATACTGGTTTTGTGATTGCCTTTTAATTGTATATATTAGACGTGCGTGCCTGCGTGTATGGATGAAACCTATAGTATATATGTTAATAACCGCCTTGATCGCCGAATATTGCTTTGATGCGAGCATTGTTGGGATTGGTCCAAGTTTTTATGACGTCAGGAATACTGTCGGAGATCTCCTGCCACAGCAACTCCGATGCCATGTACATTGCATTCTACAGAAAAGAAGAGACAAGAAGTTAATAACATTAATAGTAGTTAATAGGGAGTAGTGTCTCGGTGGTTTAAAGGACTATCAGGTTGCCTCTTTCCAGACTCTCTGTTCTTTTTTTTTTTTTCTCTCTCAATTCTCGCCTCTGTACCAAAGTTGCTCTACGTCTCTTAAAGGGGTAGCAGGCCCTATTCCTAAACACTTCACATCACGTATCATACATTCGGTGACTGCAGAAATATTATTGAAAGACTGGGAGAAAGTTTAAGGAAATTTTCACAATCTGTTTACAAATTTTGAGGTGTTACGAGTTTTAGTTTGTTTTCAAGTCGAAAAGCAAATTTAGTATTAAATTATAGTAGTGGATGGGAGATTTGTATGGCCATGTGACATCATAGATTATTTCATAGCATCCAAGCATCCATTCCGCATGTGAGGGTGATGCTCATATCACTGTTTTCGTGAAAATTTCGGATTGTATTTATCAATATGTCTATGAACTTAATTAAAAGTACTTGCTTTATTCCTAAACCACTCATGGCACGTCACTGCCAATAATGCCTTTGAATAAACCTCGCTATTTTCCAGCTAAATTTAGCATCTCAATGAGCCCAACATGTCGTCTCATTCTGACGGACAATGACAATCACGCCGTCCGCCCCACATTCCACACATTGTGAACGCTACTGGTTCTTTGGCAAGCCGAATACTCGCTGGTTTTGGTATCGCTGAGAGTACAAAATGATCACATTTTGAAAATTGGAAAGGGTTGATAAAAATGGTCCTAAAATTATAACGCATTAACCAAAATTAAAGAACTTGGTGTCATTCCATTTAAAAAAAAAATGGCCTTTCCAAAAGTATGTAAAATAACGACATATTTGCAACGATATTGCTGAAATTAAAGACCTAAGGTGTTCCGTTCTTTCTGGGCCACCCTGTATAGATATATACACTGCAATATGCACATAGGTATTTCTCAGTAATTTATAGCGACTATTTCCTCCAAAATAGAAGAAAGAACATTAGAGAAGAATCGTGCATATGCTTACCTGGCTAGGATGGAAACCATCAACTGGCTCAATTAGTTGCCACGTCTCTCCGCCCATTTTCTTCCACTTCTTGACCACTGCAGTGGACGCAGGATGGAGGTCAGAACATCCACACCACACCACACGAAGTGGACAAGACACATGAGTGGACAGAAAGAAGTGGACATGGTGTTCATGACGCGAAATTGAAAATCCACCCCACAGGCAAAATCACAGTGGTGGTTGTTTCATTGTAATCGGACTTTAATGTTATAGAAATTTAAAGTTTTACACAAATTTACCAAACTGGGCTTGCAAATCAGATGTTCAGTTAATGTCATTACCTCACTATGTACCAATTTTATTTGTGTAAAAAGTATCATTAGAATCATATCTTTGTCGAACTCAGGAGATTTAATTTTCATTATTGGACTACTACAACTCTATACACAATGAATTAGTGCAGGGATGAAAATTCTTAGGATTCTGAGGAAGACCCCATTATTACTGGTCTTAATCGTATTTGCATGATGTGGTGGTTGCGACAGTTACTATACTGTTTCGTGAAATTGAGAGAGACTTAAATAGACTTTTTTCATTGCTAAAGCTTTTAATGAGACTTTAACAGTATACACTTCTTACGAATGATGTTCGTTATTCCGAAGGCTCGATAAGAAAAAAAAAACAAAAACAAAACAAAACTAGTTCGTCATTCCGATGGTTCGTTATTCCGAAACACAAATTTCCTTATGTCACGTACTCTAGTATATACGTAAACGTTCGTTCATCCGAAAATGAAATAGGATTCCTTAATCCGAACATTTTGCGGCGTTGATTTCGAAGGTTCATTCTTCCGAAAGTTTGTTGATCCGAAAAAATGAAATAAAATTTGTTAATTAGGAAGTGAAAACAAACAGACAAACAAACAAACAACAACTGCGCGTTATACTAAAGAACCGTCGGAACTATGAAGCTCATTTCATTTTCGGATTAACCATCTGCACGCCACATTTGCTACCTGTCCATAGGTTTGTGTGTGAAATTTATGCACATTGGACTCATTGGCTTAGAAAGGGTTCACCTTCGGAAAGAAGTTGTACCTGCTTGGAAGTCGTATTTGATGTAATGCAGCCCGAAGTTCTTCGCTTTGTACGTGGTCGTCACATGTTTCAAGACCGCGCTCAGTTGTGCTGCTCTCTGTTTGAGTTTCAAAACGAGACGTCATTTGAATACAATGATTAGCTGTATACACGTATCCTATACTAGATATATTGTCAATCCATTTCTTTCTATCTATCCACCTATCTATCTATCTTTCTTTCTTTCTTTCTCTTCTTTCCATGTATATATCTATATGTCAGCTACCTATCTATCTATCAATTTTTACTCCTTTTGGTCTTCTTTTTTCATTTTTGACCCATCTCTCTAAAAAAAAAAAAAGATACGTAGAAGGATGATATCGACAATTAGTTTCATGCAATATTATTCAAATGAGGAATACAAAGAATATGTGTGTGTAACATCACTTTCAACATTATTGTATAACGGAGTGGGGTACGTACAAAATGCATAAGTGCAATGTATTGTATGAATAAGGGAAATGACATGATAGAAAAGGATAGAGAATTAAAGCATAATTTTATAGGGATGCCCTTTGTACATAAGAGAATTGTCTAAGAATTATTGAGATATCAAATCTCGTCATGTACATGCGGGTACAAATACATACCCGCATGTACAGCACGTATTCATCTAGACGAATGCAAAAGTTTTCAACATCACTCTGTATGTTGTTGGGTCTTTTTTTCTTAATCATGTTTTTTTTTTTTTTTTTTGGAAAGATTTAATTGTTTGGTAAGTGGAATCATCAGGAACTCACGGTGATAATTAACGGGCTTAATCGGCTTTATGGTATACATGTACTCACTTCTGGTTATTTGGTGGTTTTCCATACATTCTTTCACTTGTGTGTGTGTGTGTGTGTGTGTCAGTGTGAGAAGTTTTCTGATCAATAAAAAATTCTGGGCAGACACTCCTTTTTTACTTCCTTTTTTATTTCATGTTTTCATTTTGGCTGTTTCAGCTCTCTACAGGTGCGACGCATTGGACTTTACCACCTGCGATATGCCTAAAACATGTCTCACCATTAAACGATTTTGTTCCATACACATGTGACCATGTACTTTGCACCAGTTCTCTCCAGAATACATACAGTTCGACCTCGATTATCCGGCCATGTCGGGACCGGCGCTCATCCGGATAAGCGAATTGGCCGGATATGAGAGACACAATGTTAATGTATATAGCTCCCGTCCAAGCTGCCGTCCCAGTGCACTGACAGCTACGCAGGTAGCGTACCCCGCAACGGTGGTGTAATCTATGCTAGCCTGCGCAAAATTGTAGTCCCTTCTTCACAAAAATGAAGTATATGAAGAGTTTGTTTGCAAAAACCGATAAGTCCATTTTTGAAGATTTTGAAGTACGGTCTCTGTCATATAGTACAAAATAATGCCTTTTAAATGATACTGGTCACTACATAATAGATAAAGGTACATTTTTGAAGTTATGATCAAAAGAAGCAAAATTTTTCTTATCATTTTCTTTATTTTTCTTGACCTTCTTTAATCGCAAATATCTCCATTTGGCAAATATGGACTTATCGGTTTTTGCGAACAAACTCTTCATATCTTTATGTGAAAATCATACATGTTTTACCTGACTAGATATTGAGAAACCTATCATGCACATCTTATGAAATTAGTGAAATAGATCAATGAAAAGATGCTAAAGTCACTGTTATTTCTCAATTTTTGGATGAAAAAAAAAAAGTCCTTCACTGCGTGAACGCGTCCGGATAATAGAGATTTCCGGAAAAAAGGAGGCCGCATAATCGAGGTCGAATTGTATTTCGTTATGAAACCGCAAAACAATTTGCTCAACATTGTGCAAATATGTCTGTATTCTGTCATTTTCTATGAGATCTCGGCGTATACCGTACACAGCCATATTTCCCTAACAAAATCTTCCAAGCACAAAGCGCTCGATGCTTTTGATTCCTCAATGAACCTGATCGTGTCACGGACTATATGTCGTAGGTCAATAAGGCAGGGGTGTTGGGAAAAAAAAAAACATGACATGACATGCCACCAAGATGACTTGCTGTTGATATATTAATGCTCTACTCAGTACTGTAGTATATCGAGTCTAAACGAGTCAATCTCCACATTTCAATACTTTGGTATGGTGAAGCTCGTTAACTCTTTGTGTGCTTTTGAGTGCCTATGGGCACAGAAGATAGCGTTGTAGGCCTACACACTGTCCAAAGTCCCTTGCACAGAAAGAGTTAAGGTTCTTGGCCATTTAGTATTTGAAGGCACTTTTTGAAATGAAACATTTGTGCTAGCACCTCGTAATTACAGAAATCTTTCAGCATTTGGACTCACATGCTTTTCAATCATATTATTTTATATCATTATACAAGTGAATACAGAGACCAAGTTTTTAAGGTATAATGTGCCTTGTGTTATAATTATATAAGAACAGATATAATTGCCATCATAATCGCTACTGTAACAGTGCATGTTTACCTCTGATGTGAAGTTTCGGAGAGTCTCGTTATCTGACATCCATCCATTACACGGTGAGACTTGCAGACAGGTCAGGTAGTTATAAACATCCGGGTATGTTACGTCTTGACGCCACTCGCCGATTGGATGGATTCTGTTCTTGAGTGTGTCGTACAATATGCGACCGTCTGCAAGACCAGTAGCCACCACCTGGCTCCCATTGGGCAATACAGAATCCTTGGATGAGAGCAAACAAGTCAATCAGAACACTGTTAAGTGAACAATCGGATAACGCTTTCGTCCAATGGCGTCTAAGGACGATATCCATAGTGGCTTTGCGCGTAGTGCAGTGATGTTTGGCGCGGGATTGCATTAGATAATAGAACTTTAAGTCGCAAGACCAACCTCTGTTGTTTGAAATTGTTTTGTATAGTGTCTCTCAATATTTCCACACTCTTACAATAGTTGAAGTGTGGTATTTGCGGTGCTATAACGATATTTCATTCGAATGTCAGTACTTTCACATAACCTCAAACTTCTTGCTTGTTTTCTTTTTTTTTTTTTAACAGTGAAAGTGATTGCACCTGTCAGTTTGAAGAGATACACCACGCACACGTGGAGACATTATTGTTTCCATACAAACAAGCTTTTATCCATTAATTTTCTCATGACAAAGAGAAAAAAAAAAGAAAAAAAAGAAAAAAAAAGAAAGAAAACGCTTTCCAGGATGGCTATATCGTGATGACATCCATATGTCATAGATAGATAGATATAGATGATAGATAGATAGATAGATAGATAGATAGATAGATGATAGATAGATAGATAGATAGATAGATATAGATGATAGATAGATAGATAGATAGATAGATAGATAGATAGATGATAGATAGATAGATAGATAGATAGATAGATAGATATAGATGATAGATAGATAGATAGATAGATAGATAGATAGATAGATAGATGATAGATAGATAGATAGATAGATAGATAGATAGATAGATGTTACATAGTTTATACGTTTGCATTCTAAAAATCCTAGTGTATTGTTCATAGTATCAGCATCGTTATATCAATGAGTAAAATGTACAACAGTTTATAGAAGAATTTAAAATGAATATGTTTTATTGGTATAACAAATTGGTGCTGTTGTTGTTTTGTTCCAGTGTTACACGTCTTTTTTACACGTCACTTTGGATCATGTCAACTTTTTCCTTTTTTTTTTCTTTTTGATGATGGAAATAAATAAACTATTGAATTGAATTAAATTCAATTGAATAGATAGATAGATAGATATTGGTTTATTTCATCAAAAGGAAAGTACATAGCAGCCCAGAGGCTGAATTGCGCGTCCTTGACGTAATAATGTTCATACGAAACAAAATAATGCAATAATTATTCACATTAAACAGATACATGATGAGCCTACTACAAATGAAATTCTCTTTCAAAATATATATTCCATCAAAAACCATTAGGATCGCCATAATATTATCATTCATATTAAGCCCATTTCTTCCCTTTAAATTTCCTGTCGGTTTCACCATTATAAATTTCTTCTTCTTTTCCTTGTCCTTCTGCTTCTTCTTCTTCTTATTATTATTATTATAATCATTGTTATTATCATTATTATTATTATCATTTTTATTATTATCATTATTATTATTCTTTGATGCTGTTGGGGGAGGGGGCGAATGAGTCTTATAAGAGGAAAATAACTCTTACCAGGTATGACAATGTTGCGAGAAAGTTGGTTTTCATTTCGTCAGGTGTTGTCATGTGTGCGATCGTGTCGTTGTGCCTGTGGAATATGATTGCAGACAAGCATTCAATTCATTCTATTTCATTCCATTTCATTTCATTATTCTATTTCTAACAACGGAAAACAAATGGTAACAAAGGAAAATACTGAAGTAGTTGTACAAAGCAAATTGGTTGCTTTTTTGTTTACGTCCCAAGCCCTCGAAAAAAAACCTGTAGCAAGGAAGAAAGCTTTGGAGAATTTGCAGGCAAAGTAAACATACTGCAACGTCTGCCAGCAGCCAGTCTTCATTCGTCACAACTATATATATATGTGTATATATATATATATATATATATATATATATATATATATATACAACATGTTGAGATATCACGTATTGACTCCACGAAGAAATGAAGAAACAAAATGGTATAATGCATTATTGGCCAATGAAGAATGAGTTTATTCGACTCGAATTTTCGGCGTCCTACGCCTTCTTCAGGAGGCTTGACACGTAAGAGAAGGCGAAAATTCGAGTCGAATAAATTCTTTTAAATGTTTCCGACTCTCACCCATTGCACACGTCATTGCCGATGAGACTGTAAATCACCAGAGCTGGATAGTCGCGAAGTTGGTTCCGTGACAACCTGTAATCAAGTAACCGTATTATACAGAGCGTATAAAAAAAGGGGGGTGATCCAAATTGGTTCGGTGTAAAAATGGCAGAGGTAAAAATGGCAGGTGTAAAAATGGCAGAGGTAAAAATGGCAGGGGTAAAAATGGCAGAGGTAAAAATGGCAGAGGTAAAAATGGCAGAGGTAAAAATGGCAGGGGCAAAAATGGCAGAGGTAAAAATGGCAGAGGTAAAAATGGCAGGGGTAAAAGTGGCCCATTTTTTCCTAGTCTCCCCTATTTTACTTTCCTGCATTTTTTTTTTCTCCCGGATACCCTCTGCGTTTTAATGGAAAGGACCAAACCTCCCACCCAGCCCCCAACGTCTCTAAACTATTGCCAGTGGAGCATGTACAAAATTGTCCAGAATGAAAACTGCAATCCTTCACGACCAATAGGGCTTACGTGCATGTACAAAATATTCCCCTCGTTTTCCTCACTTAAACAGGTATTTACATGCATATAGCCTCACCTGACCTCTTTCTGGTTTATCCGAAACATTTTCTTGGGGCTATGAGATGAGAGTGCATAAACCGTGACGTAAAACGATGTATACGTTATTATAAACATTAAAACGGAAAAAAAGGTATACATGCGCGAAAAAAAAAAAAACACGCGTAAAGGTTTGAAATTCTCGGATCACCACAAAAATTTAATCGTTTGTTACTTGTGCCATTCTCAACCTTTCCTGCAAGTTTCATCTCAAACCGTTAACTACTTTTTGACTTATTTTACACACGGACAAACTAACTAACTAACTAACGAACGAACAAACCAACGGTAACGAAAACATAACCTCCTCCCTTGGCGGAGGTAACTAACAAACTAGAAAAGCACTCTCAGAGCGCAGACCTCCGTCAAGCATGCAGCTCATTTCCACCATTGATCATGTTCTTCCATAGAACATTAAAAAAGAAGGGATTGTGAAATTATCTTGTGTAAATTAAATACGGCGGGGTCTAAGACTCTTCTTATGGCTGCGTACTACAGGCCTCATGAAAATGACGAAGAGAGTCTTGCAGAGCTTCAACGATCCCTGTGTAAATTAAATCGCGATCATATGGTAGTCATCGAGGCGGGATTGGATTGGATTTTCTTACTGTTGTTGTATAACGAGAAAACAACATCATTTTCGGTGGCTGAATCTACCAATCTTTAGCAACACACCATGTTGATAGATTTACTACGTTTAACATAATGGAATCTGACTTCGGGAGCAACAGCTAAGTTTGAAAGGCATCAAACATTTACATTTTTTCGCCTGCGGATTCGTTCGACAATGATTGAAAAAATCCCATGGCAAACTATCGGTTTTTACTCTCACTTGAACAGTTTATTGCAAAAGTTCGTCTCCAGTTTTAATAAGCATAAGTTTGTTAAGTGACCACAAGGTGTTCATTAAACTTCGAGATATTTGTTTTTGCGCCATGTGATACTTGAACAATGTTATAAAATATTTTGCAAGAGCTTACTTATGCCTGCCGATACATCTGCTGTAATAGTTTGTTTTTTGCGTTTTGTATTTTTATTTCTACATTATGTCGTGATCAGGCCTTGTGAAATAAATAGCCTCCTGCGAAACCTGAAATGTGAGAAAATAACATAGAACAGGTGAAAAATTAGCAGTTTGCTTCGACTATACTGAAGACATCTCCTTTACTTCTTTACACTAAACAGTCAAAAAATGAAAAATAATGACAATATACTAGCCTGGACGTGAGCGGAATTCGTTTGTGTAAGAGTGTGTATGTGAGAGTATGTATATCTGCGTATAGAAGTATATGTTTATACCAAAAGTGGGTTCGTGAGTATGTGTGTGTGTGTGTGTGTGTGATAACTTCATTGGGCGAAACAACATAGGATTATACTGTTTAAGGGTTTTGCAGCATTGTTGGAACCCGCTTATAATGATAGATAATAGTAATAAAGATAATAATAATAATAACAATAACAATAATAACAATAATAACAATAATAACAATAATGATAATAGTAATAATAATAATAATAATAATAATAATAATAATAATAATAATAATAATAATAATAAAATTTCCCCATAGGCCTACTAGGCTCTTAGCTGGTTTATTATTCCTCTGAACGGACAGATTACGCCACTGCACTTGAACCAAACTCAGAATAATGAGAGTGCTCTATAATCTTGTTAAAACATAATTCAATAAATATTCTTCAAACCCGCAGTTGGAATTTGATAATTCGATACAGTTTGCTCTGGCTAGGTTATCAATCAAAACCTCTTCATACGTTTATCTCTGACGAAATTACTCTCATTAATTCTGACATTTTACCTCTGACATTTTTACCTCTGACATTTTTACCTCTGCCATTTTTACCGCTGACATTATTACCTCTGCCATTTTTACCCCTGCCATTTTTACCCCTGCCATTTTTTCCTCTGCCATTTTTATCTCTGCCATTTTTACCTCTGCCATTTTTACCCCTGCCATTTTTACCCCTGCCATTTTTACCTCTGCCATTTTTACCTCTGCCATTTTTACCTCTGCCATTTTTATCCCTGCCATTTTTACCTCTGCCATTTTTACCTCTGCCATTTTTACCTCTGCCATTTTTACCCCTGCCATGACCTGGCACCTCCAAATTTGCAGGGCTACCGTATCATAATTAACAGCTATCGAGTGTACAATGTTGGTTGTGAGGAAAGAAGAACGCTCCCTCTTTTCATTGATACATAATTAGGTTTACAAATGCATGACTGAACACATGGATTTTAAAGACAACAATGACAAATTGCACCTTTTTTTTTCAAGTTTGAGTATATATGAAGGAGCAATGAATGTCTCACTGGATGGATGGGATCTGTCAATGAAAGTGGCCAGCATGTATGACCGCAGGTTTGTGTTTAGGGTTTCTCCTAACCTTTTATAGTCCATAACCTTCAACATGGTCACCGTTGTTGATAACTGCATCGTACTCCCACAAAGGCTAACCCATTATGCATTTTCTCTTACATATTCAAGACATGGTTTGTCGCTGCGAGCTATGTGTTGAATATGAACAAAGAAAAATGGATTGTATGGGTTGGCCTTAGTGGAAGTGACCACGTAATCACACAGGTGGTCATGTTAAAGCAGGGAAGTGCAAGATACCTCCCTGGTTAAATTGGTTATGAACCACATAATTAATGTTGGAAGAAACCCTAAATACAAGCCCTAAACACAAGCCTGTATTTGTACAGGTTATTTATTTGGTTACTTTCGTTGACAGATCTCATCCATTCGGTGAGACTTCATTTTTCCTGCATGTGACACTCAAACTTGGAAAACGTGCAGTTGTCTTTAAAGTTCATGCGCTCAGTCATGCATGATATTTGTCAAACTAATCAGGTATCAATGGAAGATGAAGAGTTCTTCTTTCCTCACAACCAGCATTGTGCTCTCCATAGCTGACAAGTATGAAATGGTATTCCTCCAAGGTTGAATTACCTTCTTTTTTTTTTTGATACGCACTGTATGACATGACCAACATTGCCATAACAGAAAGTGTTTAACAAACAACAACAAAATGCGGTGAACTTCCATGGACCTTTAGTAGCTCCAGAAGACTTCACTCACTGATGGGTGGATGTGCACGTTCACCGTCATCCTTTACTGACTAGCAATGAATCAAATTGAAATAATTGTGGCATGATTAATCATGTGATTCCTCAATGATTCCTCAATACTTCGATGAAGCGATACTATTCAATTCGGTAATAAGAGAAAAACTTCGAAAAATCGGGTCAAAAAAGGAGGAAAATTAGCAAAGCAAAATATTGAGTTGAATAGGTCGTCTGGGAATGCAACAACTTGTCAAGCGCTGTTAACGCAAGATTCGACCTGTTTTCTACCAAATCATTGATTTTTATCAACCTTTATTTAAAAAAAAAGATGATATAAAATTCGTTTGATCTATTCCTACTTGCAACTTTATTCACGAGGTCTTGTCGTCTTCAAACAAAAGGAGCAAAATCAGCAAAGCAAACTATTGAGTTGAATAGGTCGACTTGGAATGCAACAACTGGTCAAGCGCTGTCAGCGCAAGATAAGCACATATGTCCACCAAATTTGTTGATTTCTATCAACCTTTGTTTAAAAAAATATATAAAATTCGTTTTATTTATTCCTAATTGCAACTTTATTTACGAGCTCTTGCCGTCTTTGCCCTCAATCATTTCCATTAAGCTTAACTCGTTTCACCAAGAATTAAAAAAAAAGAAAGAACGAAAGGAAAGAAATGACGGAATGCGTATGTGAGGCAAGTGCAAAAGAGACGTAACAGACATTATCTGTGAATCTCACCCTTGCTGCACGGATCGGTTCATTCTGCTTGCATCAGCCCCTACCAAGGTTACAAAAATGAAACGTCTCGATGATTGAACATAAGAGACTTTCTCTTTATCAGAATTCAAATATCTCCAAGTTTGGATGTAGTCATGAATTTGTTTTTTGGATAATATAATTGTATAAAACCTACATTTCAAATTCAAACAAGGAAAAGTAAAAATTACGCGGTGCGTAATATATGTCCCCGCCGGAAGTAGCATTTAGTAGCAAAATGTACAATATAGGTAAAAACTCAAGGTCAAAGGTCAAAGAAGTCAAAGGTCAAAATTCTGTGTAGAAGTTTTGAAGCCCTCACCTAGTGCCATCACATAAAGCAAACGGAAGTGAAATCGGGTTAGAAATGGCGGAGTAGCATTTTGTAGCCAAAGTACAACATAGGTCAAAAATCAAGGTCAAAGGTCAAAGAAGTCAAAGGTCAAAATTCTGTGTAGAAGTTTTGAAGCCCTCATCTAGTGCCATCACATAAAGCAAACGGAATCGAAATCGGGTTAGAAATGGCGAAGGAGTAGCATTTTGTAGCAAAATGTACAATATAGGAAAAAATCAAGGTCAAAGGTCAAAGAAGTCAAAGGTCAAAATTCTGTGTAGAAGTTTTGAAGCCCTCACCTAGTGCCATCACATAAAGCAAACGGAATCGAAATTAGGTTAGAAATGGCGAAGGAGTAGCATTTTGTAGCCAATGTACAATATAGGTCAAAAATCAAGGTCAAAGGTCAATGAAGTCAAAGGTCAAAATTCTGTGTAGAAGTTTTGAAGCCCTCACCTAGTGCCATCACTTAAAGCAAACGGAATCGAAATCGGGTTAGAAATGACGAAGGAGTAGCATTTTGAAGCAAAATGTACAATATAGGTCAAAGGTCAAAGGTCACAACTGAAATTCTGTGTAGAAGTTTCAAAGCTCCCGTGTAGTGCTATCATATAAATCAAACAGAATCAAAATTGGCTAATAAATGACAGAGAAGTAGCAAATTGAACATTTTGATCACACACGGACGCACACACAGACGGACGGACGGACGGACGGACACACACACGTACGGAGCCCGTTTCATAGTCCCCTGCTCGAACTCGTTCGGCGGGGACAACAAACTTATGTTTGTTTGAACAAAAAGGCTGGTATGATATTGGTGGAGGTGAGAAATGGGTTTTTAACTTTTTGCGACATATCAAGAAACTATGATAATAGAGAGCATAGTATCGTTCTACGAGGAATTTAAAGTTTATCAGATGAAAATCAGTTTTGGAATTGATGAGGCATCCAAAAACACAGTAAAATAAAGCGATCCTGATAAACGGTGAGTCCCACCTTTGATCTGTTTTGAATATTTCAGCCATTTCAAAACCAATTTCCATCAAATAAACGTTGGATCCCTTTTAGAATGACATTTTCTTTCATATTTCATCAGAGGTTTCTCATTATCTCACCAAAAAATGTAAAAAACTTGAACTTGGGTCTTAACCAGAACTATACCATCCCTTTTATCATCTTGGGGACTGCGGCCTATACTGGCGCCTTGGGATGACGTCATAGCCATGTGATGCATTTAATCACTACTATAATGTACGAAAACCTATGGCGATGGATATTCATTTAATTCTCTGCATGCCACGTTAATTTTTTGTGCTTAGGAATGTGTGTGAAATTTGTGCACATTTGACTATTGGCATAGGAAGGGTTAAATAAGACCACAGAATAATATCAACAACAACGCAGCGGTTGTGTCCCTTGAAAAAGGCATTTTATTTCCTCATTTTATAGTTCTTCGGAAGAGTCTCGTCGTTCCCCTTGTCTCTTACCTATAAACAAGGCTCGACTGAGCTTGATAACATTGTGTGCATTTGTTTGTTTGTTTGTATGTTTATTTTTTGTTTTTCCAACCGAGAAGATGGCTGGATGGCCCATATTCAGCTGCGCTTGCTGGTCTTCAATACACGGGGGCCATTTCAACTACAGTTGCTGCGACCAGGGTTGCAAGATCGCCGCTTGTCTTCATTACCGAACTCATGGTCTATTTTATGGCCGAATTCGGGAAAAACCTTTTTTTAAAAAAAAAAAAAAATCAAGATCCTTCTTATCACTAACAACATCATTCATACGTGTACCCTCGTAGGTCTACTTAACTAACTATCTAACCCCAAACCTACTACAAATAGTTATGTATGAATCTCAGATCGTCAACTGGAGCACTACAGCTTCGCGCTTGGTTTTCATACCCAAAACGGTTAATGGTAATCGCACTTACGTTTGTGCCCTCTTCTCTGCATTACGAAATAACCTCCCTACCCATATATTCAGGATTCTACTTCCATTGACGCCTCAAAAAAAAAAAAAAAAAGAAAGAAAAGAAAAGAAAGAAAGAAAGAAAAGGAACTCAAGGCTCACCTATTTTGAAGAAGAACACCAATAATTACGTAATTCATGGATTAGAACTCTTATAAAAAATCAGTTATATGTTTGTTTCTTTGTTAATTGTCAATGTTAATTGGCTGTAGATTTCTGTACATCGCCTATAAGTATTTTGTACTATACGATAGGTGCTATATAGATATACAGACTTCTGCATATAATTATTATTAAATTGATTATTGTTGAAATCCACCGCTTACCATTCACGCCGATGTTTTGAAAGTCTCGATGGTTGCAGTGGTTCAATTCACGGAGACGCAGGTACAATGAATTTGTAGGTCCTCTATCGGAAAAGTCAAATAATTTCAAAAAGTCATGATCATGTGAAAACAACACTGTAATTATATTTGCATATTGACGTTTCATGAAAAGTTTAGATTCATTTACAGATGTGGGTGGTTTTTTTTTTCCGTGGGGTAGGGTATGACTGGATTTTTGTCTTTAGAAATGAAATAGAGTTCTCAATTTCAAAGGTTCGTTTGTACGCACCTTTTTATTCCACTTTCGGATGAACGAACCTTATTCAATTTGCAGATTAACAAACTTTGGGAGTAATGAATCATTTTTTTTTTCATTTTCGAATTAATGAACCTTCCTAATAAAGAGCATCTCCCATAAAATCACGGGTTCATTGCTTCTAATCCTGCCACATGACTGATAAGCACATATTATGATATTAGTACTATTTCGGGCGAAGCTGATAGCCTCTCTTGTCGAACAACAGTATGTTTTTTTTTTTCTCTCTCTGGATTTGCAGTAAGAATAGTCAATTAATACTGAAATTGTAACCAGTCTGTCTACGCATGTACAGTGGCAATTACCTCTGCAACAGGGTGAAGAACTACTTCACAATGAAAATTGGCCTTTAGCGGGATGCGCAACAAAACAACGTTTTGTAAGCGTCGTGTAAGCATTGGCGGGGGACTTAGGAGGAGGACACTGAGGGCAACCAAGAGTATAGCATGCAATTAAACTCTTGACCTGCCACATTAATTAACTGTCCATAGGTATGTGTGTGAAATTTGTACACATATTGACTCATTGGCTTAGAAAGGGTTAAATAGTAAGGTGACTCTTTCACAATGGTCACCACCCGCATGGCCGTTTATTTTCTGACAGTCTTCGAAGTGGAACCAGGAGAAGCAAAAAAGAATGGACAGGGAAAATACTCCCCAAGGAAATGGTGAAAGCGACCTTGGGTAACGTATTTAGTGTCAAGAAAGGGGTCCCACGTACCTCTCTAGAGGTTTGTTTAAAGGGTAAAACAACTTAATTGTTAAAGGCAAGGAAGATACAACATTCATCGGACGACATGATACTTACGTCAGAACAGACCACGTTGAGTTCATGTATCCTGTTTAAAAAAAAAAATGTAGGGAGTAATGTTGTTGAAACAGAATGCAGTACCTGTATACAATAGTGATAGAACTTGAATACTTATAAAGTAATAGTTATTTTATACTGAAATTTAGTTGGGTCGCTGTCTTCACCTATCGCATTTTCGAATGTGATTGAAACTCTAGATTAAATTTTAACTACATGCCTAGATCAACACTGTGGCTCAAGATCATGGACTTTCTATCCTTAGTTCACTGGTTCAAGTCCCCTGGCAGCGTCAGTTGTGCCCGTAGGCAAGCCACGTAATCCTCATGGACCCTTATGGACCCACGTAACCCTCATGGACCCTCATAACCCGTTAAGAGCTGCATGATCATAAACATTTACGTACTTTCTTAGCGGCTAAGGATAATAAATCCACGGAACAAAATGTTGTTACGACTATGCAAACAAACAAACGAACAAAATCAATAAACAAACAGACAAACGAACGAACAAACGCGACAACAACTCCTAGTACAACAAGAAACAAAATATTGATAAATCGACATGTCAAACTTTTGTTGGTTATGCCCTGAAATATTATATTCATATAGGTTATATAATATGAAGAGTTCCATGTTTCCGTCAAATTGAACTTTTTGAAAGAAATGTGTTCATTTCCAGTAGTTACATGTATGGTAAACTCTCATAAGTGTTGAAATTATCGTGAGAAAACCGAGAAGTTAGACAATGGAAAATGAAGTTGTTGGGTTTTTTTTTTTTTTCCAGATGTTGCTTAATTCATTTTTACGTACATAGGCCTAAGTCTTCTTTCTTTAACGGGGAGATGGAGGAAACAAGAGGAAAATGTGTACGGCTAGAAAAAAAAAATCATCCAATAGAAATATATCAAGTAACAGAAAAGAGTCACTAAGACAACATTATGCGTTGTGAATCACCTAGCTTTTTTCGTTCCAAGGGTGCTAAATCCACAAAATCCAAAGAAACATTTATTCTCAAAGAAATTAGTGCGGTCATATAGATATTTTCTGAAGCACATTTCCCTAATGCCATTTTCCTAATGTAAAATAAGTATCAGATATAAAGTGATTGCATGAAACAATTGAAAGTATGTGAAATCGAAAAATAAACTACAGGTTTTTCTCCTTAGCTACCACCAAGTAAAATGGATTTAGCACCTTTTGTAAATGAACTCCTCACATACATACGAGGCCAACTTATTTATTTACGTAGTATAAATGCTTCACTGACTGCTTCAAACTTTCCTCTATTTTCGATTACTGTTTTCGCGACAAAGAACAGACAACGTTAATTTATCATCGCCGGTGCTTGATGATAGTCTGTGTGTGTTTTTTATTCGAAATCACATCGTAAGGCCCCTATTCATTCGGGGGAAAAACATACAAAATAAAAACCACATTTTGGGTGACTATTGTATATCATAAAGGACGACATTATTAACGTATTTTAATCCTGTTGTGTTCATATAGGGAAAATACAGAAATATTTCAAAAATAATGACAGGACTTTGAACGAATTCAAATGGTGGTTATCAAAAAAGAAACCATTTCCACAACACATTTCTGGTTGGTATAGCGTTGACATGCATGTAGAATATCGGGAACAATTTCTCAAAATGATCGCTGTTGCACTGTTTTGCTGAAATCAGCAATAAATGCTTCTCCTTCTCCGTGTCTTATGCCAAGAGAACAGAGTATTGTGTGAAAGCGATCCTTCACTTTTTACGATAGGAGGAATCTAATTAACTTGTAAAGCAGATTGAAGTACCTGACGACTAGCGATAATGAAGACAGTTTTTAAAGCAAATCTCAATATTCTAGAAGTACCAATTCAGGCTAGTCAAGAACCTATCAAATAACAACAGGCCATGCACCCTTTCATATCGTCCTTCGTTTGTTTACGACTTTGCATAAAAGAAATGAGTCCCCCAAACTATTGTGTAAAACGAGAAAGCGCACTTCCCTCTCCAACCCATAGCAGGGAGGTGACCTCACCTGCCCATATATTTTTTGTTGCTGTTTTGTTACCGTCTCAATGTATAGGGTTAAGAAAGCTTGATCATGCATGGCGTTTTTCACTCTCCTCTCCGCCCTTGATACATGCAGGCTAGGATTTTTATGGGGGAGGGGAGGGGTTCAAAATTGGACAAAAATGGACCTATATACAGTCATGGACCTACCCGTAGGTCCATGATACAGTATACCCCCTTCAAGACCCAACCCCGCTAAAGTGTAAGGAGAATTAATTATTATTATAATTATTATTATTATTTTTTACTTTCAACAGTTTGGTTTATGTATCAGCCATGCAATAGGGAATAATATATTTTCCTTGTGCTTATATACTGATTATTGTTCTAGATCTATTGCATTTATTAAGTTCAACATTATCCTAATTAGGTTTGAGCTGTTGAAGACGTCAGTCTTCTTTTTCAGGTTGAACAATGGTTTTCCTGGTAATAAAAAGTAAAGGAGTGGAGGGGACGTGAACCGAGTTCAAGGTCGCATATTAATGTTTCATTAGTGTGCAGGTATTATGTTTAATGGTTGGGGGACACGCAGGGGGTTGGGGACACGCAGGGGGTTGGGTGGCCGTGGGACGGTGGGAGGGAGTATACCCCCCCCCCCCCCCACACACACACACACACATAAGGGTCCGTAATACGTCTACTTTCGTGTTGTAACATTTCACAGCCGCCATCACTCTCTCGACAGAAACCAGGGACAGAGATAATGTCACCTCTATCGACACAAAACATTCGGCGGTTTTATTCACGAAGAAGCACGGATCATTGCGTTAACGACGAGATTACAGTTACCCCATATAGACAGTACCTCACTGAACGATTGTGCTTTGTCATTGTCCCGATATGTCGTAATCCTGATACAGTGGAAGGCGTAGTCAGTATGATGACTAAGAACCGAGTTTTATCCTTCTTTAAAACTGGGTTTGTCGGAATCCAGCTATAAATATTTTCCGACGGGCCTATCTACCGGTATATACATCAAAACTCCTCGAACGACTTTGTCGCTGGCCACAAGACGTATCATGCTTATAAAATAAAAGTCTACATGATTCTTTTGTTCTGATTAATGGTCAATTCGAGATCCTGAATACGCTCTTTTTATTGTCGCTGAATTTTGTCTGCGAAATCAAACTCAATTCGCAGACGACAAAATTATCTACCATTAACAGAACAACTGGATTCCGGTGTGAATTTGTTGCATTCTGACCACCCCTGCCATGAATGGACTTGGCCTTGTATGCAAATATTCTCCTCCTTCTCACACTTACCCGTGGCGGCTGATGTCATTGGCCAGTCAAATTCATTCTCTGCAATCATAACGCCGTCTTTTAAAGCCTCCTTAAAGAGCAATGGATAAAATAGCAAAATGACAACATCAATGAAACAGTATTGTTACGGGTAGCAAAACCGCACTCTCACAAATAAAGCGATCATCGAATATGTCAACATAAACATTCAGTCTCGATCTCAGTTTTTATTTGGTTGATCATCATTATACCGTCGGATTGCGTATTTGTTACTGAGGGAACATGTTGCGCGTCATACATAATGTCTGTATTATTATCATTTTATTATCATTATATTTTCGTTATTATTATTATCATTATTATTATTATTATCATCATCATCATTATCATCATTATCATTATTATTATTATTATTATCATCATCATTATCATTATTATTATTATTATTATTATTATTATCATCATTATTATGATCATCATCATCATCATCATCATCATCATCATTACATAGTGCAAATTCCGTCCTGTATCACATAAAGCAGGGAGGTGAGACTTTTCTCACCTCCCTGCATAAAGTAACCATAGTTAAAGAAGACAAAGTCGACATTCCCGGTCACCTCAAGGAGGCCGCTGGAAGAATGACGGTGGCCGGACGGACAGTCTGCTCATTGTGCAGCTGAAAATAGCGAATATCATACACGTCCATATCTTGCTGCTAATATCTAAGCAAAAGCTGATTAGATACATGAAGTGTTTATCGGGGTGTAAGAAAACATCTTAGCACTCAAAGAAAGTAACAGAATTAAAAAAAAAATGCGTCTTTCATTCATTTAGCCTTACAGCGTTAAGTTCCGTGGCTGTCACCCATTCTTTGGGTATGTGAAAGTGCGCCCCCGCCGAGTCACCGAGTAGAATGGTTCCCATGTGCGGTGTTTGGGAGCAGAGCGTCTCTTCGTAAGTTTTGTTGGATTTGGGATCCGTGCCCTGCATATGATGGGTGGGCAGGGGAAGGGAAGGTTTAAGCAATGTTATTATTGAATATCAATGTTAGTAAAAATTCTTATACAAGATAGTTCATACGTAACTTATGCTTCCGCTAGGAATAAAATCGTTTCTGGAACATAAAATGGCATAACACTTTAGAGCTCCCCCGAGCCTGAGCTTAATCGGTCGAAAGTCTATGGCACCAAATAATTTGACATGGGTCTAATGCATTGGAGTAAGGTATAGTGTCTGCCAGCAGAGCCAATGTGAATTCGTGTCTTGCAGATGAACTAACACCAGTTTATTTGAGTTCAATGTGTACATTGTCCAGAAAGAGACTTCGATACCAATACTCAGTACCAACAGGCATTGTACATCCATGGTATGTGTTACTGGTTTTAACGCCAAAAGATAGAGGAATAATTAAAAAATAAATAAATAAATAAATAAAGAGGGGTGAGATGACTACCTATAATAACTATACATTAAAGTGAAGACAAGACATTTCTATCAATAAGACTGCCAAACAGACTATCGCTAGCATCTCTCTTCAAGAGTGAAAGAAAGTAAAAAGCACTACACTTCAATCGTTTGTCAGTTAATCAACGAGTATCCCACATGATGGCGCTATTACTTGATTAGAGTCAGAGCCGTAAAGCCCGAGAGTCAGAGCAGGTAGGTGACCCCCTGGTCAGAGTCATCGAGGTGTAATACTAATGCAGATGGCTCTCTGAGCGGAGAGCCATGTGTGAATTGAGTTAATGCAACAATATTAGTAGGACACGTAAGTGAAAATTTGAGGAAAATCGGACAATCCGTTCAATATAGTTTTGAATCCTTTAAGTTTCAGTACAGCCATCAATGGAAGCGTAGACTTTTACAGTTTGTAATGTCACATATGAAGAACGATACAATGTATAAAGAAAATAATGAGAATTCCACAAAATAAAGTTTTTCACCCAAATACACATTCCCTCGACTTGCTGCAGACGAATGTTAAGGGTAATATCATTCCCCCTGCTTCCTGACAGAGACAAGTCAAGTGCTCTTTTTTTATCATGCTAGGAAAGTGAAATTATGTTGATTTTGTTGAACATACATTGTAGTTTCTTTACATCGCTTTCCGTACGTGACAGCACAAACTGCAGTATCTTCTCATCCAGTAATGGTTGCACAAAAACAATTCATAAATTTTGAACGGATTTACAGATTTTTCTCAAACTTTTACCTATGTGCTCTACGAATATTGCTGCATTCATTCAATTTACACAGACGATGGACTTTTTCTTCAAGGACTTCGTTGGATGAACTTTTCTTTCAAGGGCTTTTTCTTGGATGAACTTTTCCTTCAAAACAAAATTAAGGCTTGCTACCTGATGCTGTGGCCTGACTTTCGTTACTTTCTACCTGTCGTCATACCATTATGAACATATTCATGTGCAAACAAACACATAATGTTGGTCTACATGTACATATTTCATTTCATTTCATTTCATTTCATATCCGACGAAAGTATACAATATGACAATTGCATATAAACATATCATGAATAATGTATACGTAATCATAGATATTGGTGTTTCTATAGTGTTTTATAAATCTCTTGTATCATAAAACAGTCAACCAACTTACGTAGATGCCATTACAGTTCGAATCCTGGCTCTCGTCATTTTCAACTGGCCTGCAAAATACCATATGACATGGTAGTATGTATCTAAGCCGATGTTTATTACACATACATAAAGCTTGATAAGGGCCTCTTTCAGTTTAAATGGATCTTATGTTAATATCATTGTTATCACTGTAGTCATTTGACTGTTTTTGCCATATTATATTATACTATATCGTATCATATTATGCGATATTGTATTATATTATATTATATTATATTACATTATATTATATTATATTATATTATATTATATTATATTATATTATATTATGTTATATTATATTATATTATATTATATTATATTACATAATGTTATAACATATCAATGTCAGGCCTATTAGCATAAGGTTAACCTTATTCTGTGTTGTCAAAGGAAGTGAAACATATATGTTTTGTCGAAAAATTAAATAAATTTTGAATTAAATTTAATTGAATTATCGATTAAAAAAAAACACACACACTTTCACCCCTAATCTAAATTGATTTATCATAACCAGTCTTCTTTGTTATCACATCAAAGCTTATTACACCATTGCTGCCACATAAACAGACGATTAATGTCGACCGAATTGCATTGGCTATACATCTGTCACTACTGCTTCTTATACTATACTTATTTTTGCCTTGTCTTCTGTTCATTACCCTTATATATATATATATATATATATATATATATATATATATATATACATATATATATATATACATATATATCATATATATATATATATATATATATATATATATATATAGCCCTAAACATTGGAATTTCACAGCCATAATCACAGTGATCAATAATCAAATTGTCTTCAATACTCTACTACCACTACCCCCACCACCTCCTCCATCATATACATCACCATCATTATCATCATCATCATCATCATCGTCCTCTTCTTCTTCTTCATAGTTATTGTTAAGTTACCTTGTTCCTGGATGAAAGTTCGATCTCAGATCGTCACAGTCTCTGCCCCTCCAATACGAGCCACGTAATGTCTGAATGATTTATTGAAAGAGAGAAATGCAAAAATGCAATAAGACATCAAAGGAAGACGAGAAGATAAAATGAATGCTCTCCCCGATTTGCCCTGAGATTTGATTTCACTTCATTTCGTATTTTCCCCTTGTGGCAGCACATGCTGCTATCATGTTTGAAAGAAAACAGGATCCAGACACAAAGAGAAACAAAGTAGGAAAATCCTTTAGGGAAAAAAAACACACAATTATTTTGTGATGAAGACAATAGTTTCTCGATCACACACTAGAAGAAATTTGCCAAAAAACTTAGTGAGCCCCAAATATAATTAATTAGTATATAAAACGAAATCAAATATTCTTCAAAGTGCGGAGGCGAATAGGACCTATAATGACTGATTGTTTTATGGCGAATATCGTTTATTAACGGCCAATAGATAACGATCGTCTTACCTTCATGACACTGAAGTAATCTGCATCGATGTCAAGTAAAGGCAAATGCTCATCTCCGAATTTCCTATTTACAGAGAACAAAAAACCCAGATTATCATAATCAAGAAAACGATTTATTATAGTTTGACTGCGGGACGGAGAAGCATACTAATGTCTTTTCTTTTGATGCAAATATCGTTTTTGTTACTTTTTATTTCAAATCAGAAGACCATTTTCTGCAAGCACTGTATGAGAGGTAATTTATGACCCTTGTGGGTGTAAAACCAATTTTCTTACGTAAATATTGCTTACTTCTGCGTGCCCCCATAACCACCTCACATGACTAATTCCAACAAGAATCTACCCCGTTCAATGATCACATATGGATTTTTTCCTCTTTTTTTGTGGAGACTGCCTTTAACACAAGAATCTTATAGTTTCATTGAAGTTGTTATTTCAGCATAGATCGGTCTCCTTTGGCTATATTGAGAAGTATATTTGTACATCAGATTAAAAAGGTTTAGTTGGTTATATCTCTGTGGACTTAATAATAATGCCCCCGACTTTGAGTGCTTTTTGCTGTGTTTTCCTGTATTGATATAGCAAAGATTTCAGGGTGATGCGCATGAATCCGACCATAAGTGTATTGTTTACATATACATTTATAGTATATGATACAATATTCATAAATACACACACATCTACTGTAAAGTTAAAATTTGATAATTTACAAAAATAATTTTAACTTTCTGATTATCATTATACATGATGATTAATGTTTCAAAACACTTCTTTGGAGCACAAAACCATGATACATGTGTATGAAGATTTATGTAAACTCTTACTTTTTGATGATTTCACAATACTCCTTAAAAATGGGAAGTTTGGCGCAGTCAACATCTATCCCAAGATGCTCTCTCTGTATAAAACGAAATAAAAACATCAAAAATTACGACCGAAAGTAAAGATAAAATGATTAATGTGTGAAAGTGAGAGAATGGTGTTAATTTTCCAATAAATAAACCTGTTAATAGACTAAAATAAAAGAAATCACTTCATAAAGAAAATTTATGAACAACAAATTAAAATGTAATTTCTGGTGTGATAAAACTTGACGTATAAAAAATTTCTCGGTCACAAGCAATTATCGATTTATAAAACATTGTCATCTGTGATATAAGTGAATTATAATGTAACAAATCTGCTCTCTATTAACTGTAAATCTTAATCATCTTTTGTTTCGATTGCCTCTTCACTCAAAAAGATCAGAATTAGTTTGAAGCTATCTAAGCTCATAAAAAGCAGGAATGACTGTGCTAACGGGACTATTTTTACTGTTCGGTTTCTGTACGCGCGATTAATAAATCATCGCACTATGGAAGGTTCTTGTTACGCCGGTAAAATATATTGTAGATGCAATAAATTGTCCTAACAACCTTCAACAACGCTAAACATTACACGCAGATGTTATCTTGTTCACCTGCAGCAGTAAGGGCGGTAGACCCCGACGGACTTTTCGAAGTACGCTCTCCATAGACAAGCCAGCTCTCGGCAGAGGATACAAATGACAAGAAGGCCAATCGGGGTCAGTAAAGCAGAAACCAATGAGATTACAGGCAACGTCAGGTGTGATGTAATCATCGAATGCCCTGAAATGCAATGAAAAAAAAAAATGTTACATAAGTGTAAATGATTGTTTGCTTGCATTTGTCCTATAACGAAGTCTCGACGATTATCATAATCATTGTTATTAAAAATTGTTACGTCTATTGCCATTATTATCATTATCATTGCTACTAATACTATACTGCTACTGCTGCTGCTGTTACTACTACTACTACTACTACTACTACTACTACTAGTAGTAGTAGTAGTAGTAGTAGTAGTAGTAGTAGTAGTAGTAGCAGTAGTAGTAGTACTATAACTACTTCTATTACTAACATCAGACTATTATTATTTCTATACCATTATCATTATGATGTGCAGTGTAAGTTTCGCAAAATTACCAAAAGACATTATGGAACATGTATGTAATTTTGACAGTAAAGATGAGCCACACAAGATAAGTCTACCACAGTCAGATTATCAAAGTTTGTAGAAAAATATTTTATTAACTTGGAAGGGGAAGGTAACTCTAAAAATTGGGGTTCGTTACTCATCTATCCATCTATCCACACCACTACTCAAAAAAAAAAAACACCTACTCTCACAAACCTTATACTTTTAAAGACAAAGAAAAGCTGTCATGTATTTTCAGGTATTGTTAGTCTTGCTAGTGTTCTCTTTTGGTTTCTCTTTTTCAGCATGAAGTCATGTGGTTCACGTTAATAGATAAAAATCAGGACCTTTAGGTATGCACTTTATATCAAGCTATATATATATATATATATATTTTTTTTTTTTAACCTCCGACATCAAAACTCTGTTTATGAGGACATTATGAATACATGGCCATTGAAAAAGGAAACCAAATTCAAACGCGAAATATAAATGTAGATCTAGTGAAAACAGCAATATTAGTAGAACACATCTTTGAAAGTTTTCGGGAAATCGGACAACCAATTCAAAAGTATAAAAGCAAAATATAACTTGTTTCCCCTGCTTTCTGAAGTTAGAGGTAATTCCAGTCAAGTGCTCTTTCATTATGCTATAGAAAAAAGTGAAAATATGTTGAAAATTCTTTATATTTTCTTTATATTGTTGCCCATTGTGTCTTGAAGTGTAAAAAAGTGTAGTAGTCTTATATCCAGCAATGATGGCACCGAAATGTCATAAATTCATAACTTTTGAACGGATTGTCTGATTTTCCTCAAACTTTTAACGATATGTACTAATGATATTGCTGGCTTCACTCAATCCACATTGATATTTGGGCCTTGGTTTCTTGAGACCATAGGTATTGATTAAATGTTAAGTAGAAAACTACTGTAAATGCTTCAGTATTGAATATTGAATCTTGATGCTAATTGATGTCATTCTTCATTCTACATCACATGCCCCACACTTATACTGGAATTTATCTATATCGATTCTACACGTAGGCACAAAATAAAGGACGGCTTGAATAAAGTGGCATGTTTATGTCAGAGGTGTCTTTATAAGTGGCAGCATTTATCAACTACTACTATAATCTAGTTTCACTTAATCCACATTGATATTTGGGCCTTGGATTCGAGAGACCAGAGGTATTGATTAATACAATGTTATATACTAGGAGCACACTACTGTAAACGCTGTGCAATTAGCATCAAATCTTGATGTTAATTGATGACATTCTTCATTCTACATGCTCCGCACTTATAAATACTGGAATTTATCTATATCGATTCTACCGAGAAGGCACAAAACAAAGGACAGCTTGAATAAAGTTGCATGCTTATGCTAGACGTCTTTGTACAAGTGGTGGGATTTATCAGCTCAGAGAGAAAATTAATTTGATGTGCATTGGCACTTTGTAGAGCCATTGTTCCTTTGAAGATTATACGAAAGTGAGTGCAGGATGCATTGTTGCCGCTGTGTAGTATTTTTATGAGCAGTTTTATGTGATCACGACACACGATGTACGATTGTAAGTGCAATACACCTAGTTGGCATTGGCCTTTATGCTAGTTTCATATATTGTATTGTTATGTTCAAGGAGACGAAAGGATCTTGTTCCTGTTATAATAAAGTATATCAGCAGAATCACCGGATCCGCCTTTATCAAGTTTTGTTATGTAGCGTGTATGATTATTTTCATATTCTTTCTCATATAAAAGGTGTACATAATACTCATTCAGGTTCAGATTCAGATTCAGATTACATTTTATTGTCCAATGTATATAGGACATTTTTCTGTCGAAAAGGATACTTTCATTCTCGGTATGCCCTTCTCTTTCTCTGTACAAGCTTTCCCGGAGCATTTCTCCTTCATATACAAGCATGGAATTGTATAGCTCCATAAGATAGCACTCCCATCTCTGGGCCCCATTTCATAGAAATTGTATGATGGCAACTCTTGCTGGAACATTTTACAAGCGTGGCTTTTTTAGTGGAACACTGTTTTCCATCATTGTGATTATTTACTATTTTTGTTGCCATGACAAAGTGCATTGTTTCTTTTTTACGACATCATTCGTGTATAATATACTTTATATTGTATTGAAAAAATCCTTTATCGGACGAGTGTAAGAGAAATGAAAAAAAAATGTATCACTTTGGATTATGTCAACTTTTTCTTTTCTTTTCTTTGTGATGATGGAAATAAATAAACTATTGAATTGAATTGAATTGAATTGAATTGGAATGACAAATGTCATGGTAACGACAAGAATCTAGCTTCCTGATTGGCTGTTGCTGTGGGAAGTTGCCATTCCAGCAAGAGTTGTCATCCTAACATCTTTTATGAAATGGATTCCAGATCTATGACTTCTCTCTAGCATATACGTGAATACATAATATTTCCTTTGTTGTCCCAGAACTTACATCTGTATCAACACGGGCGTAGCCAGATCGACGAAAGTTTTGCATGTTGGCCTAAGTGTATCTGTGGAGAAAATATTATGCACCATTACAAAATTGATCAAAGTGCACAAATAAAAATGTAATCATGTTTTTATGAACAGGCACTGAGAAACTGACTACAAACACGTGACAAAGCTTACATATTACATTGCATGACTAAACTTTGTAGACGTTTAGACCAGAAAGTCACTATACAACTGTTATACTGGGACTGCATTCTACAAGCTTTGCTTTTCAGCAGTCCCCTCCATTTCCATCAATATTGTTTATGCATTTACCACCGTGACATAACAGTTATTTTTTTTTTTGTATCTCTGTTGATAATTTACCTGTATCTTTTTTACAATGTTATTTCTGTTCATCGCATTGTGGTACTGATTTTCTGACATCTGTGTATACGAATGATTCATTGTACTTTCAATTATTTTGTTTGTTGGAAATGAAATAAATCAACTTGAACAACTTGGATACTGAAGATAAGAGTCATAATCTACGCGTAATCATCTATTATGGAACACATGTTTTGTGAGGGGGTATAATTTTGAGATCTGAAGTTGATCGTTAATATACTTTCATAAAAAGACATGGTTGCGTTCAACATCAACATAAATCAGTGTTGTCTTTAATCGTTATCTCTAGCATTAGAGTTTTGCTTTCTCAAATAGTATGAAATAATGTACTCTCTTTCGCCCTAAATTAAATCTCTTTCCCCGATCTTCTCCATCTTTGCCCGTCGCAGATGCCAGCATCAACTCTACCGTTTCCATGGTTACCTGGAAGATAGGAGCAAATCCTTTCCAATCCGTGGGCAATCGACTCGTTGTGTATTTCTGCCTTCTGCTCGGCCAAAGAAACAAGAAGAGTGCACACTGGATTGAGAACATCACAGAACCATAGAGAAGCCGAGATGAAAGTGAAAGAGGAGAGATGAAAGTTTAAATAAATATAATTGTCGGAGGATTTTTTCAGGGTTTGTATATGAGCAAACCAAAGTAATGGGCTAAGATGCATGTAAGGGAATCATACAGAGTTTCTGTTGGTCTCTGTTTTACAGGCACAATAATGCGAAGTAACGTGGATAGGAAAACAAAATAACCCAAACTACCGCTTCATGCTACTATACTACAACTTTTTGAAAGAGTTGATATTCTTGCTACTGCTATAGCGTTTTTAGCACTGATTGAGGTTTATGGTGTTATTGACAGTCAAATCTACATTTAAGACATGGCCTCCAATGAATTGACAAAGTCCGTTTGCATCAAAACAAATAATCAAAACTACATGAACAAAATAAAAGTCATTAAATTTGGGCCTTAGCAAAGAGTGGGTAACCAGTTTTCTTGATAGCATACTCAGCGATGCTATACTCTCGAAAAACATATTTCAGTATTTAGGGTTTTATAAATCCTTTACAAACTGGTCATTCGACGTCTCATCTCTGATATTAAAGATACTAAAGAGTTCAGTAAGTTGCACGAAGAGAGCAGAACCAAGTAGCTCCTTCATACAATTCTCTCGGTTATAAAAAACAAACAAACAAACAAACAAACAAACACTTTTTGAATAACACAAAATGCCTCCGTGTCTTTATGATCCAAATAAAGGTCACGACCTTTATTGACGTTCATGAATCATGACGTTTTACATCGAACTAATCTATGTCCACTTGCTTATAGTTCAGCTGAGGGGGGGGGGGGGGGGGGCTGGTCAGTGGGATACTTGAAATTAGAAATAGATAAACTGGAAAATATCAAATGCAAACATTAAAATCAAAATATCAAACGCGAACATCAAGGGCGGTGAGTTGGCTCAGTCAGTAGCGCGTCTGCCTCACGATCCTAAGGACCCGGGTTCGAACCCGAGTCTTGCCTGAGCAATGTTGTGTGTAATCATACCGTCCCCTCTAGCAAGAGGCAAAACACTCTGTCCCTCGGATAGGACATAACCATATAATGGAGGTCCCGTGTATGAGAGAGTATCAACTCATGCACGTATAAGATCCCGCTTCATTCATTTATCGCAGAGAGCAGGGTGTTTAACCCGGTGAAGTGGTCCCACCTCACATCCAACTGGACCCCATGGACAAAAAATGGAAGACCAACTTAACGTAGCTGAATATGGGCTATCCTGCCATCTTCTCAGATGGAACAAACAAACAAACAAACATTAAAATCATAAAGACAGCGTACTTCTCACGCATGTAATGTCGTTCGTTGGGGAACTTCTGGGTATTATAGTAAAACATGCGGAAGAATTTGACAGAACATTATATCCCTGAGTCTGCTTATAGGAACGCAATTGAGGGGAAAAACTCACACAAACATCTCTCCATTATCAAACTCTGATTCCGGAACTTTAAGGTATAGTCTGATAGTGACAAAGTCATAAAACCGGGGTTTCTCCCGTGTCAGTTCACGCAAACTTTGTATAGTGAATTAGAGAAAGGTAGAATCATTATGCAAACGTGAAGTTCGGCAAAGGGCTTGATGGAAAACCATCAAGCCCCTTTTCATGCAAATTATAGGGAAATAAACATGCATCCAGACCTGATGAAAAGACATTCGCACGCCCTACACAAGTAGTAATAATTTTGCATCTCTGCCATAGCAACATGTAATGTCTCCCTATAACGCAACAGCTCATTAACGAACCATTTCCTTTATCTAGTGATCGTCTGCCAACAACAATCGAAATTGAAAGCAATCAAAATATAATTTATGGTGGTCACATGTCGTGATGTATTCTGGTGTACTATTGACTATAAAGAGCTATTACCTGACAAGGATGTGAATACCACTCATACACAAAATGGCTACACATCAAGCATGTACACGTCATGTTTCGTACATGTTGGTCAAGTCGTTAGTTTATCTCTAAAGGCATATCTCGTGCTGCTCAATTACTAGTTTGAAACTGCATGTGTGTCTTCCCGTGTGTGCGTACTGCAGCAGTCTTACATTGCATTCTTAACTTTCCTTGTTTATCGTTTGTGTTGCATACATATATTTTGACTCCCCATTAATCTGAACATTATTTCATTATTTCATTGGGCCCATTACAGTATATAGGCCTAACTTTCTTCCTTTGGTAAATTAACGTATACTCCATGTCTTTAGTTTGTTTTATCGAAGTACTTTTATTTCAGGAGAATGACATATGAATTTCTACAGTTTGTCATAGGTAACAAAAATGACTTAAAATTAGAAAGATTTGTTATTCACTAACCACTTCAAGCACTCACCATTATGTAGGATAAGCTTCGTTTGAAGAGCAATTCGTGAAAGCAGGAAGCTGCCATATTATAATTGTCGATGATGTGCCGTTTATTTTATCATTGTAAAGATCTTCTCAGCATCCCATTATCATAATTCATAACGCCTGGGAAATTAGTTACATAAAATCAGCTGATAAGTTTGTACTCAGACGCATTCACACACACACACACACACACACACACACACGCGCGCGCGCACACACATATACACACGCAAACGTATATATATAATTATATATATTGTATATACATACACACGCAAACGTATATATATAATTATATATATATATATATATATACATACACACACACAAACGTATATATATATAATTATATATATATATATATATATATATATATATATATATATATATATATATACATACATACATACATACATACGGTGTATGATATATAACTGTATGTATACTTATATACATCTCTGTGTATTTTATGCGTTTGTGTGTTTGTGTGTGTCAGTGTTTATACGTACTGTTTCATTGTGCCTCATCAGCATTTATAGTAGATGTAGGTCACTCTGAGTACAAATTGTAAGATTACGCAGTTCTCTCTCTCTCTAATTATCACTCGTGTAGGGCAAAGTCTCGTGAGGCTTGGTGTCATTAATTTTTAGCTGATGATAATAATCTCTGTAAGAGATAATCTGAACACTTTGTGAGGCCTTCTTATAGGGTCTGACATGAGCTTGGAAATGATGCCATTACAATCTCCGTAAACGAGAGTGCACTCCATTAGGTTGTTGTTGTTGTTGTTTTTTATATACCAATATGAAGACATTGTTCATCCTTTCCTCTAGTGAGCTGTTGAAAGGGGTCAAAATAGCTTGGGCTTTATAGGGTTAAAGAATGGTCCCAAACAGGTGATATCTGTGAGGTCATTGCACGAGTCCGACACTCACGAGTCATAAGGCCCACGAGCCCGACATTAAGAAATAAAAAGGTTCCCGAGTCATGCAGCCCACGAGTCATGCAGCTCATGAGCTCGACACTATGCAAACAAAGGCCCACCAGCTCGACACTAGGCAAACAAGGCCCACGATCTGAAACCAGGATAAAGAAGCCCATGAGACCATAGCACAAGGGACTTAAAGGGACATTCCAGACGATTTTCATAATTTCACATCATGTAGAACATAAATCAACAACTTCGTGTATAGATTGGTGGAATTTATTGTGGTTCTTGAGCAGAGAAACAATACTTTAAAAAATCTTGAACAAATTACACTGAACAAGGATGATGACATAGGAGGTTCACATATTTCAGAAATGTAGCAGTGTAATTCCATTACAATACAGCTTGCTTGCGAGTTCACCTGTGTATAATCTATGCCTTCTTCTTTTGTTCTGCTTCCTTGAGCCCCAACTCATGCATTCTTATGGTGACTCTGCCATGTCATCATCCTTGTTCATTGCAATTTGTTCTAAATTTTGAAAGTATTCTTATTCTTCATCCAAACCATAAAAAATTCTGAAACTCTGTCCTCAGCATAACTAATTTATAGTTGTTCAAATGTAAAAATTTGAAAATCATCCGGAGGTCTCCTTTAAAGGGATCGTACAGTTTTGGTTGAGACCTAATTTCAGGTTTCTAACATTTTTTGTGAGATAATGAGAAACCTCTTATGAAATATGAAAGAGCATGTAATTTAATGACGAATTCAACGTTTATTTGATGAAAATTGGTTTTCAAATGGCTGAGATATCCAAAAAAGAGCGATTCTAATAAAGTGTGGGACCACCACTTTATTACGATCGCTTTTTTTCTACTTTGTTTTTGGATGTTTCAGTCATTCCAAACCCGATTTTCATCAAATAAACTGTGAATTCCTCTTATAATGGTATGCTCTGTACTATATCATAAGTACTTTCTCGGTATCTCGCAAAAAGTTTAAATCCCAATTCTCATCTCCACCAATACTGTACTATCCCTTTAATGTACGCAGTGTCGGTTTCGTGAGCCTTGCCAACTGTCGGACTTGTTGGCCTTGGAATTGTTTGCTCAGTGTCGGACTCATGGGCCTTATTTGCCTTTAGTGTCGAGCTGGTGGACCAAACAGCTCGTGGGACTTTGTTCATTTAGGCCCGAATTCACGAAGGTGGTACAAATGAAACCATGGTTTAAACCATGGACAAAAACCATGGAGCGCCAAGTGTCGCACGGAATATTTCGTTACGAATTATTGGTCATTTCGTCGACAGAATGACCGTTTCGTTAACGAAATGTTCATTTAGTTACAAAATGTAGTCATTTTCATTACAAAATCATCATTCTTCATCGACTAAATGACTGATTTCGTAACGAAATATTCCATGCGACACTTGGCGCTCCATGGTTTTTGTCCATGGTTTAAACCATGGTTTCATTTTGTACCACCTTCGTGAATTCGGACCTTAGTGTCTAGCTCGTGGGATGTGTCTCATGGGCTGTATAACTCGTGGGCTGCATCACTCGTGGGCTGTATGACTCTTGGGTGTCGGACTCGCGACGTGCATCCAATTTCTGTTTACAAACTTTGCCCACTGTGGTCCATCTCCATCAAAAACTGTGGCTATAATCAGCAATAGCGGGCATGACAGCCAAAAATATTTCTAGGTGCACTTGTTGGCATATTATTATGGTTACGGTGAGAAAGTACTAATCAAGTAACTATGGGTATACAATTTTGTTGCTATGAACTATACTACAACGAGCTACAATCAAATTGATATTGTATATTATAGTCACAATGAAAATTGTAAACATAACGTAGCTGCAATAATGCTGTCGAACTCTGACTGGAGGCCAAAGTACCTTGTAGCTTTTATCTCTGTTGACAATTTGAGCAGTTAAATCGGGTCTTGAAATGAAGCTAATCTACTTAAACAAATACAGAGTAGTGATTTTAGATGTGCTGAACAAATAACTACCCAGTATACTTTGGACAAGGCAGAGTAGGCTTCAATGCTGTAATACTGCATGGGTGTTGTTGTTGTTGTTTTTATAGCCAAACCATTATTATGTCTAACATTTTTAAGCCAAGCCGATCATGAACGAAAACAGTGTACTAATATGAAAATCAACAAAGACACGTGTTCCAATTCGCCATCCTTTTTTTTTTCACCATGAGATGAAGCGAAAATCAAATTGCGTTGCACATTCAGAAAAAAATTGTATGTATACATACACGTATGGAATCAATAATACTTCTAACACTGGACTATAATCGCAACGCGTGTGTCTCTAAGAGGAAGTATTGCAGTATATCCGGTAAGAAATGCACGGTTGAATGCATAATCTTATGATAATGGCAGTGCTTTCTGCCAACATTAATATATCAGTACAGGAACCGAATGATTTATAAATACATACACAATCGCAATGACAGCCTACATGCCAGCCAGTCATTCTTCTAGAATAACAGACAGACAGACACACGAATACACTCACTTTACACTCAAATACGCACATCAGTATGAAGGCTCATAGGCATCTCGAATATAGTTATGATAGTGTTATTTATGATATCGTATAGGCCTAATCTTTAAGCTATACATTGTATATACATATATCGATATAATATCATAATTTTTATATTGATCTGTCTTAATGCATTCCTTGATACTGACTGTAAGCACTGTATATGTATTACATACATTATGATACATACACCCACATAAAGTGTTCTTGTATGATAGCATTATTTTGTGTAAAGCGCTCGGAATAATTCTGTAAATAATGTACGTAGGTGCTAAAATACCGCAGCTGCACCATATCCCATCTGCCAACTTTCTTTTTCTTTTCAGTTGATCGAGAGATAAGACTGAATGGATTTCTGGGAATTACCTGCACACGGGGTACCCCCATTGACACCCTTTCCTAGGGGCCGTGGGTTCGAATCACCCTTGCTCCCCTTCAGCGCTTCCCTCCTCCATGACTCGCTTCGTGCCCCGTGACAAGCACCCAACAGGCAAGCAACCACCACCAGCACGACGAGCAGCCGGACAAGCCGATGCCCTTCAGCTCCCAACATGCCCATTGATAGCTGGAAACCACGATATCAGAGGGAAAACTCCTCAGCTTTCGAAAGTGACGACACTTAACGGAGATCCACCACTTAAATGCCTCCACCGTGCGTGTTCAACTGGTTTTAAATACGCAGATCCAACTTGTCATCTGTGTGACGTACTGCCCGCTGGTTAAAGTAGCTTGCTTCTGACAAGTATAACACAGACCTTTAATCGACAAACGCATTCGGATTTGTTTATGTCAAATCTCAAAATACAAACGGTAAAAGTTTGGCTCGTATATATCATTATCTATTTTGTTAAAATGATAGAGTTCAGTCCTTCACAAAAAGGCACGTTTTATTTGGCAATTATGGCAACAACAACAATTGCCTAAGGAAGTAGCGGTTTTGTTCAATTCCCGGGGAATAGCTTACTTTATTTGCAGCCAAATAATGCGATCATTTTGTATTCTGTTTTGTTTTCCATTTGCCTTCAGTTGTGCGTGTTTGTTTCTGTTAGTCTATATTTATTTGTTTACTTTCTCTAAATCATATGACCGTGATATCTAACAGGTAAAACATGTCCTGTATGTTTGTAATATTTGTAATGTTGTTTTCAAAACTGAACGTCATGCATCATTCTATTTTGTTATATATGATGTATTTTTTTTCATTGGGAAATATGAAAATACATTGAAATGAAATGAAAGAAACAGATAAAACTGATAATGTGAAAGCATTTCAGAAAAATACACCCACATTGTAGAATTTACACCCCCACATATTTGTACTGTCATACTGCAGCTGGTAAATGAAACTACAACGGTCTTTAAAAGACAAGTCCACCTTCATACATACATTAGGATTGAGAGAATGCAGCAATATTAGTAGAACACATCAGTGAAAGTTTGAGGAAAATCGGACAATCCGTTCAAAAGTTATGAATATTTTAAGTATCTGCGAAGTCACTGCTGGATGAGAAGACTACTACATCAGTGTATGATGTCACATGCGTACAACTATATAAGGAAAATAAAAAGAGAATTTCACAAAACCTTACTTTTTGAATAAAGTGCACATTTCTTCGACTTGCTACTGACGTATGTTAAGGGTAATATTATTCCCCCTGCCTTCTGAAAGAGAGAAGTCGAGTGCTCTTTTGTCATGCGAGAAAAAATGGAAATATGTTGAATTTTCTTTATTCGTTCTTTATATCGTTGTACTCACGTGACATCACAAGCTTACTTAGTCTTTTCATCCAGCTGTGACTGAGCAGAAACTTCAAAAATTCATAACTTTCGAAGGGATTGTCCGATTTTCCTCAAACTCTCACTGATGTGTTCTACTAATATTGCTGCATTCACTCAACCCACATGTCTACGAAGGTGGACTTGTCCTTTAACACTCGTGACTCAGTGGATGTTGTTCTACAGCGCATTCACTTTCCCTTTTCAGTTGGCATTGAGGTAACATTATATTAAACTAATAAAAAGATATATATATACAAAAGACAAAATGTATACAGTGGATTATAACTAGAAACTGTGTCTGTATACGATATCTATACTAAAAACTAACTTTAACAAGATGTGAAATATGTAGGAACCCCATTGCACAAACAGAGCTTGTATCAACGAGTTCCTATAGAGAAGAAATAGCTATGTGAATAGTCTTGCAATGCATAGTGATGGGACACAAAGAAAGTACTGGGGACATTTTTGGAAGCTAAAATAGCAAGGTACAAAGAGCAGAAGTAGTAATAGAAAGAGAAGGAGAGCGAGGTGAGGAAGAAAACCTTTTCAGAGGAATAGATAACCAGTCGCTATTCTATAGTCAGGTCACTAGTCTTGTAATCATTGAGCAGCATTAATTTGAGTGTTTGTTTGAAAATGAACAAAGACCATTGGATTATATCTTCAGAAAGATTACAGCAAAACTTGGGATCGCTTTAAGCAATTGTTTTCTGTGCTAAAAGTGTGCGAGTACGTGGAAAGTAAAATTAATAATGTTTGCCTTGTGGGGTAAGAATGGATTGCATAGTTTTTGAAACATATGCGTGAATATCAGGCAAGTCATTGGGCATGACTGGGATATTCCATATACATTTGTAGTGTCTGATACATGAGGAGATGAAAGTTGATATCCATAGCCGGCGGAACGGGAGGGGGGGGGGGGGGGCAGGGCTCTGCCCCCCTTCCCCCCCCCCCCTCACTTTTTGTACACAATGCAAAGGAATACATAAGATGTCATCACTTTGCTCCCCCCCCCCCACTTTGTTTTACGAAACGTAAGTACGTAAGTGGCACTAAAAAGAAAAAGATCGGGATTTCGACGCGGCAAGGTTATGTTTTTGCGCTGAAGACCCCCCCCCCCCCCCCTCCTTTTTATTTATTTTTTTTTTGCTTGTCTGCTGAAGAAATCCGGAAGTGGAAGGGGAGAGATGAGCTGAAGACTTTTTTTTGCTTGTTAGCTCACGAAACCCGGAAGTAGCCCCCATCCCCACTTTTGAAAACGCTCTGCCGGTCCTGCACGTTCTGAAGATTTGTTCTTGTTACAGGTCATGTAAAGTAAAACGTATTAAGTATAGGTGTGTCCGATGGTTTCTCCATGACTAGTTCAAGTACTGATGCATTTAGCCGTAATAGGCAAAGGTTTGATGTAGATTCACGCGATGTGCTATTTCCTGATATCCCTCCTTCTCCCATTCATCCTCCTCTTTCCGTCCTCCCTTCTTCTTCTCTTTTTCCTCTATCATCCCTCCTTTTGTTCTTCTGCCCATCTATTTCTGAAGTTCCTATTTATATGTACTTTCTCAGCCTCCCTTTTTTCTCCCTTCTCCTTTATTCAGAGAAAGAAAAACTTCCATCCCATGTTCATTTTTCCAGCGTAATGAAAGAGCCCTTGACTATGCCTCCTTCACTCTTAAAACATCCGAGTCAGAACTGACCCGGAACTGGGTCCGTTGGGGTCACACACCGTTCCTGGTCAGAAATGACAAGGAATGGGGTCAGAAATGACCCATTCAGAGTCATGAATTAGGTGAGGGTGACTCCATTCGGGGTCTTCATGACCAAAGTCCAAGTCATTTTTGACCCGGAACGGTGTGTGACCCCAACGGACCCAGTTCCGGGTCAGTTCTGACTCGGATGTTTTAAGAGTGTTCGAAAAACAGGGGAATAAATATAATTGTACTATCTTCTTTCTCGTATCAGTAAAAATATACGAGGGGATGTGTTCTTCCTGTGATATATGAATTTAGATGGAATTCTTTCATTTTGTTTAATATTGTCCCGCTACGTTAACTGCGTTTCATGATTTGAAGAACTGGTTACAACTTAGGCGCCATATGTAAATATTGTAACAAGGAATAGGAAGGGATTATGATTGATAATCTCATCGACTGATTGATTTTATTTCTGCATTCCTTTTTCACACATATTATTTTAATGGTACACAAAGTCCATTGAACAAAGTTATTCAGTTTATTCTAGAAGTTAGGAATGAAATTATCCTAAATATCCAAATTATTATTATTCTTTTTTGTTTTTAGCAACTGCATTCTCAAATATCTCAAATGTTCAAGAAAAGAGGTACACGTATATCGTGTCGCTATCTTCATTTGCTTGTGTAGCCTTCCCACCCAGCGATGACCACGGCACGGTGACTCTATAGCCAAACTTACGTATACCTTCTTCCTTTTGAACAGATTGTCCGATTTTCCTCAACTTCACTGACGAGTTCTACCAATATTTCTGCTTTTTCTGAATCCAAATGATCTATGTTTGAAATACAATTTCCCTTGAATACACTGTGATTTTGCACAGGATGTCTAAAATCTGCCACACTGATTTTGTTCCGAGCAGACTTTCGCACGCAAGACAAAAGAGTACAGAACCGTATTGTGCAATGTCGCCATCTAGCGATGGTTTTGCTACATTCTCACAGACTGATTACCGATTTCTTCTATCAACGAATTGGGATAGATTATGCAGGATCTATCCAGAATTTCAAGAAGAAGAAGAAGACGAAGAAGAAGAAGAAGAACAACAACAACAACAATAACAACAACATGAAAAAGAAGAAGAAGAAGAGGAGGCAGGAGGAGGAGGAAAAGAGTCACGTCTAACCGCCACCCCAGTTCAGTTTTGAGTATACAAGTGATAATGAACTTCCAATCCTTCAAACACAGGGGCGAATCCAGAAATTCCGTAAAAGGGAGGCGCCTTTACGAAATCAAGGGGGGGGGGGGGGGGCGCACGCGCCTCCCCCTTTTTTTTCTTTTGTTTAATAGAAAATAAAGATGGGGCGCCCGCCCGGTGCGCCCCCCTCTGAATTCGCCACTGTAACATTGTCCCTAGTGTTTACTTTAGGCGGGATGAGTGGATATAGGAAATAACAATATGAGACCAATCAATCATTGCGTATATACTCAATTTTTTTTAAATTTCTATTTTCGTATAAATATGTTATGTTCAGTCTGTGGAAGAAGGCAGTGAAATAAAATAATTGAATTAAAGACATTACTGCTTATTTGTCTAGAAAACAGTGATACATGCTGGACTAAAAATGAATGAAGATTCAGTGACAATTGTATTTGTTTTGGCTCTTACGAATGTTCAATGTGGTGTATTAATTCTATATCATAGATTATTATTGTGCAGACTGCTAGTATTTCTTTTCGCGCATACATGGTTTAAATTTTGCTGGGCTGAACTGATTATCAGTTAAAGATCTCTAGACAGAACATCAGTAGACAGAAAACTTAATCGCCGTTTATTTGTTTGTTTGTTGTTGTTTTTTGGGGGGTCATCAAACAATACATGCCAAAAAAGCCTGGTAGTTAATAAAATGGAAAACAAATGAAGTGAACAGACACTATTGTACCAGAGAGAGAGAGAGAAAAAAAAAACCGCCAAAATACTCGATACAAAACCAACCTCTCTAACCGGAGGATGTGGGGAAGTATTTCGTCTGCTCCGTAATTCGATATCCAGACATATTTAGCGGGGTCAAAATTCAATCATTTTTGCTCGCACGAGAGACCCCGAAACCAAAGAGATTCGGAATCTCATTGCACGAAAACGACAACAGGAGCGCGCGCGCGCGCTCGAGTTTCGGCAGACGACAAGGCACACAAGGAAGACTCTGTTTCGCCATGCGTAAACCCATGTATTCGTCATTCAACCGTGCCTTTTGCGTTTTCACACGCTCCTCTCAGCGACGAGCTCGAAGACGAATTAACTCTAGATGGAATGAAGACTGTGCTGTGAGGAAGATGTACGTTATGCATGAAATCAGGGGCAAGATGAAGGATTCTCATCTGTACACTTGGCGGCGGCGAATGTTCTTCACGAAGTATGCGCAGTAAGACTGGACGACTCGCACATTTGAGGTAAGGCCTGATCTAAACAATCACAACTGCCATGGGAAGACTGAAGTCATGAGTCATCCATCCGACCCGTTTTGCCAACTGATTAACCTCATATACGAAGTTGTGCTGCAGTACAGTTACAGTTACACTACTACTACTAGTTCTGTGATACTCGGCCATTGTTTGCTGAACCTCGTAGTCGTGCGCTACAAGCGTATAATAATACCCGTATGCGCTGCCCGTATAGTTCCATCTCAACAAGATCAACGCGCAAGAGACTGGATAGACACTTTAAAAGTTTTGTACGAGGGGACTTAAAATGAAAAAAAAATGATCGAGACGAGAATTAATTTGTCGGTTGTGCCATTTCTTTGCACCATAACTGTTTATTGACCCTTTTCTTTGATTCGCTTTCTCAAATCAAGCTAAGTGTATTCCATCCTGAGTGCTGAGTGTAGTAGATCCATATATTTATATCGCTTCACACTAGACTATAATATTAATTCTAATATGCCCTCCTGCTGTGTTGAACTTATGGGGGGAATTATAGGCACCTTTCCAACTGGTACAACCATATTCAAACGGTTTCCTGGCTTTTCCCATTTCCTTCCCTGTACTTCCCGATGTTTGTGTCCGAACTATTAAACAACGAAACTCGTTAAAGTTATAGAATTGAATCCGTTTAGTTGTTGTAGCTTCACGATATACGATGATTGCTGCATTAAGCAGGTCCATGCTGTAACTAGGCAGGGAGGTCTCACCTCCCTGAACTAGGTAAAAACGCTTTTATGGCATGTTGTTTATATCGGAGATAGCTACACTGATTCAATTGATAAGGCCTGCAAGCATGGCCACATCACATGCGGAAAACATCTAGAGAGACTCCGTTACTTACATACAGTCGAGTCGTGACCCGAGAGCCGCTAATAATATACAAGGAGTGCGTGTGTATCGCACTAGATCATTATGCATGCATGCGGGACAGTGTACTATCATTATCTCTGTGTACGGTCTCTGTACTAGATATACGTGTCAAGATCTGGAGAACGATGACGGGCTCGTAAATCCTTGCTTGTGTTGACACAAATTTCACAGTCTAGAGTGATACGTTCTCTCATAACATTCTATAGTTCTGTCGAGAAAGGCTCAAAGGCTTCGAAGACAATGAAAAGAGCATCTATATGCTCCTGTCCGAGATTAATAAACAAAGTATAGGGCCTACGATGAGAATCTTAAAGGGAAGATAAACCCCAAGAGAAATGTGGATTGAGTGAAAGCAGGAGCATTAGTAGAACACATCAGTGAAAGTTTGAAGAAAATCGGACAATCGATGCAAAAGTTATGAATTTTTAAAGTTTTGGTGTTGGAACCGCTGGATGAGGAGACTACTAGAGGTTATGACGTGTGAGTGGACAACAATACCAAGAAAATATAAAGAAAATACTACAAAAATCCATTTTTCATGAAAATTACAAATTCCATCAACTTGATATTTACATATGTTAAGGGTAGCAATTATTCCCCCTGCTTTCTGAAAGCGGTTGGTCCATTGCTCTTTCATAATTCTAGAAAAGTGAATTTTTGTTGAATTTCCTTTATATTTTCTTTGTATTGTTGTCCACTCATACGTCATATCCTCTAGTAGTCTCCTCATCCAGCGGTTCCAACACCAAAACTTTAAAAATTCATAACTTTTGCATCGATTGTCCGATTTTCTTCAAACTTTCACGGATGTGTTCTACTAATTTTGCTGCTTTCACTCAATCCACATTGCTCTTTGGGTTTATCTTCCCTTTAAGGACGTCTTTGTCGCAACCTTTGGTGCTGATATCGATTTTGCAGATGAAGTTTCTTGCGATTCAGTGATTAGCGAAGTCTATGTTGATTTTATCCTCCATCCATGTATTATCTTTACCGTATCCCTGCCTGCGAAAATGAACTCCATTTGGAAGGTCAGCACACTGATGTGTTGTCGAGTGGATATCCGCTGCCGATAAACACGCAGTTTGTACACACAACCTTGATTTAACCGCTTAGGACAGATGGGTACTATAATATTGTTCCTCTTGCGTTTGGCCTCTCCGCTTACATTAGTGTTGACTTCAGTGTTCATGAGGCGTAGGAAATGTAAGCAAGTCAGTATGTTTGAACCATAAGATCTCGAAGCGTCGTACTCCCGGGGTCGCACTTCTTTACAATTCAGTCTCTCTAGCTCAGGTATCGATAAAGGTGTGAATTACCACATCACCTCGCAATAAAGGAATGAAATACGTGTGATTTTTATTTTTTATTTTTTTTTTATTTTCAGTTTTCTCCCATCTCCAGTAAATTTGGACAGTATACAGTAACGTAATGATGCGTATCGTGGCATTTGTAGGCAATTATAGAGTGTTCAGATTATGAATTTGTACTCTAAATCCGCCGGTTATTAATACATCTGACCTTTGTCTTTGTTTTGTTTTGTTTGTTTGTTTTTACTTTATGGTTAGCGTCCTAACTAGACGTTTTGGCCTTGTCATATAGTGAATATTCTCTGCGATTCAATATCTAAAAGGATGGTATAGTTTCGGTGGGATGGGGCGTCATCTTATGAAACAATTAAGAGCATTAAGTCAAAGTTCATTAAGGAAAATGGCTGAGATTTCCAAAACGAAGCAATCATAATAAAGGTGGGACCCACCTTTTATTAGGATATTGAATTATCTTTATTGTTTTTATATTATATCTCAGCCATTTCAATACATGTACTGATTTTCATCAAATCAACTTTGAATTCCTCTTTAAGAATTATGCTCTTTAACATTTCATAAAGTGGTTTCTAAGTATCTCCCAAAAATTAACTGTTTGCCTTTGGAGCAGTGATAAAAAAAAAATGTTTGAGTTATCACATTAATCAGTGATGCATATGTGTAGGTCAGTTGCATCTCAAAACATCCTACCATATAACAATTTTTGCAATAAAGCCTAAAATATGCGGATATATCACTATTTTTCTAACTACACTGTAGACGGTTTAGTCTAGAAACAATTTTATTATTTGGTTAATACTATTCACATTAATGTATATTTTCCAGTACTTAACACTGATTATACTGAGTAACTTTTTGGTTGTTTCTATCCCTAATTCACATTTTAGAACTGTTTTGAAGCACTAAAGCTGCATGGGCTTTTGTTTCATCTGCAAATGGTAAACAAAACCTTTTAAAGATGAATCCTCACCTCACCCTGTACTAAAATCACACGTCTCTGTATGGGGCATCTGTTTCCTCCTTGTTCACGCATGCGCAGTCATATTAGTGTAACATTCCAAGATGAAATGTAACATTCCAAGATGAAGGGCACCGCAATTTAATCTCCCCAGTTATGATTAAACTTGACATACCAAAGCTGTCATCTTGTGTGACGAGCGCGCTTTTTTTTTCCCTCTCTCTCTCTCTCTCTCACGGGTGTGGCCCAGTGTATAGCGCTTTGATCGTTAACAGCCGCATATTTTGCACATAGGATATATCGTTTTTTGCATCGCAATGCGAAATTCTGGAGGTTTAAAAAGGCGTTGATTTGAAGAGTGCGTTTCTCCCCCTCTCCGCTCCCGATGTAGTACATGCCTATCACCTTCCTGTAAAAGAAAAACTTTATGCAGTTTCAAAACAGGAATGTTATTTCTCAATTGTTCCATCGTAGCAGATTAGTGAAAATTGAGCAAAGAAAATGGGATTCCATCGGGATTCGAACCCGAGACCTACCTCCGGATTGCTAGCCCGGTGCTCTACCGACTGAGCTATAGAAAGCCCTAGTTCAGTGTTCGTCCCAGAAAACCTAAATTCTCAATGCTCGAATGGTCAGAAGCTATAGCAGTGTGTTTGTGTGTGGCACACACGTACACACTTGAACCTGGCATAAACCCGAAGGATAGGCCTAATTCAACTTAGCAGATTGTGAAAAGCCTACTTTTTTTTTTTTTTGTAATTGATAAATAATTATGTTTGTCGGCATGGGTCGTTGCTGTGACTGTAGGTATCTCCATCATTTCATTTTCATAAGTTCTACAGGAGTCGCACACTCTTGTAAAGGTATGAAAAGAAACGACCCGTTGTCTCTTTCCCAGGTCATCAGCCAGATTAGTCGTATCGTAAGAGAAGAAGAAATGGCGACCGTTGATGGCGACCTAATTTGATCCACGTTTTGCCGAGGCTCCACCCACTTCTTGAAAAGGTTCCACCCTCGTCTTGAAAAAGGCTCCACCTTCCTTAGCATTGTTTGGGTAACTGTTAACTCGAAGATGAGAATGGTCAGGGATCCAGGGACTGACCAAAGTCGTCGGAAAGTCGCTTGTAGCTGATCATGTGACAGTGTATAGCGATCAAATGAGACAAAACAGCCGCCACTTTATTAACAATCCGTTACGGGTCAAACACTGATAGAGCCTGAATCTTGACTGTAACAGGTGTACAAATTAATCCCTTCAATTACGTTTAGTTACTCATATAATGAAAATGAATGACAGTTGTTACCTACTCGAAGGTCAGACCGGATCTGTTCACTCTTGGTCCGCATGGAGCCAATGAAGCACAAAAGCTTTGCAGAGTGAGTTTGGACATCTCAATACACATGTGACTCGTTTGATATTTTTACATTCTTTAGTCCGTCAAGCAATGACTGGGATGCCGATTGTCGAAAGGTTAGGAACCGGGTTCCGCGCAGACGACCTACTTTTAAATGATAGCATCTGCTTGTATCTGCTTTGTGTTAATTAAGGTTCGTTGTTATTTGTTTTGTTCTTTTTTTTTTTAATGAGAAACGAGTGCCGTAGCTCCTCATGTCGTCAAAAGTCATGTCCCGAATAGTTTCCTGTAAACGCCTTCAATTTACGCTTGACGACTAAGTGGTGTGCACCAAGCAGTTGGCGCTTATTGGTGGCACTGTCATGGTAACGTAGTGAAAACAGTAATGATAGTTTTCCTGACGTGTACACAGCTGACAAACTGGTGTCACGGCGTGTAATGCCGGTGAGCTACCGAATCGGAAGTGACAGTGAAATGTGATCGAATGCAAACATATGTTCGCTCCCGGTTTATTTTGGAAGATGCAAACTAGCTATGAACTCCCCACCTTATCAAGGGTGAGCACGCCATGCATAACAGAGGCGTTTTTTGACATTGGGCATGACAATCTGAGCAATACATGACATCAATACACGGCCCATTTCATCTCCGAAGGAGAGAGAGAGCTAGGAGAGAGAGTCAACAGCTTTATAGCTTTGTTTGTACGTGACTACACGTTAAAGGACAAGTTCACCTTCATAAACATAAGGATTGAGAAAATGCAATAGAAGAACACATCAGTGAAAGTTTGAGGAAAATTGGACTTAATCGATGCAAAAGTTATGAATTTTTAAAATTTTTGTGTTGGAACCGCTGGATGAGGAGACTGCTACAGCTTGTGAGTCATATGCGTACAACAGTATAAAGAAAATGTAAAGAAAATCAACATATTTTCACTTTTTTCGCATAATAAAAGAGCACTTGACTTGCCTCTTTCTAAAGGCAGGGGGAATAATATTACCCATAACATTTGTCGGTAACGAGTCAGGGGAATGTGTACTTTTTTCAAAAGATGAAATTTTATGAAATTCTCTTTATATTTTCATTGTATTGTTGTACGCATGTGACATATAAGTTATTCATACACTGCAGTAGTCTTCTCATCCAGCGGTTACTGCACAAAAACTTAAAAAATTCATAACTTTTGAACGGATTGTCCGATTTTCCTCAAACTTTCATGATGTGTTCTACTAATATTGCTACATTCTCTCAATCTTTATGTTTATGAAGGTGAACTTGTCCTTTAATTTGCCATAAACATGCTGGCTATAACTCAAGTATGTCAAGTTTGAGGCTAGTTGAGGCAGTGATCTGAGCGTCATACATGACTGTGTGATGTGATGATGTTATTATTAGCGACGGTTAGTGATTATCGTTATCATAATCACAATACGACTACAGCAATATCCATAATGATGATAATATTGATAATTGAAAGTGTCAGTAAGAATGTCCTCTTTATTTTTTATTTCGAGGAGCCGTAAATAATTAGTGTAAGCTATTCCAGAGGACCGTGACATTCAAGAGATCAAGATTCAAGTTTCATGATTCAAAATTCTTTATTGTCTGATAAAAACACAGAATTCGCCTTCCACTGGCAGAAGAAATAGACGAATATTGATAGCATGCCGATAGAATCATCGTTCAAATGAAATTATCCCGGTTATTAGCTCACCTGAGCCAAAGGCTCAAGTGAGCTATTGCGATCGCCCTTCGTCCGGCGTCCGTCGTGCGTCGTCCGTCGTCCGTCGTGCGTCGTGCGTCGTGCGTCGTGCGTAAACTTTTTACATTTTCATCTTAAGTTTGTTCATGGCAGGATCAGGGGTGCCCCCCTTGGGACCCAGGGGAGGGGGTAGGGAGGGGTTCTAATGGGGCCTAAATTGTACATTTTCATCTTCTTCTTGAGAACCCCACGACCCATTTTCACCAAACTTGGCAGGTAGCATCCCTAGGGGGTTAGGAACTCAATTTGTTAAAATGGGCACCATGCCCCACCCAGGGGGCCCCCAGGGGGGCCCAAACCCCCCAAAATCATGGAATCTTTAAAAATGTTCTTCTCTAGAACCAGAAGTGATGGAGCTAAGTTAATACTATGAGTTAGTACATTGATGACTGTAGTTTCAAGTTTGTTCATGGCAGAATCAGGGGTGCCCCCCTTGGGACCCAGGGGAGGGGTCCTAATGGGGCCTAAATTGTACATTTTTATCTTCTTCTCTAGAACCCCATGACCCATTTTCACCAAACTTGGCAGGTAGCATCCCAAAGGGGTTAGGATCTCAATTTGTTAAAATTAAACCCCCCATTAAAATTAAAATTAAAATTAAAACCCCCAAAATGAAGGAATCTTTAATAATCTTCTCTAGAATCAGAAGTTATAGAGCTAAGATAATACTATGAGTGAGTGCATTAATGACAGTAGTTTTGAGTTTGTTCATAGGAGATCCAGGGGTGCCCCTCTTGGGGGCGGGGGGGGGGGGTGGCTGGGAAGGTCCAAAATGGGGGCCTGAATTATACATTTTCATCTTCTTCCTGAAAACCTCATGATGGATTTTCGTCAAACTTGGCAGGTAGCATCCCTAGGGGGTCAGGATCTAAATTTATCAAAATGGGCACCATGCCCCACCCAGAGGGCCCCAGGGGACCCCAATCCCCAATAATTAAGGAATCTTCAAAAAAATTTGGGCCCTTATTGTACATTTTCATCTTCTACTTGAGAATGCCTGGTCAAATTTTGGTAGAGCTGTGAATAATTTAGATTAGTGACAGCGTGAAATGTGAACTTGCGATACTCAGGTGAGCGCTAGACCCGCGGGTCTCTTGTATATTCATAAATTGGCAAAACAAATTGGCAAAACAAAAATATATCTCTACAATAAAACGTCTGCACAGAATATACTGATTAAAAACCTCATTACATTTGAATCTGTTACATACATTTCCAAATTTCCGAAATATCGAGTTGTCAACTCGTTGCCGATTAAAGATATCAAAATAATCTGTGGACAGCAATGCTCGGATTCATTCGAACCCAGGCTCTCCTAGTTGTGAGCACAACGCTTTGTCCACCACACCACCCTGTATCCCCCCCCCTACCTCCGGGAAACTGCTTCGACCCTCACAAGGGGTCGATGGGAATCCCTTTCTCATCTGTCTCTTTGTCTCTCTCAAACCTCGTAAAGAATATCATTGATATTTTTTGTACGATATATTCACTTTGCCATGCAGAACTGTTGTTGTTGTTGTCGTCAAATCTACCATTAGGTTAGTCAGCATCAGAATGAATAAGTGATAAGTTAAAACGAGAAAGAGATATTATTAGAAAGAGGTGGAGGGGGATCGAGGGGAGGGAAGGGGGTGGGAAGTCCTGACTCAATCCTGACACATGATTTTAAACTATGAAAAGGAACAAGAAATGTATATAAAGGTAACAAAACCAAACAAAACGGTCGAACGCTACTCTTCTCCGTGAAAGAAGAATATTTGATATTTTACATCGATATTAATTAGTAGAGAAAAACACTTAGTAACAACCAAAACGACAAAATTACAGGCAGCAGACAGTTAAGTGAAAATTGATAAGCGGGCAGGAATGACAGGGCATCATTAAAGTTTAATCTTTCTCGACGGGTTCAAGAGAAAAGGAGGTACACCTTACGGATAAATGATATTGGTCGGAGGATATGACACGGCACTTAATGAAGATTGCCTAATTGCGCGCTCCGCTGAAAGAGGCCCTATCTCGCTCCGTATCACTTTCTTGAACGTGATTCAGGCCTTATGCGATGCCAGCCACTTGTTTTATAGATTACGGACAGGTAACTGTAATGCAACACAGGTACATTGTACCTTCCGCAATCTGAGATGAAGAATACTTTTGTTTGCTTTTTTTAAGTATCAAATTATCTTGAAGGTGTTATAATTAATTAGGCCTATCCTGCTTATCGGTCGCAGTTGTCAAATTAAAAAAAAAAAGAAGAATTTTCATCTCTCGCATCTACAAAACAGTGGGATCTTGTCTTGACTATCTGTGTGGCGTATATCTCGTTTGTGTAATGTGGCTGCGACCGTTATTTTTTGTTTGATAGATACTTTATTTTCTGCAAATCAATATATACATAAATTACATAATCATGAACATGGGAAACATACAAAGTGTATTTGAAACAGAGTCGTTTGACTTGCATAAACAACGATATAAAAGGAAATTAATGATATAGTATTACAGTATGCATGTCTATGCAGCAGGGATTACAATAACAATATTACATTTTAGAAGCGATAATGCAGAGGGCCGCCATTGTATAAGCATTGCTTGAAAAGATGGCCGGCCCGAGGAAAAGGTAGGGACGTATTAAATTCGTAACAATACAAATTCTGCTGCGAAGATAGCAGGGGAAAATAAACTCTGATGTGTGATGGTGGTGAATGTGCGTGCAGGTGCTTGAAAGTGCACAGGGGCAGATAGGCTGGAATTTAGAATAATAAAATTGGTTTGCTGGAAGAGTGAACGACATATGATGTTGCTATCGGGAGACCAACATGAGTCATATAAATTATTCATGCTTAACTCGTATTTGAAGTATACTGCAGTAAAATGTGCTTCTTTAAGTTTACTTTGAATGAAAACAAGGAGGCACACTGTTTCAACTCCTCAGGAAGAGTGTTCCATGTATCCGGACCGTGATGTCTAATCGACTTTTGAGCAAGTAAAAGCTTTGGATTACTTAAATGAAAATCATGGGAACAACGGGTAGGGTATGGGTGAATATGGTCATTGGTTACTAGGGCATTATGGAAAAATGGTAATAAATTTCGAATGTGTTTACACATAAATATGGCAGTTAGGTATAAATGTATATCATGGGCCTTTAGAGTTTTTAGGCGATAAAATATGGGATCAGTGTGAGCCAAAAAATTTGAATGTATGCATATACGAAGAGCCTTTTTCTGGAGAAGAAAAATTGTGTTCAATTTGGTTTGCTACAATTGCCCCATACAATATTGCAGTACATTACATATGGTAGAAATAAGGTGTTGTATAACATCATTAAAGTTTGATCATTGATAAAATATTTTATTCTCCTTAAAACACTAGTTGCTTTGGATATTGCTGTTATAATATTCTGGACATGAGTATTCCAAGTTAGATTGCTATCTAGGGTCACTCCTAGGAACTTGGTTGAATGTTTCTCAGCAATGTTTATATCATCAATAGAAATACTTTGAGGAAGGGTGGGTTGGGATTGAAGCGTATGAAAATGTATAAAACATGTTTTATCAACATTCAATGAAAGCTTATTACTTCTAAACCATTTCGAAATGTTACTTAATTCCATATTTAATGTATCAACCAGTGTTACAATATCCTTGTGGGAATAAAAAAACGTTGGTGTCATCTGCAAATAAGATGAAGTTTAAACGAGGAGAGAAATTGATAATATCATTAATATAAATCAAAAAAAAAGTAGGGGCCCGAGGAGTATAGATCCCTGAGGGACACCACATGACACGTTCAAATATGACGAGTGACTGGATTTAAATGCAACATATTGTTTTCGATGACTTAAATAACTTCTAAACCACGACAAAGTAATCCCTCTCACGCCATAATTATGTAATTTTCAAGTAAAATGTCATGATCAATAGTGTCGAATGCTTTACTAAGATCCATAAAGACTCCAATTATGTGCTCCTTTTTAATAAGCGCATCAATAATATTATCAACAGATTTGATTATAGCATAATCGGTAGAAAATCCTTTCCTAAAACCAAACTGATTCACATTTAATATTTCATTTTCAATCATGAACGAGGAGAGACGCTTATAAACTACTTTTTCTAAATTTTTCGATATTGCAGGTAACAATGAGATGGGTCTATAATTTTTCACCATTGATGGATCTTCTCTTTTATAAATGGGGATAACTTTGGCGATTTTGAAAGAGTCTGGAAACTTACCGTTAAGTAGGGATAAATTGAATATATGGGTGAGAGGGGCTGCTAAGGGGTAAATTATTTTTTTCAAGAAATTCACCCTTAAGTTATCAGGCCCACAGGATTTACTACATTTCAGAGATCGAACAATATCAATTATTTCCGATTCATTATCAAATCGGAGTAAAAAACAAAGAATTCTGATTACTTTCAGGTAAGTAATCTTTATGATTTTTGATATCATTTATGGGAATAGATGCTGCTAAAGAATGACCAACATTGACAAAGAAATTATCAAAAATATTTGCAATTTGGTCAGGATTGGTAATAACATTATCATTATGAGTGATGCTATCAGGACATTTTGTAGGTTTCTTTTTGAGTATTTCATTAACAATCCGCCAAAGAGCACTTTTATCATCCTTATTAGATTCGAGTTTATTTGAAATATATGATTTACGTGAAACTCGAATCAAGGTAGTTAATTTGTTTCTATATATTTTATACCTTTTCACGTTTTCAGGAGTAGGTTTCCTCAGAGATATTTTATAAAGACGGTTTCGAGTAAGAATGGAATGTAAGACCTTGGGTAATCCACGGTTGCCGAGCTCTTTTTCTTCCATTTGTTTTGGGAGTTAAAGGAATATGTTTATCATAATAATCTAATCGTTTTTGTAAGAAAATTTCGTAGGAAGAATTAACATCTTGGAGTTCAAAGACGTCATTCCATTGTTCTTCGAATAAATCTTGATTTAATGAATCAATATTTTGTGACGTTTCATTTCGATACATTTTCGATACATTTTCGATACATTTTCAAATATCACAAATTGATGAAAATACAGCCAATCCTGCCTTAGCGGCCACCTTCAGAATCTGATTATGTGCAAGGAAAAAAAAAGAAGAAGTAAAAGAAATGGAATGATGTTTGTATGATGTTATACGGCCACTAAAAAGAAAAAAAAAAAATCTCCACGAGTCTACAAAGAACGGTCATCTTTACGCCTTCCTTCGATGGCCGCTATAGACAGGTTTGTATGTGAAACTGTCAAAATTTGTATAAACTTTCTTATCCCAAATCCGATTTCATGAAACTTTAATCATTACATTCATATATAGTTTATTATATCAAATTACACTTGAGCATAATACAAACCCTCATTAACATTTCACTTCATCACGGTCGCCTGTTATAAGAGTAAAGACCCAAGTCTTTTAAACAGAATCTAAGTATACTTGTGCAAAAAAAAATAAAAAAATAAAAAATAAATAGATAAATAAGATTAGGAAGGAAAAATAAGAAATAGAATGATGTTTGCAGAAAGATAAGATGAAGTGGATATTCTGTTTTGAGTGATCCTGTCTGCCTACACCCTCTTTAGATGTTAGAAGATTATTATTATTATTATTATTATTAGTTCACCCCTCTATTTGGATAATGTTTACTGTCGCATAGTTGCGTGAAAATGCGAAGTGTCAGTGCCAGGCAGCAAGGGCAAAATAACAATAGACCGGTGTGGATTTCATTATAGCTTTGGGAGGAGGGAAAAGAAAAAGTCTCAACGAAAACAAGCAACACGTGGAAACACTACAGCACGATTGCGTTTCCTTCTGTTCACAGTGACCTGATGTATATCGACAACTAAAGCAGGAGGGCCTATATTATTCATCTGTATTGCTAGACATTCTTTTTTTGATTTATTTTGGTGATAAAAATGGTATCCTAATATTCAAAAGTAAATGAGAAAGGCATGGATATGTAATAAATTGAATTCAGCATGATGAGATAGTGATAATATAGTGTACAAAAAATAATGAAATATCCATTTCTTGCAACTGATTGACAAATTGCCCTACATCGACGTAAATAAGCACTGAATTGATCAGTGTTTTAGAAGTAGCCATGATAAAAAATCATGGGCGTACATACTCGAGCAGGATTTGAACCTACGACCTCCTGATCACCGGACAGGCGTCATCTCCACTAGACCACCGAGCTTTCGCCCGAAAGCAAGTGTTGGTTCTAATCCTTATAGGATGCAGCGGGTACTGCTTTGTTATTCAAATTCATGATTTTCTTCCGTCGAGATGTTTTCATTGCAACTGATTGACAAATTGCCCTACATCGATGTAGGGCAATTTGTCAATCAGTTGCAATGAAAACATCTCGACGGAAGAAAATCATGAATTTGAATATCCATTTCTTGCTGGTGAATGAATGGATATAGATAGATAGATACATACATGTATACACTAGTAGATAGGTAGGTAGGTAGGTAGGGAGGTAGATAGATAGATAGATAGATAGATAGATAAATTGATAGATAGACAGACAGATATATAGATAGATAGATAGATAGATAGATAGATTGATAGATAGATAGACAGACAGATAGATAGATAGATAGATAGATATAGATAGATAGATAGATAGACCGGTAGTTAGATAAATAGAAATGATAGATGGATTATCCGGGATATAAGAATAGATAAAAAGGCAGATAGATGCATGTGTGTATGTATGCAGTACTGGAAGAATAAGCCACTTCGCATCGCGCATTTTGTGTAAAACCTCCACACCCCTCGAGCTCAGGGAGTGTCAATCAAAATAGCCACGTAATGGAGTAAGGTAGGTAAGTATAGACCTCTGAATGGCTAAATTGTAATTGGGACCGACATAGCTCTAGTCTTGCCTGTCGTCCAGTTCTTTCAATAAAATCTTATTTAAAACAAACAAACAAACAGACAAACAAACAAGCAAACAAACATACACCTGTGGCTTAGATCTCTTTCGCCATGAGATGTTAGTTTGGTCTTGAGCAAAAAAATGTTTTCCTGCTAGAGATTAAGTAAACGAACATTAATTCAAGAAGAATTAGTAAAGAGACACTCAGTTTCTTTCTCAACGTGACCTCAGAGCAATGGACATTTCATTAAAACAGACTGTAAAGGGAAGGAAGTTGTCAAGACAAGATTTCAGTAGTCCCAACAACGCAAAGTGGATGTGGCAGCTACGTATACTAGTAGTCGCCTTACCGCTTTACCATTGGTTTGTAATTCAAACCGGGAATTCAAAACGCTACGGAATATATCAAATCCCGGAAGCAAACAAGATAACTCCTTTATTCAAGCTCATACGTACGCCATGGTAAGTCTGGAATGATAAATGAGGCAAAGGGCCTATCCACCCACTTAATACATTTATGTCTATTTCGATTAATTTTACAAAAGGGAATTGAGCAACATAATTAGTGTACTCGTCATTGGGAGACGTATATGTGATGACATCATTATATCTTGTTTTATTTCGCAGTGAAATAAAACATTTCGAATGAAACACAGCATACAAAATTCATTAAAAAAAAATACTTGGAAAGAAAACGGAACCTGAAAAGTAATATCTGGGTGACTTCCCAAAATTACGCTTAAATGTTTGGGGGGGGGGGGGGGGGAATGCCGTCAGGGGACTCTCGACTTTCCTACAAAATTGAGAACAACTGTAAACAAAGTAAATACTTTGCAAAGCAGGCCCTAAATAAGATCGGTATTACCAGGCCGTATGCGTATGTCATTATACATCTCGGTTGACAGAAATAAGTGGGTTAACGGAGTAGGGTTTCATTCGCTGCAGCAACTTTTGTCGTAAGGTCAACAGTGAGGGGTCAAGTTATATTCCAATCTGTAGCCATGGCAGGTCCGGAGAAGATTGTTTTTTCTAAACGGTATAAAGGCGTAAAACAACGACCTCTCGAACCACTCAGAAAAACAAAATGCATCCTGCGTATGCAAAGGCGTGTAACAATATTATTCGGCTGGACCCAGATCATTTTGAACTGGCTGTGTGGTGTGTTATGTACTGTGTTTTAGCATCATTCACATTGCATTGACTTTTATAGTACAGACGCTGACTTACAGAATACTTGGCGTTTCGCTGTAGAGAACAGTTTCTACGATCTCTACGAATCTGTGTAGTTCATAGTATCTTACACTAGTCTTTCTGTGAGGTATTGATTACAAGTGAACCTACCAGATCCTTCAGTGGAGTTTGACTTAATCGGAAGTGCTGCAGAGACTACTATATTACCCGCACACAATCTGTATTGCAGTTGGAAAAAAAAAAACAACAACAACAAACAACAACCCAGAAACATGAAAGGCAGAAAACCAGACATCTGCGCTTTATGAATGATTCAATTAACTTGCTAATTTCTTGCAATCAAGCGATAACGATCACGGTAACAAACCATACATGGCAAAGAAACTCGGACATAACTTCGAATGTGGTAGGGCCTACTTGTGATATCAAAGCAAAATATCTAGCTCTCCCCTGTTCATTTTGACTTTTTTAGAATAATGGGTAATCAAAATCAGAATGGTAGTGGTCCTTATTAAAATCGGAGCTGAAATGAGAATGTGATGAAATCTTATGAGAGTTGCACGTGCATTTAAGAAAGCGTAAGTTCGGTCGTAACATCACATTATCATGAAAGTTTGACGAGACGACAATTATCACCGCGTCACCTTTCCAGTATAGTTGTTCACAAGTGATGCTAATTCAGTACTATCATGTTGTAGTCGACAATTTGACACTGGCATCCCCTTTGCTGAGATAGTACAACCAGGGAGGTAGAAGAGTGGCTTTCCCCTCCCTGTTACAACTGTTATGTGCAGTAATAAATTATGACGTGAAAGATACCATTAAATTTTCTTTCAAGAAAACAACATTGTCATTTCTAGCGAATATTTGTGTGCAGGTTAGTGGGAGACTCATGTTGTGAGTCAGTGACGTCATCATCTCATACGAATTATTGCCCTTTAAGGTTGCGAAAGTCTCCATGAAAACGGGACACTTATTCAACATTACTAATGTTACTTATGATAAACAATCTTCTGCGGAGGTTGTATCTCACACACACTCTTTAGGAGTCATTTTAATGGTTTACTGCAGAACAGGAACGCAAATTTGGCAATTTCCTGTTGCCCGAAGGAAGTGTTCTCTTTAACCCATCAGATTCCAGAACCTATACATTTTCTGTGGATCGGTGCTGCATCTGGAGTTATCGTGATTTTTACTATTTGTTTATTCTTTTTTTCCCCCTTCATAATAATGGGTATGTATGTGAAATATCATTTTCTAGCATTTGAGACTTTTGTTGTCCGTGTGTTGTTCGCTGTACTTGTAGTATTTTCGAAAGCTTCCTAATTTCTAGATCAGGAAACTGATTTTGAATTGGCACAGCATTGAATTAAAGGAGATCAATGTTTTTAGGCCTTTCTCTCTCATAGGCAAATTTCAGTAAATTTTTTTCTGGTTTTGTAATGCAAATGTCACGAATTTAAGCAATCCAAGCCAATTCCCCTTGAACAAAGTTGCCAATTTGATGATGACGTCTTGCCAATTAATTTTGATAATGACGAGTTGATAATTTTGGCAGCAAGATTCCCCTATGGGAGTTGATGGGTTAGACTTTGGATCACGATGGACAGACTGAGGTCACAATAAAGAGAATGTTAAGTCATTGACCAAGTCATCATGTAACATACAAGCTTGCACGAATCAAATTAAGAAACTGAGTCCTTTGTTCATTAGGTCCATGCTTTGTTCAAGCCATTATGTGAATCATCATCTTAAAGGACACTGCCTTGGAATGTCTTCAGAGCATTCCCGGAATAACTTAATTGTTCTTCAAAATGTTCAGTTTGTGGTTAAGCTAGAGTGGCAAAAGATAATGTAGGACATCGTCGTCCAGGGATTTCATTTGAGTTTCGGTCAATCTCGTTTAATATTATTCTCAAGAGATGACAACTCCATTAATTATGTATCTCAATCATAAGAGAGAAACACAAATTATATACTATGATCAGCGTAGCCTTGGGCCTGTAAATAACACCATAGTTCTTCGTCGGATGGGAACTGTTTTTTTTTTCTGTCTTTTTTTTTTTTTTAAGTCATGTAGCAGTGTGGTTGAGAACAGTTTTGTCCCAAACTTGCCAATCAAAATTAATGCAACGGAATAAGATTCATGATGCAACAAAAGCGCAGCGTCGGAAAACGTTTTTTTACGAAGCTTGATCTTTGGTCATGTGACTGAATTGTCTGACGTGATCAGTCGTCACAATATTGCGGAACAATGCAAAATTACGCGGTGTATTCAATGTGCATGAGATCATTAAAAGTATTTTAACTACTCTGGCGCGATAACTCGATCTGATAGTGTGTAATGTGCCGTATGATCACGAAACGGATGATGCCATCTCTCATTACACCTTTCTAATATCTGTCATGGTTCGTGTAGACAATTTTATATATGTTTATTGTACCATTCTGTCAACACTCCTATTCGAGTAGGTATATGAAACTCTTACATAAATAACTCTGTACATTTACTGCACTTTTTTTTTACGACAGACTTCCGGCGTGTCTGGACCCTAGAGTACCATACTGTCTCGGGTCAAATCAAACCTTTCTCCAAAAAAACACACATTTTGTTATCTTTTGTCGTCTTGCTTTCCTACAAGCATGTTTCAATGCATATCTTTGTTATCATAATCCTTTTCAGAAAACGATGTCTGACAAGATATTACTGTATATACTCCCCGTCTATACTATTCGCCCGCCTCTCTCCGATCGCTTGTAAAAACAGGCCTTTACAAAAAGGTGTTACTTTATTAGTAGAAGAGCATTTGGAAAAGACCACTCAAGCACGAGATGAAAATACAGATGAGCCACTACTGTTCCAAATACCCCCCTCCCCCCCCCCCAAAAAAAAAAAAAAATCCAACAAACCACGTTGTTTTTTATTGTTTTATTCTATTCATTCTGCGCAGGGAGCATGGGGAGGATATTGGAAGTTGCCAAGGACTGCTTCCTATACCATTCAATTAGCTGTGATCACCCATTCACTATGTTCGCAGGCGTTCTTCCTCTGTGTGGTTCCCTACAGGGAAGATGGTGTCTGAAATTAACCACTTCCCAGACGAACTAATCACGAAAGAAGCTTTGTTGTTTTACTATTCCTTGATAGGCTAGTCCATTGATCAGTCTAATGAGAAAACAACAAATATAGATCACATCATGAAATGCGCACATCGCCAAGTTCCAAGTTCACTGAACCAGTGTGTAGGGCATCGTGAGATTATAACCCTCTGTGGGTTTTTTGTTTTTTGTTTTTTTTTTTTGCTTTGCTTTGCTTTACAGTCACGAGCTCTTCAAAGCTTCAGAGAGGTGTGGACTCATCCGTTAATCAACAGTAATGAAAATATTTTCGGCAATGAAGCCTATCGCGAAAATTGGCTTTTTTTCGTTGTTAAACGCCTAATGCCTTCACACTTAAAGGCTCTCCAAGCATTGTCATTGCTAAACCTATTGTAAACCATGTCCTTTCATTGATGGAAATAAAAGATTAAAGAAGGATTGAATTGAATTAAATCAAATTAAATCGAATCGAATTGAATTAAACTGAATTGAAATGAACTGAAATGAATTGAATTGAACTGAATTGAATTGAATCACCACACGGGTCATAAAACAAAACAAAGCCAAACATAACAAAACAATTACTAAATGAATCAAAACCTACGCATTGTATTCTGTCGCTGACACAATGTATAGATGTATATTTCATAATCGATTGGAAAGTGGGAGGCTGGAAAAAGTTGGTGTGAAAATGTCACACGGAGAGGATTTTGCAACTAATTAGGTTTGCAGGTTTATGACTATACACCGGAAATAGCAAACATCTCGGTTTCCGGGTTTTTGTGTCGGACGTGTTGGAAAAAGCGCATGCGCCCTCTGCGAGCCAAAAGAGCCATCCAGTGTGTCGTGAACTACCAGCACTGACCTAACAGGACCAAACCGCAGCCTGTAGGCCTGTAGAGAACATGAACACATTGTTTTCGTTAGAAACACAGCCAATTGTTGTATAGAACCGGTACCGTGGTTAAAACCTGAGACTTTTTCGGGCTCTTGTCAGAGGAGCTTCTGAGTGAAGCACTCGCACACACATTTGCCACACAAAACAATCTTGCAGGACCTCACACATTACTTGGCACCTGGATAAACACATACATGGTTTTGCTTTAAGGAGAGCATAGGGCCCACGTCAGATAAATTTCAGGGAGATCAGATCAAGGGGTGTAGTCATGAACTTAAGACGTGAGGAAGAAAAGATGAGTCATTCGAATGTCTGTAAGTGATCTTCCATCGCACCCTGGTGACCACAACTATCTAACCTTCTTGATCAGGGGACTGGCATTGGTCATTATGATAATATATCAAGGAATGTTACTTATTGGCTATTCGCTAGTTTACGTTTGAAAGAGTGTAATGAATAACTTATGACGTAGAGGGCTTTTTTTTCTGGGGGGGGGGGGGCAAAACTCTGCACATGATACCGAATTTTTGGTCCGAATGCAGGACTGTGTCGTCACTTTCGTTGGTTTCATCAAAAGCCTCTTGTACCGAATTTTGTGGGAACAAAACAAAAAGTTTGAACAGACTGTATAGAACAAAACAGCTCTTATTTTTTTAAAGGAAGATTATCATAAATTTCCCACGGCATGCGTTTTGAAGGGGATATGTTTTTGACTTTCTGTAAATGAATGCAGCTTCTTGCAAAAAAAAAAAAATAGTTGATTTGTTATGTTTTTATCGACTGATCATGATTAGCATTTACTGATTGGTAGTAAGAAATTATGTATGATATTAGCCACGCAGGGATATACATGTAAACATGAGTAACAGCGGGGTAACTAAGATAAGGTGAAGCAGTTTGGGCTTTATTGTTGATCGAGGTTAATTAGATTGCTCTGATGGAATTCAACCATCAATATGTCTCGTATTCTCACTGTGATGTAAAAAGAGGTCCGAGATGGAGTTGTTAGATGTTAATCACAACAATTTCGTGGTGACTTTATGAATGTGACACGTGTGCTTGTTGTAAGAATGTCACCTATTTCGAGATGATTTTGCCGGTGGTGTATAGTTTTCTCGTGTCAGGCCAAACTTTAAAAGGCGAGAATGAGCCTGACAGCCTCCGGGGGATCAAAATAATGTCAACCTGGAAAAAAAAAAAATCAGGATGAATCGTTCTCAAGCGCGACAGGTTCCGATCCCATCCAAAAGCGGAAGGGGCAAATTTGGATATATTATGACAGGAGAGTTAATTAACTCTTCCTTCTATAGCCTGACAGTCTCCGGTACGATGGTGACGTGAACGTTCCCTCTTTTCTCTCTCGCTAGCTATATCTCTTGACACACTGTCATATTGAATCACTTGGTCCTCACCTGTGCTCACGGACTCCTGACATATACATGGTGGTTATTCAAGGTGCGTGCACGGACCTGGTGCGTGACTTTTCCTACGAGGCTAGGTAATGGGCAAGGGGAATGTCTCAACGTTCATGCGATTCAGTACTGCATGGTTTATTGGGGGAGGGGTGGGGATCACCCTCTCCGGCAGCGTAGCCGGCCGATGGGGGCGCTGTCCAATGAGGAGAGAACACTGTCTCTTTTATAGGTGAACATTTGTAGAAAATGAAGAGTCTTCTTCACGTCGTGCTATGTGAAGGACCTGGAGGTGTTGGTTGGTTGCGTTCCGGGTATAGACACCAGTTGACATGGTACTTCATTGCTGAATTACGGGTTTAGGAACTGGTTTACATCTCCTTTCATGCTCACGGTCTGAGGAATTGCTCTTTTGAAACTGACGCCCGAGAAGTTTTCTAGCAACGATTTGCAAGAAATCGACATACACTTTGATAATTTGGAGGTGATGTCGCCGATATTTCCAGGGCAATTGCTGACGTCAGAATAAGGAAGCATCCCCTGATCGTAGAAAGATACTCCACAGCATGGGTAAGTCGCTCCGTACCTCATGTAAATTGGTAACCGTAGATACAAAGCCACAGTATTCTTCCCCGCTGTGTGCTGCAAGTCGTTGCCATAAGCAAAGCATACAATCGCGTGTTCTGATTAGTTTATTACAAAATTTCGATCGGTATTCAATCGGTATATCAAAGTCTTGTGATATAGATAAATTTGCAAATTGCACAAGACGTCCACCGGGTAGACCAGTCACAAACTTATACAAGTTGTAGACCTCCACGACATGGATGCTTGCCAGGGGCTTGCATGAGACCTGCCCGACATAGCAACACGAATGCATTCAAGCTCTATGGTGGAAATCCAGTCCAAATATAACTAAATCTGATAAGATAGAGTAAAATAATACGAGTTCAAGGATAAAATTATTTTAGTCAAAATCGGGTGAAATTAAGGAATATGACATTTTGAAGTTTCGCTAATTTTTACAGGAAACAGTTCTTGAACGGTCAATATTTATATGCATATGGCAAAGTGGGCATGTCATACCCTCACAACTTGCCATATAGTTTGTACATTCAATTTTGAAATTTCAAGTTTTTCATTCAAACGCAATTATGCCCGAGGCTCAAATCCTGGTACATGTATATCCAGCTGATCACTATTCTGAAGTTATTCTATCAGGAATAACATCATGTTTCAGACTTCAGTGACAGAAACATTGAATTTTCGTTATTATTATTTGTTTTTTGTACAGGATCAATGGAAAATATTTGTGAGGTTAAGACATGGTTAGCTCACCCATTTGCATTTTCATGTCCACTGTACAAGAACTGTTTTGCAGAAATTTGCAAAACTTCAAAATGTCATAACTTCCTTATTTTTCATCCAATTTCAGTCACTTTTTTTTAACCATTGAACTCGTACGATTTTACTCTTCATATCAGACTAACATATTTGGACTGAATTTCCCCTTTAAGGTGAATTCCATAATGATGTATGCATCGCGTAATATGAGCAGGTGAATTAAATAACTTGCTACTGATATCGTAAGAGGAAAATGAAAAAAAAATGAAAAAATTGAATATACTATACCATACACTGACAATTTGTGAGAAAAAGTGTGTGTTTGATCGTTGTTCGGGTGGATTTTTCGTCAAAGGGGAATGAAACCCCAATATGTGTATGTATGGACTGAGTGAATGCGGTAATGAATAGAACGCCAGTCAGTGAATTTGAGGTTAATGGGATCACAAGCTGTTCAAAAGTTGTGAAATTTTAAAGTGTCACTGCCGCCATCGCGGGATGAGAAGACTTCAACAATTCGTGACGTCGCGGATGGACAAGGAAATCTAAAAGAATATTCATAAAAATTGTACTTTGTATGAAAAGCACACCTTCTCTCTTCATACTGAAAAATGCTTAATACCATTCCCGCTGTTGAATGTCTTGAATTCTGTTTGTATTATCTTTATATCGCTGCCCTTGCGTGACTTCGCAAAGTGTTAATCTTCTCATCAAGCAATGGCGGCACTGAAACTCTTAAAACTTGTCACTTTTGAACGGATCGTCCGATTTTCCTCAACTTCACTGATGTGTCCTCCTAATATTGCTGCATTTACTCAATCCACATAATAAACATTTGGGTATCAGTCCCCTTTAAACACCTAAAGATGAGTAAAATGAGAAAGATGTATTTTAGCATAATGCATTGATATACATGGTAAATTCACTTTCGATGACATTTTTATCTAATTACTTCTGACTTGAAAATACTGGGCCACACAAAATAAAATGTGCATGGCGTAGGTGTCGGAAGTGTGCTTACTATCCCCTGTTACTATCATATATTGAGTTATGGTATGCAGGGGGGGGGGGGGGGGTAATGACATATCGAGGCAATTCTCACGACTTTATCTGTGAGCTGGCAACGAGTTTATAGTACACGTACCAGAAGACATGCAGTGTTGTAATGAAAAGGCCAGTCTGTGGTTAACCCAAAGAGATTTTATATAATCTCTTTGGGTTAACCTGTTTAAGCAGTGTGTCTGTGCGCTGGTTGACGCGCACACGCGCGTGTCCATGTTGTCGTTATTATTGCACTGCTGTTTGGTGTGGGCCGTTCCAATGTTTAGGTTTGTATCGCTTACTGAAGAGTGATGTGAATTCCCCTAGTTCCGCAACACACTATATCATTTTCGCATTGCTCTGTAATTGTCTGCAATAAGAGCATCGATCCTTTCCATTCCTCAGTCCCCAGCTCTGAGAATTTCTCACCCTGTTATAGATAAAAATATACATGCACTGATAAATGTGGAAGAGAGAGAGAGAGAGAGAGCAGTGAATTCTGCTCTTTTTCTTTTCATCGTTGTCTTCTCTTCTTTCCATCAGCGATCCTCGTGCTTCACTTTCTCCGCAAAGTGGATTCATGGAGCTTAGCTTTTTTTTTTTTTTTTTAAAAACACAACTCTTCTTCTGATATACAGTACTCCATCTCAGCGACGTTTTGTCGTAAGTTGCTGCTGTAAAATGACTTCGTCTCCTTATCCATTCATTAATCCCTGTTGGTGATACACCTGTCATATTCTTAATGATCTCTGTTGTTTCTATTTCACACTCAATGATCTCTGTTGTTTCTATATCACACTCAATGAAAGAGAGTCACCACAGGCGGTAGCAATATTACATGAGTGAGTCTATTGAGTCACTGACGAAATATTTGGCTTATGACCCTTTTTGAAGGTGTCATCCTACTCTGAAAGGTGGTCAGTTAGCCAGCCGATAGCAATAAGCAAAATCTCTTCAAATTAATCAGATCTTTCGTCGAGCTGTTTTTATCGCATTTGATTAACTAATCATTGCCATAGATCCTACCAACATCGACGTTTAAGCACCTGTTATCCTATGTTCTAGTAGTAGCCATGACAAAAAGAAAAAGAAAAAGAAAAAGAAAAAAAAAAAGTCATGGGCATACTTACTCCGGTTGGATTAGAACGAACGATCTTCTGATCTCCGGACGAGCGTCGAATCTACTGGACCAACACGAGCTTCCGGCCGACAGCGGGAATGTCGTTGTAGGTCAATGATGTGTGATAACCGTGTCTTATTTTTAATTTTTTTTAAATCATGGCTACTATTAAAACACTGAAATAATCGGTGTTTAATCACGTCGATGTATCCCAGGGTAATTTTCAATCAGTTGCAATAAGCCAAATCTCCTTATCTTTACCCTTTGTCACGACATGCACCCCCTTGAGCAATGAGTCCCTGAGCCTTCTAAGCTTGACTTTTGTCAAGTTTTCTCATAATCAGTGGATGTTTCATTTCAAACTTTGACAACACGACTTTATAACGAGCCTCATGCTGGATCTTGTCATTATCAGGGAAACCAATTGTTTCAGTGAAAGTTTAAGAAAAATTGGACAATAGATTTAAAACCTATCATCAAAGTTTGGGTGCCGTCATCGCTGGTAAAGGAGACCACTACAGTTCATGACGTCATTCTGGACAACAGTATAAAGAAAATATAAAGAAAATTCAACATGTTTTTAACTTTTCTAGCATAATGAATGAGCACATGATTTGCCTCTTTCAGAAAGCAGGGGGAATAATAATACGTTCAACATTATATCAGTAACATGTCGATTGAATGTGTACTTTCATGAGAAATGATGTTGTTTTAAAATACAGTACGGTGATTTTATTGGAAAGCAGACATCTCAGTCGACTACGCGCTGTAGTCCTGTTGTTCTATAGTTAAAATGTCAAACTGTTGCTATTCTGCACTATACTTACGCGTCCAAAGAATGAATTTTGTAATACATACCAAAGAAGTCGGACGTACGCGCGTTTGCATCTACCTGTTGCAGATGGCTTTGACCCGCTTTCTGATCCTCGAATTGGGCATGTAGAAATTGAACGAAAATTGAAACTGAAACAAGATGGAAAGAAAAAAAGATATGTAGATGGCGTGATGCTGAGTAGATGAAGAGAAAGGAAGGGGAAAAAAGGGAGGGATGGAGAGATGGAGAGAGCATGAGAGAGAGGGAGAGAAATCCACGAAGATGGATGAGACGATGCCGGTATGACCGAAGTTCAAAGTTCAGCAGCTCATAATCGTGCGAGTCGGCCCATAGGGGCAAGGAATGTTATCATCATGTAGCATGTGGAATAACTGATATGTTATGTTGTACTGTTAAAGTTTTGTATGACACTTTGCCTCTGTTATCTTCCACATTTTCCAGCTCTCTCCCCCCCCCCCTCCTTTTCGGCCTGTTTTTATCACCCTGTTATAGCTAGAGTGTGTCGGTATTGATAGCGGACATAGAAAGACAGAAAAGAGGTTGGCTTATAAATCTAATGGTGACACTGTTCAGCTAATTCACTCGTTCGTGTAATGTCACAATACTAGCTAACACTGCAGCATTGTGTTATATTCATGACACACCTGTCACGCTATATAATACCGTAGACAGGTCTCTTGATTATGTACCGCGTATAATATTTGAATTGTGTTTATCTCTATCTTCACTGAGGAGCTGTCAGCTTGCAGTCATTGGCGGCGCACTTGTGATAAAATCCTTCAGCACCTGCCCGACAACCATGCAGCCCAGCAACCATGCTGCTAATTATTGTGACTGATATTAATGATAATAATGATGAGGTCTTATTTATCCAGGATAGTCTCTTTAGTGTTGCCACATCTCTACCAGAGGGCCCTGCCATTATTATTACCCTATAGCGTTGTCATGCAGGTACCCATTTATACACCTGGGTCGAGAGGGACATGGTGGGTAAAGCCATCTTGTCCAAGGACGTAAGCACTGGGCGGGAAAAGAACTCCCCCTCCACTTATTGTTTGATCAGGAGGCGCTGTGGCATAGTGGATAAGACTCCCGACTCCCAATCGGAGGACCCGAGTTCGATTCTCGCCCAGCGCTTACGTCTTTGGACAAGACGTATAGGCAGAACTAGATACGATGGTCGTGTATTATAATATCCGGGGTAAACTCTCCACATCTCTCAATCATCATTCCCGTCACATTGAGAGGTGACCATATAATTATACATCATGGCCCAATGATCTGAACGTTATCCAGGATTCGAACTGTGGACGTCCATTTGAAAGCCAAGAGTCTTTACCACAGTGCCTCCAACAATGCTTGGTATACTAGTACCTATCCATAACAACAAAGAGTGTCATGTGAAAAAACAACACAAAAACTTTTTCTATTAAAGTGAATACAAAATTGTGTCCCAGATGCTCTCCCCACATCAGTCCAATCCCAGTCTCATATAGGGTCGACAGACGTAATGATTAACCACATTCTATTCCATCTTGCTCTCTGGTCCACTTACATTGCAGGTCGGCGGGAATTCGTCACTATGATGCAGAGACGACGGAAGTGCTGCCTCCTGCTTCTTCTGGCCGTGGTGGTCTGTAGCGTGTGCTCTGTGATATTCTCGCCCACCAGCGTGCACTCGGCAATAGTCAACTACCGCTCGCAGATGGATGGGGACACCAGGCGGCTCCTCCAAAACCAGGCCCCCGCTGCGGCCCCCAACAGCAACGCCGCCAAAGTAGCCAAAGAAGTCAAGATTAGCGAGAAGGACAAGTTCCGTGTGCCGATATTCTGGGACGATGGCGAGTTTATGGACGAAGACGAGGAGGTTGTCGCGGAAGGGATCGAGGCCGCTCGAGGTAACAGGCGGCGGGCGCTGTCGGGCCAGAATGAAACCATTATCGGCCAGAATGTGCAAAAAGAGGAGACTGAAAACGATCGCACAATGTCTGTTCTTGATTACAAACTATCCCAGTTTCAGACTGTCACATACAGCAATGATACCATGACTGGGAAGGGTGGTCCAAGTGACGAGAAAGCAGGGGGAGGCAAGGAGTCTACCAGCCGTGTCTTGCCAGTCCACCTCCTCATAGTCACACAACGACGCTCTGGGTCAAGTTTCCTAGGACAAATATTTAATCAAAACCCTTGGGTTTTCTTCCATTTCGAACCGCTAAAACTACTTGAAATTAAGAAGAATGTATATAAAAATGCATCCGTCCTTCTGCAAAATATATTTAAGTGCCATTTTGACAAGACTCCATACCTTATGGATTTGTATAACAACGAAACTCTGCATAGATTGTCCAGTAAAGTCCTGTGTTCACCACCGCTATGCAGGCTAAACATGGACTTTAATATGTTGAAGACACCCATGGTAAAGCGGTGTCCTTTGTTGAAGGAAGAAAGTGTGACCAATGTGTGTAACGTTTATCCTCATAAGGTTGTCAAACTGATTCGACTTTACAATATCGAAACGCTGGAATCGCTCCTCCGCGACAAGGAGCTCAATGTCAAGATCGTTCACCTTCTTCGCGATCCTCGAGGAACGTTGCTGTCCAGAGCCAAAGAACACCCAAGCAGTGCTAAGGCTCTCTCTCTAGGAACTAGCCTCGACCATGATGCTGCCTACATTTGCCGCAGGATGCGCCAAAACTTCCGGTTCGTGCGACAAAACAAAGACCTCCTGAAAAATCGCTATATGAGAGTGCGCTACGAGGACATCGCCGCTCACCCTGAGCGATGGACCAGAGCTCTCTATAAGTTCGCGGGCATGGGCGATGTTCCGCTAGATGTCTTTAAGTGGATCCAGCAGAATACGCAGGCAAGTTCGGTGAAAGACGTTCAAAACACATACTCGACCCACCGGAACTCATCGGCCACGGCACAAGCCTGGCGTCACAGCATCGACTTCCCTGTAGTCCAGGCGATACAGTCGTTCTGCGACGATGTGCTAAACGAGGCCGGCTACGTGCACGTTAAACAGGCCAAAGATCTAGGGAGGAAAGATTTAAGTCTTGTTGCCCAAGTAACGTGAAAAGTTCTACCGAGAGGTCTCAAATCTGTTCATCTGCAATATTCAGATACGGTGCTCGAGAGGATTGCAGTTAACATGCGCATGGTTTTGATGTCGCAATTTGCCCTGTGTGATATTCATGCGGTAGGCAGAGTAAACGGATGCTACTTCTATGGTATTGAAGGGATGCCATAAGACGCCTCTCATCCTACAAGGTGCCTTGAGTTATTAATGATTGCAGCTGAACATTGATGTGTGCGAGAATGGTCCTCTGATCGAGTAGATAGCAAAATCAATGGGATATCGTCTCTCTCGGTATTCAGGGGGTGCGACTTTGTGGATCACTTCTCAAGGCAATAGAACTTCAGACCGTGACTTTGGTCAAGCTTTTATCCCATCTGTACTTCTAGACCGGCGAGGTGGCCGTTGTTCCCGGGATAAGAACAAGGGACCAGAAAGTAATTGTATTCAGTATTTTATCGAGGTAGTTAAAAGTGAGCCTGTGCTTGAAGAAGGCATCAAACCGTTTAGTCAGTTTAATATTCTGAGCTTGGGATGAGAAAAAAAAAAAACTGACGACAGAATCCAAGTGACGCGTAAAACCGTATGGGAGCAATTTGAGCTACTTGCTTGTATGCAAGTATATTAATGTGGAGAAGGTTAAAAGTTGGCATATTTGAACTGTGTACTGTGATGAACACATTCCATTATCAAAGTATACCAGTCTCTGATCGAAAATGTTCCGCCGTAAATCATGTTTGCTTGTCTCATTAGGGAAAAGAAAAACAAACAGACAGACATACAGCCAAACAAACGAACGAACAAACATAATCACTTTCTTATTCCGTAAAGCGATTTTCCCTGGTTAGCAAATATCATTGGGATGCTGCGATGAGTCTCTGAAAAATGCTTGGTTGGGATTTCGTTGAAAAATGCATGGTGCAATTACGTTATTAGAGTGGTTTAGAAATGTAAGATTATAGTGTGACGATCAATTTGAGGTTTTCATGCTCTGAATTTGTTAAACAGTATTTTATTTTTATTTTTATACAATGTCAGAATATTCAGTTTGCAAAACAAACCACTGGAGAACCGTCATTTCGTCGTGCTCAAAATGCTGGTGATTTGTGACCGGTAACTTCGGGAGATTATACCTTCAAATAGAGGAAACTAGATTTTTCTTGCTCTTCCAGTCTCTATGAATATTGGTGCCATGGTAACGATTAAGAATCACAGCCGCTGCGCCAAATTGGCTCATACTGCTCTTGTGTTGGAAAGTACTCCATGGACCGCCCTCTTTTCTTCCAATTAGGGCCTATTCTCCAAGGCGTCGACCTGTTGCCTTCAGTGATGAGGCTTGTACATTGTATACACGTGACACGACAACCCTTCGCCGGATATACGTCACTGATTGTCATCTCAACACCAACGGCTACATAGCTGTTCGTGATTTTAAAAAGCGTTCGCTAAACAAAGACTATAATAGAATTCAATAATGTAAGGCGGATAAAACCGGAAGTAGGTGTAAGGGGCCAGCATCATACCTAGGAAATTCTGAAGGTTAGACGGGCGGGCATTCATATAGGCCTATCTCTTTGTCCGGTAGAATCATATCCGTGAGTTTAGGTCCAGTTTTACAGCAATTATTAAGGGTATTTTACGTACCGTAACCCGTCTGTAATCGTGACTATATAGGAGAAGAAATAGCGCAGTGAAAATGGACCAAACATTTTTATATCTTCCACTCAACAATGATTACATATTTAATACTTGATACATGTATCTGTGTTTTCAAACGGTTTTACACTAATATGTTTTACACAGAATTTTCATCTTGGTATATGTGCACACCTATAAGCTTTTTGAGAGCTGCAAACGAAGTTATGTTAATGTATTTATGTTTGTGTAATAATGTTGTCTAAGTGAGACAATCAAACCGCAACCATGCCAATATATCCAGAGACCATCTGATTCTGAATCACTTATATCACGTCTTTGCACACACACAAAAAAGAGTTAATTTGTGAAATTGACGATGTTACGAAGTGAAGTTACGATGTTAAGGTCTTTCATCCTACTTATATTACATGTAACTGGACCCCATGGGAGATTAGCTGAATACGGGCTATCCAGCCATCTTCCCAGATGGAAAAATACAGTATAAATAAATGAATCAACCAACCAACAAACAAACAAACGAACGAACAAACAACCTTCATTTTCAGTTTGTTAGCCACACCGAGTCTCTTAATTAGGCTTTTTTTTACTGTCAGGCGGTTGCCGTATGCTGTTTTTAATCATTTTCCTTCCTGCCCGTTTCACCCTCGCGAGTCTCATGTGACGTCAAAAACAAAATATAACACTACAACAACATTTCGATGAATGTAACACTTTGTATGCAGAAAATCACGTTGTACAGGATGGGGTGTACGGGCCTTTGGCTGCATGCGTGGGACTCTGTCCATGTTGCGTGCAAACATGTTGGACATACTATAATGATTCATAGGACTGTGAGTGGAGAAGTGTATACGTCGGACCCAAATGATGACGTAAAAGAAGGCATCTACTTGCTTAACACCTCTCCTTTAATGTATTTACCCTTGCACTTCAGCGCTTTGATCCCAGTTTACTTACACATGCTAACTTCACAAAAGTGTGCTGACTTCACAAATGTGTGCTTTTTTAAGGGCATGATATTCCCATTAGAGCTATGCCGTGCTAAATACGATTATTTTCAACATCATGGCATCCAGCTGTGCCCCTTTGTATCCATACATCATGGTGTACAACAATGGAACGTATAATAGCACCCCCCCCCCCCCCCCCCCCACGGAGGTACCGAATTAGCTCCGTCTTGTGTCGTATCATGGGATGTGTATTTTCATATGATATTATTAGACGTACGCTTGAAGGTCAGAATTATTCGACACTATTTTATGTCTTTCAAGTCAGTAAAAATTAACAAATTTATCTGAACATGTATAACACTCACAGTGAACCGCAATCCACTTTGTTGACTGTAGTAGAAGTGTGTATGAAGGTAAAAGTCGTACAGCTACAATGCTTTATGATATTCCACTGTTGTTTATTCCACTGTGCAACAGTGAAAGTGTATACATCCACAATTGTGTGCCCTATTGTCTGAATATAGTGTGGTACGACGTGACTGTCAATGTATTGATAGCCTGCAAAGTGCTTATTGTGATTTGTATGCAACACTGTGTATTATTTTTGGTTATAGAGAGAGAGAGGAAAAAGAAATAACTTTATTAAGAAATGAAAAAGGCTACTTTCACGAATATCCAATACTTGAGATGTATGTGTGCTGTATTTCCGTTTTCATGCATTGTAGACATGGTGTCAAGTACACTTTAAAAAAAAAAGGTTTTTGTCGAGTACTTCCGATAATTAAAAACGGCGATATTTACTGTGTTGTATAATCGCAGGAGTTTTATGAAACAGCGCTTGCTTTTTCCTGTGGGGGGATAATCAACCACCTAAGCGAAATCCATCCACTCGATTTGTTTTGTTTTGTTTTAGTTTCGAATATTGAGCTTGGCTCTGAACTGTGTTCAATCCTATCGTATCATGTGAGATCATTATTAGTATTTTGCTGTGTCTCAGAGTTGATTTGAAATTCAAGTAAAAATGTATTTTGTTAAAGTACACGATGAACTTGAACTTATTTCACCCGAGGAGCTAAGTAAAATGTTTGCTGTCAGAGCCAACTATGAACGTCGGCAGTTAAGATCACGATAAAATGATTTATCAACATAATAAAACATTGAAGAATTATTATTGAGACGATTACGAAAGAAATCTGACGTGCGATGCGATTATGACGTTTGCTCTACATAAATCAGTTTTAGACCAACAAAACATTGTTTATAAAATAATTTTGTAACATTGCGTGGTATCGCGCCATTACCAACATTGCAACATTTATTTTTTTTTAAAGTCATACCCTGTAATTAAGATACATGTATTTACTTCACTTAAATATATAGGACAAAAAGAAAGTGAAAAACAGTGCTTCTGCAAGCACTTCCACAGTGAGTGGTATTGCAACCAGTAATTCTCCTTTGGAATTTATAAAAATTAAAGCTTCCTTGACAAAATACGTCTGAATTAGATAGACATCTTCCTTAATTGTCGATAACAACTGCTCATATTGAGTGTTTGCTTTTCTTTCATGCGTATTAGTGCTATGCAATAAGTTGGTAATGCTAAACAGATGGCATAGTTTTGGTTGGTTGCGGTGGGGCATCAGGTTTCCAACCTTTTTGTGTGTGTGAGATATTGAGAAACCTTTTATGAAGTATGAAAGAGCATACAATTCTGTGAGCAATTTAAAGTTCATTTGATCAAAATCGGTTTTGAAATGGCTGAGATATCCAGAATCGAAGAGGTTCATATAAAAGGTGGGACCCACCTTTAACTAGGACCACTTTGTTTGACTTTATTTTCAGATATTGCAGCCAATATCTCGCCAAAAGTTAAAGCTGAATCCTCATCTCAACCAATGTATGCCCCATCCCAAGCCAAGCCGTATTAATCTAAGTCGCCGCTTTTTGTCATTGCATGTGAGTGTATATACGATATAAATTATGTATTTTGCTGTTCGTGTGAGAAAAGCGTAATGATCAGTGACGTGATTTTGTAATGTTCCTTTTAGATGTGTCTGATCACTTTAATGTGAAAAAATGTTAAAGTTTTTATATGTCATTTTTTATTTTGTTTTTTGAATGTGGTGCTCTCCTAATCGAATTTTATGTATTGCTATTTAGCTGCAAACGGAAATAGTAATGCGTCCGCAAGGAGCTTCAGTTCTTTCACTCGCCATCCGCTATGTACAATATTTATCAGTTGTGACAGTGGAACAATAAAGCCAATGATAATTTATGAGATGCAACTCAACTCACGAAACAAAATGTGCGCAGTTTCTTGTGAATATTTTTGATGGTGTCACCGTTGTATTCAATATGTATGTCTGCTGACACTGGCAAGGGATGCCCGTGAGATGCTGTTTTGAATGTGGATTTCAGATGGAAAATGTCAAATGTGAGCGAGAAAAGTATATGTATACACAATGGCTGAGATTGAAAAAAAAACCCCACATTATAATAAGTTAGATTACTTGAGCAGAAACCTCACTTAAGGCATACCATGATGATATAAATTCAATTCATCTGACATTACAAATACACTGTATACACACCTACACACTGCACATGGATGTTGAATTCCCAATGCAAACATCAAAAACTAGATTCATAGTTGTCATCACTGTGTTTTGTGTTTTGGTTTGATTATCAAGGAAAGTTTAATACAACCGAATTTTGATAAAACGAAATAAAAGCTCCAGTCTTGGGGATTCCGTGTAAGTTGTAACGGGAGTGTAAGTTGCGCCCAGCACATCTGGCTATAGGAATACATAATACTTGTCATGTAGGCCTATTATGACACCGCTTGATAGATGTGTAATTTTTCATTAACCAGGGCGGTTAAAATTCAGCCCAATTCTTCCACATATTGATATTGATCTTAATTTATAAAAGTCAGCATGATAAGTAAGATATAAATTTCGATGTATCGTATCATTTTGATTCATCCAGGTATTATCATATCAACACGTAATTATATCTATTAAGAAAATCACGGGGGGGGGGGGGTGGATTTCGACACAACCTTTAACCAACATGAAAGTGGGTGATCAGGGAAGTTATTCGACGTCGGAACATTGCAAGGAGTACACATCACTCATTCACCCATCCTGTGTGAATGCTCTCCAACCAGTCAGAGCTGAAGAAGTGACTCGGACGAGGTACGATAATACTCCCCGTGATTCTCACATCGTTTATTCCAGTCGAACATATTTAATGACGTATTGGTTTTAATTAGTTTCGAACACAAACATGATTTTTTTTTTTCAAATTTCGCGTTTCACATGATTTGGCTCACAAAACATGCAAATTATTTGTGGCGACGACGTCATCATACAAGTCTTCTACTGTGACTGGCAGACAAGTCCTCAAAAAAAAAAAAAAGCTTTTGCATAGAATAAAAGAGAACATAGCTTGTATTTTTCTTCAGATTGTTGCAAAGTTGGGAGCAATAATATCGAACCATGAGGATTTATTTACTTACTTTTACTTCATTTATCATTATTATATATATTATATATGTATATATATATATATATATATATATATATATATATATATATTTTTTTTTTTTTTTTTTTTTTTTGGGGGGGGGGGGGGGGAAGGAGTCGTATAAAGGAGCTAAATCATAGACCAGAAGTCACTTTTGTAACGCTTTATATCAATATGCAAACCAACGGGAAAATAATGGGCGATGGTGTGACCACCTCATCCGAGTCATTTTACATAGTACTTATCGTGGTTGGGGCCTTCATCACTAGCCGTGGTCACACTGGCAAAATTTCGCGAAGTTTATAAAGTTCGAGAAGTTTTTGTTTTCGAAGATTTGCCAGTGCGACCGGGGCTTGCTATTTACTTCCTGACAGCACGTGAAACCTCAACATTTCATAACTTTCTTATACTCATAATGTGAAATCCATTTAACTTCTACCCTTCGGATGTATCAAAGACTTAATTAACTACAGAATGATAACTTAAAAAAAAAAGTAGTATCTCGCCATAATGAAAACGTACTATTTTTTTCTTGTTGAGGATTGGCCACAGATTTACATGTGGTCGAGGAAACTCGTGAGATAAAGAGATATACACTGTATATGGGACTTGGAAATCTGTTATGCATGGGGAATTTTCTTGCGCCAGTAGCTATGAAAAACAGAGAACAACAATTGTTTTATATAAGCCTATCTGATATCTCAAATGTCATATTAACCGGTTTTCCTTGAAAGTACATTTTCCTTGCTGAGTTAAATGACTCTAGACATCCTCAAAGTATTCGATGACACCATGTAATTAGGAAGGGGAAAAAAATAAGACAAAAAGAACCATGTGGAGGTATCGGGGATCGAACCCGAGGCCTCTCGCATGCAAAGCGAGCGCTCTACCACTGAGCTATACCCCCTGATGCTGTGAGTGGGAGATGCGTTTCATATTAGACGAAGGGGGGTGGGGGTGAGATTGTGCACTATGCACTGTGACCACTTCATGCGCACTATGCAGTATAGATAAATTAATAAATGACTACACACACACATACATATTACTATATATATATATATATATATATATATATATATATATATATATATATATATATATATATATATATATATATATGTATATATATATATATATATATGTATATATACATATATATATATATATATATATATATATATATATATATATATATATACATACATACATATCATCCAACTACACAAATATTTTGAGAGCAATAAGGAAATTTCTGCTCGTGTTGAGAAAAGTACGTATGTAATTAGTAGAGTATCATGTCAAAGCAATGTATGAAAGACAACTAGTACCTCTTATTGACATTACAAAGACCTTGACAATTTAGTGAACCGATGTATCAACAAAATGCAACGTTGAAATGTTCTTCAGGACTTTATATTTAACCTCCAAATGGTTTTATCAAAACAAAAATAAATTCGGAAGGGGTGCAATGACGCGTAGATATTTTGAACACCATGTAATTAGGAAGAGGAAAAAATAAGACAAAAAGAACCATGTGGAGGTATCGGGGATCGAACCCGAGGCCTCTCGCATGCAAAGCGAGCGCTCTACCACTGAGCTATACCCCCTTGATGCTAGACGTCGGAGATGCGTTTCATTTCATAGTAGACGGGGGGGGGGGGTGCACTGTGAGCACTTCATTTGTATTGTGCAGTATAAATGAATAGATAAATATATCATCCAACATATACAAATATATTTGAGAGCAATGAGAAAAGTATGTACATTGTACGTAGTATTATTAGTATATACATGTATAGAGCCAACATGTCATTATATCACAGCAATGTATGGAAGACAACTCAAGTGCCTCTTCATTATTGACATCACAAAGACCTTGACAATTTGAACCGACGTATCAACAAAATTCAAAGTTGAAATGTTCAGAAGGACATTTATTTATTTTTAACCCCCGAAGGGTTTAACAAAACCAAAATAAAGTCGGAAGGGGTGCAATGACGCGTGGTTATTTGAACACCATGTTCAATTTTTAAAAGCGGAAAGAGACAGCGGTGCACACGTGGTAAAAGAAATAAAGGAGTACCCGAGACAAAATAAGATTGAATGAGGGGGAAATGACAGTTTCACCCGAGGAAGTTGTCTGGAAACCTTACGTTTGTTGATTCAAAGTTTTGGAAAGTTAGTTATACGAGCAGTCCGGATTACCTTTTGCATGTACACTCTATCACCTTGTTCATACATTGTTCCTTAATCGACTTATCAATCGATCAATAACTAAGTTTTTATTTGGTCAATAAGTCAATCAAATCATTTTTGTTACGACAGGAATCTCTTTTTACGTCAGTATATCTATCTATCTATCGACTGATCGATCGATCTATCTGGTCTGTCTGTCTATCTATGCATCTAATTTTCTATATACGGTAGATAGAAAGATAGAATAGATCAATAATTCATGTATCAAAATGATATACAAGGTCGTATCGCGTAACCTGTACCTTTGATTGCATAACTCCGTCATTCTCATTCCTCTGAGCTTTCAAGGAATCGGCATTGAAATTATTTCTGAAAAGTGTTTCAGAGTTCCATTTTACTGGCTGGAAAACACATTCAGTGTTTTCTGTGTCATGCACAAAATAATATAATGATAACAAATATTGTGATGGAAATATTTTGAACAGGATACAGCCCCTGCCCACATAGCTCGTTTTTCTCAACATCTCATGCAATTCGTATGATTACTATAAGTTCATTTACTTGTTTGTACGGCCCACTATAACCATTGTGTGGACATGGCAAATCATGGGGGGGGGGGGGGGGGGGCTAATGAGATCTGATGGGGGAAAATGGCGTAGACAATCATCTTGCGGATTATTTAGATCTATACCTTTGCGAACGGAAACAGAACACTGCAGTTGGTGCAGGTATATAGAACTTATCAGCTCATGGCCATTGCTGGTTTAGGGCCTAAAATGATTATTATGTAAGGAACAAGAGCGTTTTCAATAGCATCAGTCTTCGTCTATGACACGTCATTGAGCTAAGTTTATCTTCGATCCTGACGGACAGAGTGACTCCTTGGTACCCAGTCAAGGCAGTCTATGCCCACAAATTATTTTTCGATATTTTCTTTCGTCTTGCATTGCTGACTGTGGCCCTCTTGCCGCACACTCCTGTATAGGTACAATTTTTATAACATAAATCGTCACAATACTGAGTAGTGCTCTTCGTTGACGTAGAGATGACCTGTGTAAGGAAATATTGCGACGCCCCCGGTTCGGTTGTTGAAACCGCCGACTCACATCATTATGTAGGTTTCTTTTTTCCATCATATATATTTTTTTAAGACCTCGGGCCCTTTCAAATTGGATGTAGATGAGATTTTTAGTCCATTTCCCATCGAGATCGTCAAGCTGGTTTGTAAAGAGGACAACCAGCAATCCCCAAGTCCACGTGAGCAACATTCTCTTCCGCGGAGTGGGCGGCGCACACAAGGCCCAAGGGATTAATGGTGGAATCCACTCCACATTCAATATGACTTAGATTAATTAAACGCACACATACAAACACGCACACACCCACACACACACACACACATAACTGATGAATAAAGGCCGCATACACATTGGATGTCTTTTGTTAGTCACATTAATATCACAGATGTAAGTTATGCTGAGTCGAGAAGAAGGTGCATTCCAATGCCTTTTGTTAAACATTTCAGTACTTTAGCAATGATTGACAGACGATGTCATCTCAAGAATATTGGTTTGGAAGGATTTTTTGTGGGCGTTCCCAAGTAATATGAAGAAAAATAGAATTAAAAAATCGTTAAAAATATATGGAATGGTTCTAGATATTCATTTTACCGCAAAAGTGATGTTGAGGGTATCATAAATCAACACAAATCAGCACGCATTTGGATTTCAGGGCCCCTTTAAGCCACCAGCCCAAACGACAAGCCCCACCTAGAGTGACGGTTCTTCGCTTTTGACCGTCTGCCTTATGATAACGATAAAGGGAAATGAAGCCCAAATGAATAGCCAAGCTTAATATTGTGGACTGAGGGAATGTGTAACAATATCAATAGAACACATTAGCGAAATTTGAGGAAAATCGGATAACCCATTGAAAAGTGACGACTTTTAAAGTTTCGGTGCCGCCATCGTTGGATTGAAAGACTCCCACAATTTATGACGTCACGCACAGACAGAGATATGAAGAAGATAATAAAAAGAGAATTCAACATATTTTCACGTTTGATGAAAGAGCGCGTAACTTACGTCACCTACCTGTTTCAGCTAACATGCAGGGGGATGATATTTCCCTTAACAGATGTCGGGAGCAAGTCGAAGGAACATGTATACTTTTCAAACTTATATACTTTACTTATACTTTTCATTTGTGACCCCTCTTTATTATTTTCTTTAAGCTATATCCGTGTCAATGCGTGATGTCACGAACTGTGGTAGTCGTTTCATCCAGCAATGGTAGCACCAAAACTTTTGACATTCTTACCTTTTTCTTGTCTGATTTTCCTCAAGCTTCGCTGATGTGTTCTACTACTATATTGCTGAATTCACTAGATCTTAATGTATATTTGAGTTTCAGTTGTGAGGGTCTTTAAATAGGACGACAGAACTCTTCATACAACATAGCCAAGTTCCCATTTAACAATGTTTGATGACCCCGAAGATAGTGCATGCGAAGGTGGGAACCTTGAATAAGTCATCCTCCGTGTATATCACGCACCCAGATACACGAATGTCTATCATGTTTTCGTGCTGTAACGGACGACTTCTGAAACTATATTGGGCTGCCCTTCATATGCTCATTTCATGTTTTCTCGTGCAACCTTAAAAAAAATTGTTGTACAGGATGTGGCAATTCTTCCGCAGTTGCAGCACACGCCTGTGACTTTATGTTTTGTGTGTGCATGTTTCATGAATTTGCGGTTTACGTCAAAAGTGAGCAAAGCCACACGTTCACAAAATACACATCATCGAGGTAGGCAACAGACGGAGAATGCGCATCACTTTGAAGGTTAAAAAGTGACGGTCGACGTATTTACGTCAACTGCCAAAAAAAAAGGAAGAAAACAAATACAACGCTACGACAATACTGTGCAGTATCTCTGAAAATTCCTTTAATTTATCTTTGGTGCATGTGATCTTTTTTAGTAATGTTATCATTATTGTTATTATTATCATCATTATTATTATTTTTTTTATTATTAATTTATTATTATTATTATTATCATTATTATTATTATTATTATTATTATTATTATTATTATTATTTATTATTATTGTTATTATTATTATTATTATTATTATCATTATTATTATCATTATTATTATTATTATTATTATTATTATTATTATTATTATTATTATTATCATTATTATTATTATTATTATTATTATTATTATTATTATTGTCATTATTATTATCATTATTATCATCATCATCATTATTATTTTGTGGAAGCGTTGCCAACGCAAGATCCCAGCTGAACTCGCATCTCGGACACGGATATCGTGATCTTCTAGGGCCGATATGATGGAGTTTCCCCGCTCTGTCTTGAATTCGCGGAATGCCATCGATGGCACAAAGCAATAGCCTGTGATGACGATAACAGATGCTCGGCCAACATCCCCCATGTTGCTATGGAAACGACGGCTGTTCGCCCTCACTGAGCAGTGCTCTTAAGACATATTGGAGTACTCCCGCCAGACAGAGGTGGAGTCGGTGAACACCTCCAGACAACACCATCACCTACTGTGATTGTCGGCGCATCTTTCTTCAGCTTTCAACAGCACCGATAGTGCCCTTTATCGCTCTGCTTGGTTATTTGCACTGTCTTCTTCGGCGATGTCACAGTTTGTTTTTCTCTGCGGAGAATGCCCCGTAAAGCGGGCAGGGAACCCTCTGTCTAGCTCGAGCTCCTTTGAGTCTCCCTGGTGAGAGATTGAAGCTTCATCACCATCGCATGTCAGACCCGACCCGCCTCACTAATGGACGATCTGCGTCGCCATGCGCGCCTTGAACTTTGTGCCGCCTCGCGTTCTTCAAAGGCGAAGTCCACCAACCGAAATGACGCAGTGGTTTTTCCTACACTCTCCTTTCTTCTTTAAATGTTACAAGTTTATTTGTTTACAATATTTTCCGTGAATGCATCATTTCTCCCCAATGCGCACTGCTTCACACCTTCACGAAAAATATTCAAAACATGTAGGTGCCTATTATTCACACTATCTCCACCATCAGTGGAAACAAGAAGGAAAACTCCACTCAACATTCTGAGAGTTTCTCTTCTTCTATCTAGCTGTTCTCTTTTCTCTGTGTTGTCTCCTCTCGGCGACAAGTTTGTGCCTCGTATTCATGATTATCTTTTTTATGTTGAAATCTCGGTTTTCTGTGCTCTCACGTATATGCTGACATTTATTATTCTTCCTTTTAAATTAATCGTATAAACATAATAACTGACAAAGTGTCAGAAAAGTTCGTTATACCAAGCAGTATCGTCACAAAAATGAACACCTTGCCCGATCTCTTGCATCCCTCCCCCCTACGCCCTTCCTACCCCTCTTTCAGCCCTCCATCAATCTCTCCCTCTCGCATCCTCTCTCTCCCTTTGGTCGTACACTGTATATTGTTTATTCTTTCATCGACGAATCCAGGGACATAAAGGAAACCAGTCATAGATTCCGATCTTTAACGAAGCTGCGTCTTCATTAGTCATTCTGCCTTGATACCATTGATAATGACAAATTAATGGACATAATTATCAAGTTGTTCGTACACAGAACACTACTGAGGAGTCTCCACAGGAACCATATGGGCGACGCCGATAAGGAAGTACAAATAATATTTTTCCTTTATGACAAACAGTATACTTTCTTGGAACTGTCGACCACATCTTCGATTTTTTAATACGTGCGGAGGGTGTGTTCCTGTATGCTGCACGGGTGCGTGTCTTTTCTACGATGAGTTAAAGGAACTATATGAGATGAAAATGGATGTTGACTTGAATTGATTTATGACGCCCTCCCGGGATACCCTGCTCTTCACTTATGTGGCCAAAAGAATATCTGAATATGTGCTATATATTTTATAATATTTCTACTATTCATCTTCAGATTACTTTGATACGCCCACAAACAACCTTCCATCCCAAGATTCTGCTAGTGACGTCATTTGTCAATCACTGCTAAGATACTGAAGTGATTAAGATTAAAGGACATTGGAATGCACCTTCCCCTTGACCGAGCATAACTCACATGTTTCCCTGCAGAGTCGACTTTTGTTAATCATATAAGTAACATGGAAACATGTAGCTAAGGAATCTGAAGAAAAATAGAATTACGTTTATATTGTATTACTATGAAATATATATTAATTTAGCTACATAAGTGATGTTGAGGGCATCATGAATCAAAACAAGTCAACATGCATTTACATTATGTAGTCTTTAATATGTAATTCCTTCAAATGCAAGGCTGCCAATGTTCAGGCTGCCAGTGTTCACACGTTACCGCGGGGGGGGGGGGGGGGGGAGGAGGGGAGATTCCAAAGAGCTAATGGATATGGTGTTTGTGTTGCATGCATCACGCAAGGCAAAAAGAAGACTAATCTGGTATCACGGAGGATGTCATTCATATTCCCTTGCAAGGACACAAAGATATACTTGGGAGTTTTCAAGGGGCCTGCTGGAGAAGAATCAAAAAGACTTGGCCAGCTCTGGTGATGGAGAATTCCCAATGCACCCTGAAACAGACTGCCAGCAACCAAATCGGGGAAAAACAGTTTTATTGGCAGTGAAGATATGTCAAATACCAACCAAATCGGGGAAAAACAGTTTTATTGGCAGTGAAGATATGTCCAATACCATACACATACCTGTTTTTTCTCTGTGTTTGTTTGTTTGTGTGTGTGTGTGTGTGTGTGTGTGTGTGTGTGTGTGTGTGTGTGTGTGTGTGCAATGTAAAAGCATGTTGACTTGTGTTGACTTATGATACCCTGATCATCACTTATGAGGCCAAAAGAATATATCTAAATGTGTGATATATATTCTATAATATCTTTTTCTATTATTCTTCAGATTACTTGGATACACCCACCCACAAAACACACGCATACACACACAAACACACACATACATACACTTCTAAACCAAGAGGCTGTTAATGAGATTATCTGTCAATTACTGCTAAGGTATGACGTAATTAACAAAAAAATGCACCTTCGCCTAGACTAAGCATAACTTGCATGTTTTTAAACAATGCCTTTTGTTAATCATATTACTGACATGGAGTCGTGCAAGTTAGAGTGTTATAAATCGACAGAAGTCAACATTTTGTTATATTCTTGTATGAAAAAGGAATGCAGACATCAAATCAAATCAATTCTAATCATATCAAGCAAACACGCATTTGCATTGCATAGGTCTAAGCTTTTCAGTTAAACTATATCCTTTGAAGGTTTATGGTCTCTTAACTGAATGTATCCCCCCATAGTCTCAAAATACAGAAATATGAAACGGACAGTGAAAGTAGAACTCATGATTAATCCCCAGGGGTCTCAAAAAACCTCATCAAAGACTTTCCCTGGAGGGCATCAGTCTATGATTAAATGGTCTTCTGTTTTAAAGGAACTGTAAAGTACTGGTTGAGGTAGGGATTCATGTTTTGAACATTCCTAAGTGAGATAATGAAAAGCCTCTTATGAAATATGAAAGAGAATGTCATTTTAACAAGGATTCAACATTTATTTGATGAAAATTGGTTTTCAAATGGCTGAGATATCCCCAAAAAGTGCTAATAATAAAAGGCGACATGCCACAACTTTATTAGGATCTCTTTGTTTCACTTTGTTTTTGGATATCTCAGCCATTTCAAAACCGATTTTCATCGAATAAACTTTTGCTACCCCTTAGAACTGCATGTTCTTTTACATCTCATAGAGTGGTTTCTGAATATCTCGCAAAACATTAAAAGCTAAATCTACACCTCGACCAGAACTGTACACACCCTTTAAAGGTCCTTGTATGACTCCATCACAGTAATCAGAATAGATTAATACAATAATAAACCATCACGCACGGAAGGCAAAGGCTAAACTCAGACAATACTCCTGAAGATTTCTGACAAAGTATGAGTATCTCTCTGATCGACTTTATTTACGCCTCCACAAAATGTATCACTCATTTGTTTCCTCGCCCTTGTCTGGCTGCAGGGAAGGACAAAGAGAGAGAGAGAGAAAAAAAAATGTATAAATACATTATTAGCATTTAACAAACAGCGTACCATAAATTATCCCATCAACTGGGATGATGCAATTGCAACCTAGCTTCCGGGGTATGGAATACAACACACTCCTCCTGCAGGTGGACACATGGGTGCCAAATCTGATCACGAGATATATGCGAGATCACATCTCTCTCTCTTTTCCCTCAGATTTGGACTGTATCTTGTGTTCAAGGGTTATCTTGAATGAAACAGACTCAAGCCTAACACAAAACTGACAAGACTATGGACAATCTGTATGACAGACAACTACTGGGACAAACTGCTTTACACGGTTGAACAGAAACAGAGTCCATGCTATTACAGTCGATCCCGTACCCTTTGACAGTGAAGTCTTAAATAGTCGATGAAAAGATTGTGCATATTGCATGGTAAAAGAAATAAAACAAGTTCAATTTTTGTTACAGTCAGAAAGACATGGTGGCTATCAGAAATCCGTTAATTGACATTTATGTTATGGGGATCAATCACCAACAAGGTACGTACAATGTTTGTTTTGACAAGTATCACTCATTTTCACTTTTTCGGTCAGTAACCCAGAGGGTGATGTTATTGTCATAAAAAAGTGGCTCCACGATGCCTTCCACGTAGCTGTAATCCCGGAGGTAATAATAAATCAAATTGCCTATTGCCACAGATTACTCAGACTGTTATGTAATTATTTCCCCTGGTCCAGGGGCCCATTGCATGCAGAGGTTTGCAGTAATTGCAAGCTGCAATAAGTGCAGAATTGCTAGTGCAGCAAGCCAGAAACGAACCAACGTGATGTAGGTACTTTAGTTTTTATTGTGACAACTGCAATTGCTGCAAACTTCCAATCACTGTCTAAAGTCTTTGTACAAAACGGATCCTAGCTGTGAGAGACAAGTTACCTTGACAACATTTTTTTTTACATAATTTTGCTTATTTTCTATTCATTTTTCAGACATAAATCAACCCCATTAAGTTGCCTATAATGCTTAAAAGAATACTGACTGAAAGTTCATATGTGTCATCTTATCCAGTACCAGACCTCCCAACCTATCTGACTGAAAAATAGGGATGATTTGATTCGAAAGTAGGAAAGAAAGAGCAGTTCCCACAGGAGTGTATAGTAAAAATTACCACGAAAAATAAGAAATGTCTATTGAAAAAAGAGCTGGGAATGGTGAAAACTCGGATTCTTTCCTACAAATTCACAAAGGTTTGGAGGTCTGCAGTACTCAAGTATCTCTGCAACAATGTCTCATAATCCTTGCCATTATGCCTGTAACTTTTAGTGCACAAGATATGGAGCTATGAAAATCAGAATCTACCTTGCTTCAGACCCATGAACAGTTCAGAAATGCAGCTTTTTGTGAAGCAAATCATCAGTAACTGTATGCGTACCTGACAAATTACAAACTTGGAACAGCTGTATCATAAAACACTCGTTAACATAGACATACATTATACAACAAACTATTTTAGATAAAATAGAATCCCTCAAATATAGGCATATCCAATAAAGTGCATTCAAATAGAATAAATATCTACACTGACACTATCAACCATTGCAACACATATTTCTGAATACCATCCGCTTACATCTTCTGAGCTCAACAGGAATTCCTGGAAATGACACAAACACAAACAAACAAACAAACAAACAAACAAACAAACGGTTGTGCAGACAACAGTGGACAAACCGTGTCTTCAAGAAGACGCTATGCATCATGAATATTCAAAATGACATTACCACAGCAATCATATTGGTAACGCGGTATGCCAGACTCGGTGAAAGCCGAGTACATACCGACATTGCTACATTTCACTGGTAACATACACACATTATTCAGTATTTTGCAAGACAACTACACAACAATACAAGAAAGTAAGTCGTACTATTGATGTGAAACGTCACGCAGAAGACGTTTTCGACTACCACTCCGTCTCATCTTTCTCTACACAGGCAATCAACACAGCAAGATGACATTTCGTTGGCAAAAGAAGACATAGGTACTTATTGGAAAACATTTATAGCACAAACATGCATGCAATTTGCCACGTAACGACAGTATACAAATGACGCACAGGTCTGAGTGCGTCAGTCGGAATTGTGTGCATAAGGTTACTATGGAATGCTTAACCCATGAGGCGAAGCCGAGTGGGTTTAGGCTAAATTCCATAGTTACCGCATGCACACTATATTCCGACTGACGCACGAAAAGACATGTGCGTCATTTGATTTATAGAATGGGTAATTTTCTTGTCAAAAACCCAGTTTTCTATCGTGTTACCCGATGACAAAATTACTGGATGCATTTCCTTTTGACTTGCCGTAAAGGGCATGCATACCCATACTTACCGTTTTTACTGGATGCATGGCCAGCCATGCATCAGTTTTTACTGGATGCATGGCCAAGCTGAGTGCGCGAACGCTTGCTTTAGTGCGCGAACCTTTGTTACAAGTACGCGTACTATTGCTAAGTGCGCCATAACATGTTTACCACTGTGACTCGGCGTGCGGCCAGTAAAAATGAACACATAGCTCTCGACCAATCAGATCGCAGGATTCTCGCTACCCATTCTATAATAAGGAACGTGGCATGTGGTTAAGAGGCCCAGCTGGGTATTGCAAGAATACCTCCCATTCATTGTGCCAGATTTGAATCAATGCCAAACTTAATCCTCTGCTACAGATTGGCAAATACAGCATGAAATCAAAGCTTAACAAACTTTGTAGGTAAATTAACAAAAAAAAAAAAAAAAACCCTAGACAAAACAAAACAAAACAAACAAGCCCACGCATAATGCGAATATGGAATTTGGCAAGCTTTTACTTTGTTTTATGTTTTTTTTTTTTTAATGAATCATTAATTTGTTGTTTTCAAATAACTACAAGGGCCTATACATGTAGGTCCGGGAAGACGTAAATTAACGCAAATGAATTACTGATAAACAATTAGTTAATAACACAACCAATAAAATCCTGTATTTTGATAGAACGAACATTTAAAAACATACGGTTGTAATCTGAGATATTCTCTCTGCAGAAGTGAATCTTTTCACCTCAGTTTTGACTACTGTCTGAAATCTGGACTGCTGGGGCACGAAGAGTCCTGCTCTTGGAAAGCAATTCATCAATTTCCTTTTCTTCATTAACCCACTGAGGATGAGCTTATTATGATTTATAAAATGGGTTCAAGAATGTAGCCAATTGGAAGCGCTGAAATGAGTCACTTGTGCGTGCATTAATTTCTCACTAACATCCACGGCCTGACTCACAATGTTTACACTAGCAGTGCGCACTCAATCAGTTGTTACAAATGCATCGCGCGCTACTATACGCGCTGTCAATCCTGTAAACAACTTCTAGCTCAGGCTGCCAGCCAGCCTTTCTTGTGGATACATGTGGCGTACGTATACTCTTATACGTACATGCTCACAGTACTTTAATGTGCGGGATTTCCGAGTGCGACGTGCGGAATATGTTTGGGACGAACATCTTCGGACATCTTGACTTTTTGACTTGAGCTAGTGCTACATGTAGCTGACTGGTATTGACCCACACATGTACATGAAAAATGCTGTTAGTTTTCGACCCATTTTATAAAATAAATGATGCACAGGATTATTTCGTGGCGTTAGTGGAGATGCAGCTCACTCTCGGGTATTTACAATGTAGTGCAACATGCACTCGGCTTCGCCTCGTGCATGTTTCACAATTGTAAATACCCTCGAGTTGGCTACATCTCCACTAACGCACTATATCCTGTGCATCATTTGTATAATAACACACATTTCCCATATACACTTTCCCCGAGTATACTTGGGACTAGTCTTCATTGGGTTAACGGCTATTGCAAGAGGGCTTATGACAAAATAATGGCAGTGCCGTATGTATGTATTACTGCACAACCCATCCTGGAGAATATATCATGAAACAAACATCATAATACAAATGATGCACAGGTCTGAGTGCATCAGTAGGAATTGTGTGCATAAGGGAAACTATGGAATGCTTAACCCACGAGGCGAAGTGGGTTCAGACGAAATTCCATAGTCACTGCATGCACACAATTCCTGTTGATGCATGGGAAGACATGTACATTATTTGTTTCATAGTACGGTGACAAATTTTGCCTGAAATCTATTGTCTTATCGTAATTCTGACAATTTGCAAATCTCTCTTTCCGGCTTGCCATAGATGAAACCACGCATCAGTTTTTACTGATGCATGGTAACGATGCATAGCAAGCCATCTCTTGTCAAGTGCATGAATGCTTGCCAAGTGTGTGAACCCGGCCTACTTCTTGTTACTGTAAACAGCAAGCCATCTCTAGATACGTGCGCGAACTCTTTGGTACAACTACGCGTGACAACATGCTTGCTGCATCTATCGCCAGTGATGAAGTGTGCTGTCAGTAAAAAGATTGACACATGGCTCTCAACCAATAAAACTGCAGGATTCTCTCTACACGTTCTGCAAAATAGTTTATATATATATATATATATATATATATACATATATATATATATATATCACATTCTGCCTCGCTGTTATGGTGTGCATTCTAAAACTCCACTACACTGAATGGATGTGATCCACACCTTTACTCGATATACTTCAGGGTCACTGCCACAGAAGCTGCTGTCATGAACAGGTGACTACCTGAGCACGAGAGTTGACTCGAAGGGTGACACACTATTCACGCAATGTCACTCTGGCACATGTTTTTTCCAATGCACACATTTGGCTGCCAAAAAGGATCGTGTGGCCGGTTGACAGTGGGGTGCGACGGAATTAACAAGCGGCTATTTTTAGGATGCCGTGGTTGGAGAGGAGTCACGGCCTCGCATGCATCCTTGTGGAACTTGAATGTTGAGGCTGAGAAAGGGTAAGTGACTCTCAACTGACTGTGGAACATGCGCAAACCGAGGCCAGTTTGTATGTGCGTGTGTGGTAAAGAATTTTTGCATGGACAACTCATATAAATTATGACAAAACTCTGCAGTGGTAAATGACAAAGGGCAAATGAACAAATGTCCTGCCCTTACTCACTTTTGGCGCTAACTCCTCGTTCCTGTAAGGTAATTCCACGCACCATTTAACGACTAATGACAGGATCGCCATGTATCATGTGAAAGTGACACTTTAAGGGGTCAGACTGCAATGAAATGACTGGTCTGAATTGTGGGACATGCATATTCTATGAGACATCTCCTACCCAAGTTGCAAAATCTGGTGTGATCTGATGCAGGAATTGTCTAAGAATATCGGGCAGAAGTCAACAGTATTGAGTTAGTTTCACACACAGAGTCATCAACCTGTGATAGTAGCTTTAAGATCACTTGATACGCTGCCAACACAAGACCGATCTTTGACTATGCTACTTGCACGCTATTAGTTAATTCCGTTAACGTGGCAAGGCGAGAATGATACCTACTTCACCCACCCACATGTCTATTTAACTAATCCCAGAGTCACATCGAGACCCACGAACTGCTGTTGGGATTGACAGAAGCAGATGTGAGAGTTCCTGCCTCTCAGTTAGACTCCACAGAAAAATCAGCTCATTTTCAGTTTGCCGAAGTTAACATGGCGGGGCCAAAATGTGGCGTTACCAGCAAACTACACGTGTACCTTCAAGCTGAACATGCTTCCAGCGTGAAATACAAACTTTTGAATTCTCAGAAAATAAACTGCATACTGTGCAACGACAACAAAAGAAAGCAACAACAAACATCATTTAGTAGGGAGCTGCACAGCACTTTTCTGACTTTTCAAACTGACATGATTGCCTGCCAGAAGTAGAGAGATGATTCTTACACCTCGTATATTACAGGTGTTTCACTCTACAATGCTCCAAAGCTTGGTAATGTTAAATGATAACAAAAAAAAAAAAAAAAAATAGATTAAATTATCAATTATTAAAGAATTTGGAGCACTCTCAAACTTTGCCCAATGGTCAAATCCACTTCAAGCAAGCAAATCAAGTCTCTTGGGCACAATGAATGTGTTTCGTCCCCACAGACATTTCAATTTTAAAATCTTCAAACATATAATTAAACTTTTGCTTATTTTACAAAGAAGTGTTTCACTTTGCACATATTTGAGCTGTAGAGAAGGAGAGACCCGCAGGGCAGAGGGTTTAGCTCTACTCGGAGAGCTTGGAGTAGCTCGGGGGGCTGAATCGACGTCTCAAGAACTTGAGGATGTAGAGAGGCACGTTGCTGACCAGCGTGATGACGATGACCTTCCACCAAAACGCCCACGTCGTGATGAAGTCACGATCTGGAGGATGAAATTGTACATGACAACATCAGAATTTTCATTACACAGTTCTTGAACAGTCAATGTGAATACTCAGAAAGTGAGTTGATGATGTCATCACCTCTCAACTAGCCATGTAGTTAGTACTAAATATCTTCAAATTTCATTCTTTTTTTCTTCACATCCAATTATGCCCCAATTTAAAATCCTCTTACATCTTAAACCGATCATTATTCTGAAGTTATTCAGCCAGGTATAACATTATGTCTACACTTTCATAGCAGAAGAATTGTATTTTTGCCATTTTTTTTTTTTTTTTTTTTGTATACGAACTACAAAAAAAAAATGGTGAGGTGATGATATCATCAGGTCACTGTTAGGTAGAAATTAGTGAATCTTTAAAATTTCATAACTTCCTTATTTTCAGAGCTGGTTTGATAAAATTTTCACAGTTTTCACAAGCTTGCAAACTTTTACTCATTCTTTTCAGTCTAAGTTGTAAAATTCCCCTCAAAATATAAAAGTTGCGTCCCATTGCAGAGACAAATCATAGATGCTTTCACGAACCAAAGTAGGATGTGAAGATGAACATGGAGGCGATGTAGACGATGATGCTGAGGATCTCCGAGATGACCATCGTCCAGTGCCACGTCCGAATGGTCAGCGCCACCATGAGCAGCTCGGTGATGATGAGCGCCGTGAAGGTGATGGAGATGATGTGCAGGAACTCGCCCTCGAACAGCCAGAGGGCGCCGTACATGATGATGCCACCCTGATACACGCTGATCAGGATCCAGATGAAGAACATCTTGTATGACAGCTCTCGGCCCTGCCGAAGGAGGGACGGTGAGAATGTAGGCACAAAATATCCAGCCGTGCATTTCAGAATATTACATCATAAGGAGTAGTGAAAGAAAAAGAGATAAGGGACAAGGGTCTTTTTTTATGCAATCAGAAGGGGCATTACTTTCTCATTTCTGGATGAATACAAGAACATTCCCTACAGTTTGTTATTCTAATATCTCCAGAATTTTGTGCCGTTCTGAGGTACTGTACACAGCATACATCTAGTGAGTCTAATTTTTTGCAAATTGGGACCTCCCAACACTTCTTGTGAGTGGTTAAATTTGCAGTCATGGAGTACAGCAATGGATGGAGAAATGTACACGTACACGCCACATTCATGTTGGGATCAGAATTAATATTTACGCATGTTTTAAAATTCGAGCAAATAAAGACCTCGCAAAACAAATGGCATATACAGTAAGTGAAAGTTTGTTATGTTGAAATACAGTATATAAGAGATACAGGCAGTAAATCTGACATCTCTCCCTCCCTAATTTCCTTTCATCAAAATGTTTGCAAGGTGAACTTAGTGTCTGCATTACGATGCCATATTTTATGCATCAAAATGCAGAGAAGGGTGCATAATGATAGCCTCACGTCAGGTCAGCTTCAATAACCTCTTACCAAATCTTATCTGGTTGCCCATGCGCAGCTTTTCTGGAAAATATTCTAGCACCCCTTGGGGCAGAGTTTGGATCTGTCTGGGAAACAAGAAGTCAGACCCACCTTTTGTAAGTCTTTGTAGAGCTCAGGATACCGCATCGCCGTTTCCGGTGGAACGTCTTGGTCCAGGACGAGCAGAAATACGGGAAACATGGTGTATGCCGTCACGTAACTGTGCATGGAGTAAATACACATGGCGAAATCTAAATTAGGTTTAGGTCGTACAATGATACCAGTTTCTGAGTCTACAGAACTCACCCAAAGAAAACATTAAAACAATAGCTCCTCTTGTAGAAATAGCAGTCTTCAATTGTCATTTAATGTGATATAAAATTTCTTCACCTCCTGACAGCTGGGAGATACCTCATGAATCCACAGAATATGGCAGAACTCAAAGGTAGGGGTCTCTTCGTGACATCAAAATGGGCAAAGAAAGTTTTAGTGTTTTATCTGTTGACATGAAACTAGGACCAAAATACAGCCGTGCAAATTTTTTTCGTGCAATATGTAATATTATTTTGTATTTTTCATCTCTTTGTTGTTGTAATAAAGACCAGGTACCTTTAACCATAGCATTTGCTACCAAAGCTGCTTCAGGTATTGTTTACCATTGGGAGCAGTGATTTTAAAAATGTTTGAATTATCACATTTAATGAATATGTGTAGGTCAGTTGTATCACAAAACATCCTACCATATAAACATTTTGCAATAAATTCTAAAATATAAGGAGATATCAATATTTTTCTCAATAAACCATAACTGTAGAGAGTTTATTCTAGAAACAATTTTGTTAAGTTATAGAACTACTGTTCATGTTATGTTCATTTAATAATACTTAACATTAATAATACTGATCAACACTTTTACATTTTGTTTGTTTCTATCACTAACTCACATTTTACTATTTTGAAGCACTAAAGCCAGGTCTTTGTTTCATCTGCAAATGGTACATAATGCCTTTGTACGCCATGTCGCGGCAGGAAATTAAAAACATGCACGATACATCTCACCCAAAATTGAACAACTTGCATGAAAATTTCTGCTTTCACATTCATAATCACTCTACCCACTCTGAAGACAGTGTGATCCGCAACAGACAGGAAATTAAATGGTGAGATTTGATATTGAAAGAAAGAAAGGAAACAGACTATATCCAACAGACAGCAGGCCCTGGGGGACAAGACATAGAGAGACAGACTCCAAATACAGCAATGACACATATCAAGAAAGAAAAAAAGGAAAAAAAAAATTACTCTACAAGGAGCATATCCCAGCAAAGAGGGATAGAAGATAAGGTTGAGATATCATAGAACACTTAGAAATAAAAAAGAAATGAAAAGAATGGAAGACACGGCAATACTGTACGTCCCCCAAAAAATTATAGGACCCTCCGCAACGATAACTTTACAAATAGTGAATCAATCCAAATACAATTTCAGGGTATGAAACTATAACTTATTACCCACATCCTACAGAAAACCCAATCCGACTTGCTTCAGTGGTCAAAGAGAAATGAGGATCTTTGTAGAGTATGTCAGGAATCCCTTTCCTCCAAGTTACGTCTCTACATTGTGTTCACAGTTTCAAGAGCATTCAAGTGCTGAACTTGGAAGAAACAGACCCATGACATGCTTTACAATGATCCACATTTCTCTGTGACCACTTAACCGAATTGAATGAGGTTTTCTGCAAAATGTAGGTAAGAAGTTATAGTTTCATTCCCTGAAATACCATTCATATTGTGGTGGTCCATGGTGTCGAATCCACTCAATTAGATGTAACTCTTGGCGTACCGCAAGGTTCTGTACTTGGGCCCCTTTTATTCCTTGTATATGTAAATGACATAATCAATTGTTCAAAAATTTTGAGAATTTCACTTTTTGCAGATGATACTGTGGCATTTTACTCTCATGAAAATGTTACTTCACTTGTACTTACATTGAATAAAGAACTTTGTATGTTAAATGAGTGGTTTAAATGTAATAAATTGTTTTTGAATTTTAAGAAAACAAAGTATGTTTTGTTCCATTCCAAAAGAAAGAAAATACCACAAAATCTTTCTCCAATACAAATAGAAAGTGCTGTTATAGATAGAACTGAATCAATAAATTTTTTAGGTATTTTAATCCATGAGTCTCTCGATTGGAAGTGTCACATTACAAACATCACCTCTAAAATATCGAGAAGTATAGGAATTCTATCTAAACTTAAATCTTTTTTACCAAGAAAAATATTGCTTTCTATTATTACAATGCTTTAATATTACCTCACCTTAACTATTGCAGTGAAATTTTGGGCAAGACATACAAAGTTCATATTGACAAACTGTTCAGATTACAAAAACGTGCGGTACGGCTTGTAACAAAAAGTGATTTTCGAAGTCCGAGTCTACCTCTTTTCATTAAAAATAAAATCATTCCTATATTTGAACTTGTGCAACTTAATGTATTGGTATTCATGTTTAAGTATCATAAAGGGATACTCCCTTCCATTTTTCAAAACATGTTTAGAACAAATTCGTCATTCCATGCATACTCAACCAGTTCTAAAGATAATCTTCGAGTTCCAAGTTGCCGCTTAACAACAAGGTCTCATTCTATTCGATTCACAGGGGCGCATGAATGGAATTTAATTTCTTCTGATCTTAAATCCAGTACTACACTTACTTGTTTCAGAACCCTATTCAAACGTATTATATTTAAAACATTATCATCCTTGACTGAGTAGACTTCAACAGCTGTACTTTTTCTTCTTTCTTTATCTTTGTTTCTTCACCCTCTTACCAATCTCTTGCATTGCATTTTTTACTGAGTGTATGCTTGCGTATGTCTATGTGTATATTGTAACGTAATTCTGTATTTTCTAATTTACTACTTATGACAGAAATTTCAATATATGCTTAATTGCATTTTTGTTATTGATTGTTTGATTGCTGCAAAGGGGCCCCATAACAAGCACTAGTTGCTTACAAGGGGTCCCGGCCTTTGAATGTTATGTCTTTTATAATGTGCACTTTTTTATGTTGTATCATACAGTTGCCGAATAAAATTGAAATTGAAAATTGTTTAGTCATTTTGAAAGTTATTAATGCAAAAATCTGATTGTAATTTTTTTGGGACATACTGTACAGGTTAACAAGATAATAAGGGGAAGAGCATGCCTCATACAGTAAGAGGGGTTAAAAAAAAATGGAAAGATAAAAGAAAGCAAGAAAGAAATAGAGAAACGGAACAAGGTACAAGAACACTTACCCAACAGAGAGCACGCCCTGGTAGAGGGCGACAGACGAGAAGTAGAAGAGAGAGGAGAAGACGGCCTGCATGGTGGATATGATGAGGCCTCGGTGCATGACGAAGTGGCTGAGGGAAGCGGAGCGCTTGTAGTTATTCCTCCCGTGCACCATCAGAAGTCTGCCAAGGTAGCGGAACTGGGTGAGGGAGAAGTCTGCCGCGAGGGAGGCCTGCTTCCCTTCCTGATAGGGAGGGATGAGAAAAGGATGACCAGATTAGTGGATGGATAGATGGATGGATGATGTATGGATGGATGGATGGTTGAATGGATAGATAGAGAAGTCTGCTGCAAAGGGAGGTCTGTTCCTTTACTGATGGGGAAGGATGAAAAAGGATGACCAGATTAGTGGATGGATAGATGGATGGATAGATGGATAAATGGATGGATAGATGGATAGATGGATGGATAGATGGATGGATAGATGGATAGATGGATGGATAGATGGATGGATAGATGGATGGATTGATGGATGGATAGATGGATGGATAGATGGATAGATGGATGGATAGATGGATGGATAGATGGATAGATGGATGGATAGATGGATAGATGGATGGATAGATGGATAGATGGATGGATGATGTATGGATGGATGGATGGCTGAATGGATAGATAGAGAAGTCTGCTGCAAAGGGAGGTCTGTTCCTTTACTGATGGGGAAGGATGAAAAAGGATGAGCAGATTAGTGGATGGATAGGTGGATGGATGATTGATGCATGGAAAGATGGAAGCTTAGGTGGTGGAATAGATAGATGGAGAAGTCTGCCGCGAGGGAGGCCTGCTTCCCTTCCTATTGGGGAGGGATGAAATGGTGAATAGATAAGTGGATGGATAGATGGATGATGCATGGAAAATTAGGAATGCAGATGGTTGAACAGATAGATAGATGATGGATGGGTGAGTTGTAAGTATGGACAAATGAATGATCGAATAAACTATTAAGTGGGTGAATGGGGAGATGGACGGCTACATATACAGATGGATGGAAGCATAGATAGGTGGAAGCATAAATGAATGGATGGATAGATGGATGGACAATTTATAGATGGAAAGTGGATGGATACATGAGTGAAAGGAAGCATGGATAGGTGGATGCATACACGCAATAATGAAAGGGTTGATGGATGGATAGGTTGATGAAACGACAATGTATAGATGTAAAGTGGATGGATAAATGAATGGATGGAGGCACAGTTAGGTTGATGCTTAAATGGATTGGATGGATGGATGGAAGGGTTGATGGATAAATGGAAAAATAGATGAATAGACAGATGAGCAGATGGATGAGGACCACAGAATGGAGAATGGCATTCTGAACACCTTGATATGCATTTACCAGCACTTTTAACACTTGACTTTGACCTGAAACCCCATAATTTGCCACATTTTACAAAATAAATATGATTAGTGAATAAGTTACACATGATACACATGAATCATGCAACATGTTTCATAAAGCTGAATGCTGTGCCATCAGTAATATTACAAATAATTAAATTTCATTTTGTAGTTAGACTTCCCATCACTGACCTATCAGACTTCCAGAAAAACATGAAAATGAACTTGGACAAGAGTGCCTTCTCAATCACTTGGAATTTGCACAAAGAGTGATATCAAAGATTTTCAACTTAACCTTTAAACCCTGAGATAGTACAGACATTTTCTAGAATGTGCAAAGTCAGTGAAATACACAGTCTTGCCTTTCTATAAGCAAGTTCTCACCATCCTCACATTCAAGAAAGAATGCATGGGGTACTGTGAAACCCACCTCATCTACCACCATGGAAAATCTCCAAAGAATCTATCATCATTCTCCTCACTTTCAGCCCAAGAGAGAGAAGCAAAGGTCATACCATGTTATTAACCCTTTCTGCACTATAAAGTCAAATACTGAAAAAACACGCTATTTTCGCGCCTTGAAATTTTTGCAAATTGGAGCCAACGGCCTTTTTCGCAGCATGAAATTTTCGCGAGTTGCCTCTAACATTCAATGCGCATAGTGTAGAGAAGAACTTTCACGTGTATTTAAATTTTGCAAATCTTGGCTCTCGTGAAATACGCGAAATTAAAATGCACACGAACATTCTTTGTTTTACAGTATTCACACATGTCACACAAGAACCTGTGGTCAGGTAATTAATGCGACGTGCAGAGTGTTAATATCACTTAGGTTAAAGGTCCAGTTTACCTTTGGGAGCAGTGATTTCAAAAATTTCAAGATATCATATTTGATGCATATGTGTAGGTCTGTTGTATCATAAAACATCCTACCATATGAAATATTTGCAATAAAACCTAAAATATATGGAGATATCAGGGTTTTTCTCAATAAACCGTAACTGTATACGGTTGAGTCTGGAAATTTTTTTATTATAACTATTGTTCACATTTTGTGTATTTAACAACACTTAATATCGATTATACGGATTCAAATTTTGACAGTGGATGTTTCTATCCCTAACTCACATTTTAGAACTATTTTAAAGCACTAATGCTTTCATCTGCAAATGGTAAATTATGCCTTTAAAATGAGCCACTACTGAGGGATAGCCGCTGAGACTACAAAGCTCACCTTTCCGATGATACCAACTCCTGCATTGGCGGCCTGGATCATGCTGACATCGTTTCCTCCGTCACCTTGGTAACAGAAAAAGACACAGAGTACAATGAAAACAAATTACACTTTATACATACGAGTGAGTCCTGCAATCAATATGGTCGACTTTCTGTCGCAGATCATTTTTAATAGTTTTTTTTTTCTCCTCATAAACAGGTCCTCATATGCAAGTCACAAAGACTTGACTCTTTTTTTAATGGATTACATCCATCCTTGCAGTTTGACTCATTTACAATGGTCTTATAATCTCTTCCACTGTTCACTTGTTGCTATGAAAATATCACACATTTAGAGCATGACAACAAAGCATTTGCTTGGAGGTAACAAACTGAAATACGAGGCACATTTGGATGTACAATCTGTACCTTCATATATCTGTAGGACGTGTGATAATGCATAACAGGTGTATCCAAATATCCATCACAAAAAAAGGAGATAGTGAAATTATGAGATTTTATATTGCATGCACTGTGAAAACAGTTTCTAGATGTCTGTTCTTGTTTAACATCACCTTTCAGATAGCTTAACATGAATGAATAAATATGATAAACATAATCTGCTTTATCTAAAACTCTCATGGAAATGTGGATGGTGGGTGGGGGGGGGGGGGTGTTTGGGAGGAGAAAGAAGGTCAAATTCCCAAGCTAGATTTGGCCTCACCGATGGCGCAGGTTCGCTTGCCGGTGTGAGTCTTGAGGAGGTTGACGATGTCTGCCTTCTGCGTCGGCGAGCACCGGCACACGACCACCGCCGGGCACTGGCAAGCGAGCTCCATGAATTCATGCTCGTAAAACTTCAGGCAAACCTGTCGAGCAGAGGAAAGTTTTTTTTGGGGGGAAATGGACAAGAATTACAGCATGCACTTGACTCTTGGCATACACAGTTAGGCAGCTATAATCACAGCCCATCTTTGATTACCCCACTCCTGCCTATTTCTGGTCACAGTCAATGTTGGTACAAGCAAACTGTAGACAGCATCATCTCTTGATCTACTACTGTAAAAGTGGATATTTTCGCGCGACTAATTTTTCGCGCTAGGCCGGGTCAGAAGAGTTTCGCGTGTTTTTAATTCCGCGGAATCAAGACATCACGCACAGGAACGTATGGCAAGCAAAAATATTCGCGTGTTTCTATTTTCGCGCTAGTTTCTGGTTGCGCGAAATGCGCGAAAATTTCAACACCGCGAAAATTTCCACTTTTACAGTATAATTCTTATGTAATGCTCTACCTCTTCTTTCAGATCAGGTGTCTAATGATGCTAGTAATAATAATGATGTCCATACCATTGATGGTATCATCATCGTAATCTTCACCATCATAATCATCATTATTTGTCTCGCTCTGTTTGTCATGGGTAGCCCGTTCAATCTAAGGCCCATTTTCCCAAGGGGCCCTTCTTCTATCGTCATCCCAGCAAATGCCCATTCATTACAAACCAGGTGAAAAGGGACACAGCAGACAAAATATTTTGTCCAGGAATGTGTGTATGCACCAGATGGGATTCAAACCTAGGGTCTTCTTTTGTTATAGAGTCTGAAGCTTAGTCCACTAGACCACAGTGATCCTCCATCAGACTGCACCCACCTCCAAGGATTCCCCCATGATGACCAACGCACAGTCACTCTTTCTCCGGAAGGAGTTCAGCTCCGAGTGGGCCTCCGACCGGTTGCTGACCTTCTTGAAGACAAAGATGTCCTGCCGGGTGGAGACCAACTTGGAGCTCTTGGCAATGCAGCAAGCCGTCTCCAGCTTGTCACCCGTCAACATCCAAATCTTCAATGAGGGAGATGTTCAACAGCATATCAAATTGACGATAAAATTTGTTGACATGGTTTCAAGAATTTTTTTTTTCTTCAGAATATGGAAGTTCTTTAACAGACATGAACATACTTAACCCTAACTAGGCCGGGGGGGGGGGCCTCCGAGGCCCCCCCTTGACGTTACGCGCGATGTATCGCAATCGCAAAAAGCTATCACCGCGACATTTCATGACTTTTTTCTTTCGAGTCTTGCGCATCTTTTGACACCAAATTTGCGACGCCCGGGCGCGCGGTTCCGAAGTTACGCATAAATATGTACATGCATGTCAGACCAAAAATTGCTCAAAAACGTGAATTCGTGTACAATTTCAATGCAAACTGTGCTTGCAGGCAAATTTCATAAAAGCATAATTATTTTGGTGTTTTATTGATTAAAATCAATGAATAACATATTTTCTTGTTTGGAGCGATGTCGCGAACAAATTTCATCGAAAAAACAATGAAAAACATAAAGTCGAAAAACAAAGAAATACATAAGAAATTCAAAAAAACAATAAAATACTTAAGAATTTTTTCTGATATCACAATTTTTTTTCATTACATTTGCTAAGGACACTAAAAAGAATATTTACACAAAAAATGTGCCTGTTTTGAGCTTTATTTTGTGATTTATACCAAATAGTCTGATTTCATGCATCATTATGCATAAATTAGCATAATCTAGCATAAATGATAATTTTTTGAAAAATTAACTTCATGGTATTTTAGATTACATCATAGGCAATGTGTGTGCCAATTTTCGTCGCGATCGCGCGGTCGACGGCCGAGATCTGGAGGGGGGGCCTGGGAGGCCCCCCCCCCCCGGCTCTATCAACTACCTAAATAGCCCGGCCTAGTTAGGGTTAATATATGTTTTGCTGGCTGAGACAACGTAACATACATAAAGCTCATAATCAATCATACAAGTTCATCAAATGCACATCAAACTCTTCAAAACAATGAACAGCTTTGAGACACATATTTGGTATAATCTCAAGTTCGATTTCCTGTTATTGAAACCAAAACATAAACAGAAGACACCACACAATGTGTTGAAAGTTTACCAAAGTTGATATGACCTACGCTTGATCTGTTTTCTAAGCAGTGGTGTGTTAAGAGTATCATGCATTGCATTACCTTACCCAGTACTTCATAACACCTACATGTAGGTGGATGTGAAAGTGGTAGCAAGATATCATAAGATACATACAGAAAATCTTTGCTAGTGTCAGCATAATCACTCCCATCATCTTCATCCTCCTGCTCATTATTATCATCATCAACATCATCAGCACCACTTGATCATTACTACCATCATCATCATCATCACCCTCGTAATCATCATCACCACCACAATCCACAATCATCATCATCATCATCACCATCACTACCATCATGATCACCACCACCAGCACTTACACCATCATCATTATCACCACCACCATCACTACCACCATCACCATCATCATTCACACCACCATCACCACCGCCATCACCATTTCCACCATCATCACCTTCACCATCATCACTATCATCATCATCACCACCACCATTTCTAACATCATAATCACAACCAACACCGTTTCCCGCCATCATCATCATCATCAAAACTACCGTTACTAACATCATTATCACAACCAACACCGTTTCCCGCCATCATCATCACAATCACCAAAACAACCACCCCCATCGTCATCACCTCCACCATTACTAACATCATTATCACAACCAACACCATTTACCACCATCACCACCACAATCACCATAACCACCACCATCATCATCGTCATCACCACCATCATCATCACCATCATCATTATCATCATCACCCCATCACCACTCCTAGCATCATCATCGCATAATCATGGTGGTGTCATCATCTGATCATTCTACTGGTAGTAATCCCAGAGCTCATGTACCTTGATGCCTGCATTCCTGAGCATCTCCAGGGTCGGTCTGACGTCCTGCTGAAGTTTGTCCTCCACCCCAGTCAGACAGAGGAGCTCCAGGTCCCGCTCGATGCTCTCCACCACCGCTGCCACCTTGACTGGGCGGTCCACTATACTCAGCTTTGCCTGTGTGTATCGGTTCTGTGGGGAGCAGGGTGGTTGAGAAACAATGCAATGGCTATGGGTAATTCCATATTTTTCTCATGTGAACAACATTTAAATGCATCACTGACAATGAAACTTCTGTGCTGAAATTCGATTCCAATGCTTTTCTTGGTGAAGGCATATTGAAAGAATGTGTGAACTCCTCTTAATAGGAAAACAAATTTGTTTAGATAGCCAGTTGTATTATTTATTCTAGACCTTTTACTAGTTTATGATTTGAAAGAATTTCTCATAGGTATTCTGCTAAGTTTGTAAAGATTTTGCTTTTACATTTTCCCTGCAGTGAACCTTATTTCAACAATTTTGAGATATTAGAAAAACAGAGCAGATGGCTTTGAATGGCATCTACACAATAACGTTACTTTGATATCACAGTATGTGTGACGGGCCAATGCAAACAATCAGGGCTCAACATCAGCAGTAGCCCAGGGCACTAAAATTTGGTGTTGGGCCACCAAATTCATCTTTTGGTGGCCCGATCGGGAAACTAAGATTCAAAATGGATTGGAACTTAGTAGTTTCATTTTGGGCCACTACATATATATTTTTGGCCAACAGTACTACAGATACAAGGATTTTAGTGGCCCGAAGAGGCCATCAGACAAAAAAAAAAGTTGGCGTCAAGCCCTAATATAATGCATATATGTGAAAAGTATAACACAAAGCAATACCCAGACTATGGTTTGAGCAAAGAGATGAGTAGGGGTATTCTTGCCATATATATCTTCTTAACCCTATTCTAACTGGGGGGGGGGGGGGGGGGGGGGGGGGGGGGGGGTGGGGGGGGGGGGGTGGGTGCACCATTTTGAAGTTACGTAATGTTTTGCATATGCATGTCAACCAAACAACAGCTCAAATTCATGATATCGTGTGCAAATCCAATGCAAATTGTGTTTTTTGGTTAAACTGATATAAATTAGATTATTTCAACTTTTAACCATTAAAATTAATCAATTCTAGTGTAGATAAGCTTGAAAAAGTGCCTGCAACAAATTTTGGCCAAAAAACAATAGAAAACAAAAGGTCGAAAAAACAATAAAATACATAAGAAATTAACAAAACAATAAAAAACAAAAGAAATTGATATCGATTGTGCTATTTTTTTACACGCAAATTGTGTGATGTGTCTTGAGGAATTCTGACACAAAAATTTAGCAATCCTCCAGTCTTTTTGATGGAGTTATAGGTGAAAACATGATTTCATGCACAAATTTGCATAATTAATTTATTAAAAATAGAAAGGCAATATTTTTCTACTGTATGACCATGTAATCTTGTAGTTGACATCCAGCTCTATCTTCAGGCAAAATTTTGCGGTGATCGCGCGATTGGCGGCCGAGATCTGAAGGGGGGGTCAAATTGACCCCCCCTCAGTAAAAACTTGGTTTCAAATAGCCCAGTTAGAATAGGGTTAAGGATCAGCGAAAAACAAAAATGCATCTTATACAAAATGGTTTAATTCATTGCAAACCTGACAACAGCAGCAAAGTACTGATGTCAACAAATCTTGATTAACAAAGATCAAACTGCACTGTAGGATTCTGGGAAGAAGAAGTCAACGAAGGACCAACCTCAAAGTCTGTATACTGTTCCTCAGTCAGTGTTCGCTTGCCGACTACCAGTGTTCTCAGGCCTTCTCTTGCCATATTGCCACTCTGAAGAAAATGCACAAAATTCTCACTTAAATGTTTACCTTCTTTCCATCTTGGCGTCAAAAGGCGAGTGAGCTTATGATCCAAGCAGAATCTTTGTCAGAGGCAAAATGACCTCTGACAAAGATTCTCCTAGGATCAAAAGTTTATGCCTTTCTATGACTCTGTACTCCACTGGCTCAATTTTCAGCAGCTTATTGCCTAATTTTTTTTTTTTTGAAAATAAAGACATACTATCGTAAAATATTTCTTCGATCATTCTTTTGAAAGTAACCAAGGGGAATCATCTAAGCATGGACTGCATCTATACATGGTTTCCTCCAAAATTTATTAAAATTTTTCACACTATTTATCAGACAGGCTAAGGGTCTACATTTTTCACTATCGAAGAGTTTCAATGTTCCCTTGCTTTCAAGTCTTACTGTGATTTTCTCACAGCAAAGATACAGAAAAATCCTGCAAATCTTGCAGCGAAGAATATTTGACGAGCAATTCTAAGTTCCATGTGTGCTGTGATTGATTCTTGAAACGTTACCATTTCAAAACATGGAATGTGCTGTGACAAACCATATCCATGATCTTCAAACCATCTTTCCATTCACAGAGCAGACAGAGAGAAAATTTTGAATGCTACTGTAATACAAATTCAAATTAAAATCAAGGGCCTTATCAGTTGAAAAGTTTGGTGACATGCATCAAACATCTTGTACAGGATAAGGATAAGAATACACATGATGAGACTTGGGTAAAACGAATGATGAGACTTTTGGGCAAATAGAATTGAAAAGACTGACGCCTAGCATGAAACATCATGTACAGGACAAGGATAATAACACACATGATGAGACTTGGGCAAAACGTACCTCTTCCTCAAGCCAGTCATTATACTGGACGATAGAATTCATCACTGTGTCGGCGCCCTTCATGTAAAAGATTATTTGACCCGTCTTCTCCTCCTGTGAGAGTTTAATGAAAAAGAAAACATCAAACTGAGCAATTATTCCTGTCTTTATGCAAACTTGATTAGTCTCCATGCTTCTCTCTTGCCATTCTGTGACAAACAACACATGGTAACATCCTATGGAAATTTACAATCTTAAATCTTGGGATAGACTTGACAATCTTAAATGCGGTTGTGTCATGGCCAAGCTGCTATATGACGAATGATTCTATATTGGACAAGAAAAATTCATTTGTTTTGTGTGACCTGAAGTACTGATGGATTTTCCTCTCATTAGCTAGCTTTGCATTCGTGTTTCATGACCTTGTACAACATTTGGGTTTGAATCTCTACCAAACTAATGTCAAGTGTACAGTATGTCCCCCAAAAATTACAACGGGACCTTCCGCAATGATATCTATAAAAATAGGGAATCAATCTAAATACAAATTCAGGGTATGAAACTATAACTCATTGCCAACATCTTACAGAATACCCCATTCGATTTGCTTCAGTGGTCAAAGAGAAATGAGGAATTTTGTTGAGGATGTTTGGAATCTCTTCCCTCCAAGTTCTGTCCACTGTATTAACACACAAGAGCATTGAATTGCTAAAATTGGAAGAATCAGACTCATGACATGCTTTACAACAATCTACATTTCTCTGTGACTGCTTAACCTAATTGAAAGGGGCTTTCTGCAAAATAGAGCTAAGATGTTATATTTTAAGACCCTGAAGTAGCACTTAGACTGGTCAATCATATTGGGTGTTATCAATTTGAAATTCTGACTGTAATTTTTTTGGGGGAACATGCTGCAGCATGTAAGAAAAATACAATCAGATTTTCGCATTGATAACACCCAATATGATTGACCCGTCTAAGTCAATGACGATCTTGTGTGTGAATACAATAGACAGAACTTGGAGGGAAGAGATTCCCAACATCCTCTACAAAATTCCTCATTTCTCTTTGACCATTGAAGCAAATCGAATGGGGTTTCCTGTAAGATGTGGGCAATGAGTTATAGTTTCATACCCTGACTTTGTATTTAGATTGATTCTATATTTTTAAAGATATCATTGTGGAGGGTCCCATTGTAATTTTTTTTTGGGACAAATCATACATCCAATAGTCATCATACCTCTAACATCAGTAACATTTTCTGTTAAGTGCAACATAATATGTAATTTGGGCCAAAATTTGAAATAATGAAATTGTATGTTTAAACTCATAAGATGAACAAGATAATCACAGGATCATTGTCAGGAACTGATATATTCCAATTATTTGTACTCTGTTGTATCAGGTTTGAGCAAATGAGTTTATCACTTTAACTTTTGGCAAATGAACATTTTTGTTTTTGTTTTGTTTTGTTTTTACACTATTTGATATGATCAATGTGAAATGTACGGCCACACTTGATGTTGTGAATCCAGTGGTATAGGTGGGACCTTTTTATCATATTGAGGATGTTCAGTCCCACATCAAAAAGTGTAATTCAACACTGTGTTTAAACTTGATTTAATGTACAGGGTAAATCAGACGAAGAGAATGTTGCTGGAATGATAATTTTAGATACAATATACTTAAATCTTCTTGTTATTTGGAGGGGGGTGGTAATTTGCTGTACTATTTTTATTTCACTTGATACAATGAAAAATGAGATGTGTGTCTCAATTATCGTTACCGTTGTTGATTTGTACATATATATCCATGTGAAGAAATGTTACTGAAGGAACTATCTTTTATACGTTGTATAATAATACCAAACTGAATTGCTGATTTGGTATCATCTGAATGGGAGTGAATAAATATTATTAGAAAAAAAAAATGAGGGAATGACTTAAAGGGACTGTACAGTACTGGTTGAGGTGAGGATTTAGCTTGTAATGTTTTGCCAGATATTTAGAAACCAATCTATGAAATGTTAAAGAGTGTACAATTCCACGGGAAATCAAAAGTTATTTGATGAAAATTGGTTTTGTAATGACTGAGATATCCAAAAACAAGATTAAAAAAAGCAATTCTAATAAAAGTCGTGGCCTGTCAATTTCACTAGGATCGCTTTTTTGGATATCTCAGCCATTTAAGGACCAATTTTCATCAAATAAACGTTGAATCGTTCTTGGAATTACATGCGCACTTTCGCATTTCATAAGAGGTTTCTCATTATCTCACCAAAAAAATGTTGTAAACCTGACATTAGGTCTCAACCAAAACTATACTATCCCTTTAAATCTGAAAGAGGCCAAATTCCTTCAGGGCTGAGTAAAACTCACCCTGACAATAATCCCCATGCGCTTGGTCTCTGATGTAAAGGGGAAGATCTGTAGGATGGAGTAGTCATCCAGGTCCCCTGTTGGCGTCCGCAGCACCATGGAGTTGAGGTTACGCTTGACGAGGGTCAGGTTGACCGTCTCCGTCCAACTCACCAGGGCAACCTGGACACCAAAATGGCGGAGTTGATGTCAACTACTGTAAAACCACAAATCTCCGCAGCATGATAACATTTGTGAGTTGGAGGCGACGGCCATTTTCGCAGCATCAAATGTGTGTGAATTTCCACACAAATTCACAATTAGTGAAATTTTGTGTACAAAACAAATGGAGAGCTGCTCAACACCTACGCCACATGGAGTTGCCAATTTGTCTTACTGTAAAAGTGGATATTTTTGCGCAACTAATTTTTCTCGCTCAGCTGGGTAAGATGAGATTTGCCGGTGTGTTTTTAATTCCGTGGAATCAAGACCTCAATTACTTCTACTAATGGCAAAGAAAAATATTTGTGTACTTTTATTTTCATGCTACTTTGTGGTTGCGGGAAATGCGAGAAAATTTCCAAACCGCGAAAATTTCCACTTTTACAGTACTCTCTTGAAACTTTACCAGCTCATAATCTTTTCTGTGTATCTGAATTTCCCCAAAAAACTTTCACTGATCTACTTCTGATTCTGCTGTTTTCACACAAAGCAACGTAACACCAGTATAGACTTTCCCATTCATTTTATAAGCACCGTACCTCGTCTGGACTGGAGGCCTGGTATACGATCTTGTCCTCCTCACGTGTATCGTTGATGACCAGACCGTCCGCCTCCTGTTCCTGGACGGGGGTCACGTTGTGGCAGAGTGCCAGCGCCTTGACCGACTCCAGCACCCGTGTGACCACCGTGCGCCTCACGGCCGACTTGCGGGCCGGCGTGGAACCGCCCCCGCCGCCCAGAGTCTGGGAGTAGGCGGAGAGGAGGTGCGTCTTGACTTCGTCCAAGCTGTCGTTGCTGAAGGCTACAGTGCCAAGGTGCAGCTTCTTGAACACCTGGGTACAGGGAAATAATTCACAAATTGACAAATCATCCACAAATATAAAACACAATGATGCAGAGGAACGGCGTAGGTGGGGGAGGGGGTGCAGCCCCCCCTTTTTGTCTGAAAAAAAAAATCCAAAAAAAATGGAAAAAATCACAGCGCTCATATTTTCTGAAAGTACTGTCCTTAGACTCTTTTCGTCTAATGGGGGGGGGGGGGGTATCTGTATGCCTTCCCCCTCACCTTATGAAACATTCTATGTCCCCTCCGAAGAAACACGCTTTCCTCCCTTTTATTTGAAGACTTGTAATCTTTGTATTAAACCCTTTGTTTACCCCACACAAACTTGTTGAGAATTGTATATACCAGGATGTATAACACTACTGTTATGTTGGAGGAAAGTAAACTTTCATATGTGACCCGGCATCACAAAACCAACAAAAAGTCGCCAGACATGGCTTTTTAGTTGAGAGCTGATTCTGAAAGAGCAGACCTTAAGCTTTAAAATGATGTATAACTCAAATTAAATGGACTCTCCTAACCTATCTAAATACTGGAAAAACAAGGCAATCGCCGAATTGTGTCTCGCCCATTCGCGTACAAGGAATTAATATTTTTTATAACTTCCACAAGTTAATTGACCTGCTTATGACCTTTGACCTTGTGGTGACCTTCAACACCCTAAGGGACATTCACCATCCAAGTTTGGTCACAAACGGACAAAGGGATCAAAAGTAATGAGCCATAATCGAAACGCGTCATAAAAACTTAACATTGGGCCCTAAAAATTTGTTGACCCCTTTCTGTGACCTTTGACCTTGTGACGACCTTCACCTCCCCAAGGGACATCTTCCATTCAAGTTTGGTCACAAACGGACAAAGGGATCAAAAGTTATGAGCCATAAACGAAATGCGCCCTAAAAACTTAACATTGGGCCCAAAAAGTTCGTTGACCCCTGTCTGTAACCTTTGACCTTGTGGTTACCTTCAACTTCCCAAGAGACATCTACCATCACCCAAGTTTGATTGCCATTGTCGCAACATGTGCTGAGTTACGCGTGATAAGAGAGTCTTGCAAGTAAACTTTAACGTATGACCTCAAATGACCTTTGACCTTATCATGTGACCTCTTACGGCACCATAACATGAAGGTACCCACAGTGCATCCATCACCCAAGTTTGATTGCCATTGTAGCAACATGTGTCGAGTTACGTGTGATAAGAGAGTCTTGCAAGTAAACTTTAACGTATGACCTCAAATGACCTTTGACCTTATCCTGTGACCTCCAACGGCACCATAACATGAAGGTCCCCCTAGTGCATCTATGACCCAAGTTAGGTTGTAATCCAAGCAAATTATGTGAAGTTATTTGTCAAAAGAGAGTCTTGCAGGTAAACTTTAACATAGAAAAGAGAGTCTTGCACATAATCTTTAATATATGACCTCAAATGACCTTTGACATCATCACATGACCTCTGACAACACCATAACATGAAGATACCCCTAGTGCTTCTATCACCCAAGTGTGGCTGCCATTGCTGTAACAGATACCAAGTTATGCATCATAAGAGAGTCTTGCAGGTAAACTTTAACATTTGTGACGGACGACGGACGGACGACGGACGACGGACGACGGACGGACGACGGACGGACGACGGACGGACGACGGACGACGGACGGACGGACGACGGACGGACGCCATTTGGATCCCTTAGTCTCGCCTTCACCTCCGGTGGGCGAGACAAAAAGCACACACTCCTGAAAATTGTGAACTGAGAAAAGAGGCTCTGAAGCACAGAGTCTATTCAAGCGTTTAATCGTTACCAAGCCGTGCTACCTGTGCAATGAATGGGACAAAAAATCAGGATGAAAACCACCAGATTAAGCACAATGAAGGGATTATCAGATTAAACTGAAAATGGGATTGTTCTATCAAGACATTCTGTCCATGATAATTGTCAACTTTCAAAGCAGTAGTATCATTCTTTCTAAAGTAATAAGAGCTGAAAGTGAAGAGTGTGTCCAGGGTTTTTAAGAAATGAAAGGGGGACTCTAAAGACACACTTAATCACACTATTCTAAAAAAAAAAAAAAAGTGTTCGAGATAAACTGCTTAAAATCACACTTTCCTATTCGTTTTATGATCCCAAATTTTAGCATAGTGTAGAAGAAGACTTACCCTTTCCGAAAATATAAAAAAGTCAAGATTGACTGGCTTGACCCTTTTCACCTATTTTCAGTCCTCACCCAAAATCAGTGCGTGTGACTTTTTGTTCATTTTGTGATGCACGGTCACATATGTTGGCTGTCAATAAATAAAACCTATCACTGTCACAGGCAACAATGAACTAACAGATGTATGGAGTTTGCCCAGGGATACCACATTCATGACGAAGTTGGAAGGAGGTACCAGTTAACAGTTATTAAGAGTAAATATCCACAGAATGTAAAAATGTCGAATTTCTCGAATGGGAAAAATAATGTGCAGTGACTGCTGATTGATATAAATATAGCAAAACTGCCTATGTCAGTGTACCTAAATACTACAGTGTACACACAGGCAAACATAAATGAGAGCATAGGATGTAAAGGTAAAGCAAAAACGAGCAAATTCTCTCCTACGTACCATCTCGTTTTGTGTCAGCGTCCCCGTTTTGTCGGACAGGAGATACGTGATTCTCCCCAGCTCCTCTGGGATGGTTGTCGTTCTCACCACGGTGCCCGGGATCGCCGAGTCTCGCATGATGAGGAATGAGTAGACGATCTTGCCCATGTCAAGGTTGACTCTCAAACTGTAGGGTTAAAAAAAACAAAAAACAAAAAGGGTGCCTCAATGTGTGCATATTCTGAGCGGTATGCTGGCCAGAGGCAGTCGGCATCTGATAGAATATTTGCGATGTACATGGTGAATTTCAGCTGGTTGATTTACTCTTGAAGTCAGTGCAATAATTGGAGAATCCACTACTTAATACTACTACTTCGAGAGCTTATCAATATACATGGAAAAGTACTTTATCATAAATATTTTTGACTTTTCAGTATGAAATCATTTCACTTTTCATTGATTGCTTACCACATTTATCAATCACATTTAAACAATCATATCAACCTGTATTCCATAATAAAGTGATTTACAAAAGATTCTGTAGCAGAGGCAAGCGTTGATCAACTTTGCATTTTTCCCCCTCTATGCACAAATCTAGTTGTGCAGTGGTCCCTCTATAAATACGGCTAAGGACTGGCAATGTATTTAGGGAAATTGATGCACGGCATATTTGTCAGGTTAATCTTTGTGGCTTGGTAAAACAGATAGGAAACAGCTCCTGAATGAGACAATTCTCTCATCTGAGAATGAGAATGTTCCACTGAAAGGAAAATTGACTGAGATGTCACTGGCATGGTTTAGATATAAAATCCTCACAATCTTTTCTTTTTGTTCTTCAAAGAAAGATATCTCCATCACTCTGTTCAGGTCATATCTATGTGAGGTTCCAAAACATCTCATGTGGGGGAGAGAACATCTGTACCTCTATACAAATTTCAGAACAATTTCAAGGGAAATGCAGATGATTGGTATAAACAAGTGTGATCAATGTTGGAGGACTACGACGATAACTGAGAACAGTCCATAGAGTGCCATGTTGACTCAAAATATTCACACTGAAAATCAGCTACCTATGATAACTTACATATGATGAGTCAGAGCAGTTCACAGAATGCCATATTGAATTAAATGTTGACATTCTAAAACAGTTATAAATGTCATCAAACTATGATCAATTTTTTTTCCCCAGATTTGTATGTATTTGCTGTTCTAATATGCTTGTTTGCAATTCATTATATTCTCAAATTATTTTTTTCATTTTTTTTCCAGATTTTTATTCATTTACTGTTCTTATATAACTGTTGGCAATTCATTATATTCTCTGGTGAGTACATCCAAAACGTATGAGTAGACCACTGTTAGTATCATTATGCAGTCAAGAACTGCTTTAATCACTCACCTGAGTGGAATTATAGATGAAAAGAGAAGAACATATCTCAGGAAGTATCTGAACCACGGCCCGCCAAAGCCCTGAAAATGAGAAGAAACATACACTGGAAATATCACCAAAATTGTTCTCTCTCTCTCTCTTTTCCCCCCACATGAAATTTATTCATGATGTGAGAACTTCATTATGGCTTGGCAGAAATATGGATGTGAAAGATTTGTGATGCACCATAACTAGTAAACAACCATAGTATCATCAGCATTCTTACCAATGAGTGTATAGTGTGATATGATTAGTTGATATATATGGAATATCTTTCTTTACAAGGTCCATGGGTTGTAAAACCCTCTGCAATCATATGTAACTCTGCAATGGGTTAATGAATTACATGAACTTTTGTAATTTTCTGTAGGTTGTGTGTGTGTGTGTGTGTGCGTTTTGTTTTGTTTTGTTTTTTTGTCATCTAGACTATTATCACTTTTCACCACGACCGATTCTGGATGACAACAAATGAGCCACTTAGGTAAATACAGACTTCGTCAGGTGCTCATGTTCAAACACTTGAATTTGAAAAAAATTAGCTCCTTGCTTTCACTTCACCTGGGTTTTGATATTTACCTTCACATCCTAAATATTTGAAAACATAAAACACAACAAATCGAGAACTGCTTTCACAACCCAAGTATTTCAAGACCTATGCGAGGTTGAGAGAGAGAGAGAGCAAGTGAGAAGGAGAGAATAAAGGCATTTTTTACCATTTGCAGATGAAACAAAAACCCAGCTTTAGTGGTGCAATATACATATAGTTCTAAAACGTGAGTTAGGGATAGAAACAATGTAAAAATTTGAACCAGTATAATCAATGGTAAGTATTGTCAAATATACAAAATGTGAGCAATAGTTATGATAAAAATGTTTCTAGACTAAACCGTCTACAGTTACGGTTTATTGAGAAAAAAAAAAGGTGATATCTCCTTATATTTTAATATATGCTTTATTGCAAAATTGTCATACGGTACAATGTTTTGTGACACTTCACTGACCTACACATATGCATCAAATGTGATATCTGAAACATTTTTAAATCACTACTCCCAATGGTAAACAGTACCTTTAAAGGACAAGTTCATCTTCATTAACATAAGGATTGAGAGAATGCAGCAATATTAGTAGAACACATCAGTGAAAGTTTGAGGAAAATTGGACAATCAATGCAAAAGTTATGAATTTTTAAAATTTTCGTGTTGGAACTGCTGGATGAGGAGACTACTAAGGCTCGTGATGTCATATGAGTACAACAGTATAAAGAAAATGTAAAGAAAATTCAACATATTTTCACTTTTTTTCGCATAATAAAAGAACACTTGACTTGTCTCTTTCTAAAGGCAATGGGAACAATATTACCCATAACATATGTCAGTAACGAGTCAAAGGAATGTGTACTTTTTTCAAAAGATGAAATTTTGTGAAGTTCTCTTTATATTTTCCTTATATTGTTGTACGCATGTGACATCATACACTGCAGTAGTCTTCTCATCCAGCGGTGACTGCACAAAAACTTCAAAAATTCATAACTTTTGAATGGATTGTCCGATTTTCCTCAAACTTTCAATGATGTGTTCTACTAATATTGCTACATTCTCTCAATCCTTATGTTAATGAAGGTGAACTTGTCCTTTAAGAGAAAGAGAGAAAGAAAGAGAGAGGGGGTGAGGTATTTTCAATTCAATTCAGTAGTTCATTTATATCCATCAAAGAAAAAAAGAACATGATTCAAAGCGATACAAATTGTCAAGTTGACTTGGGTTATACAAATTGACTCGGTACAAATTGTCAAGTTGACAGGGTGAGGTAGAGAGAATGACCCACCTTCAATGCAATCATGGTGACGGCTAGTGCCAGGGTGAGGAGGAACAGTACTTTGGTCTGGTTGTTGACCTCCAGGTCAGTCAGGCCGTACTTGATCTTTGGGCTGGATGTGTTCATGACGGCCCTGGTCTCCGACCCTGTGTAGATGACCACACCGAGTGCCTGCCCTGTTGGGTGAGAAGAGGTCAGAGAAAGGTCATGTGATTACTGTAAATGCAGAAATTTTTGCCTATTTTGCGCTACTTCAGGCCAGCGCAAATTCTAAAACTGGCAAAAATATCTTCACAATTTTCCCTGCACATTCTGATTGGGTTGACAATTGCGCACCGCAAATTACAGAACCCGCGAATATGTTTTTGAGCTGCTCAGCTCTGAAAATTAATCACGCAAAAATAATGACACTGACATATCACCTCATTTTTTAAATTTCAAACTGTAACAGAAATGTACAAAAGTTAAAATAAAGCACAAAGACAAACAAGGAGCATGATTCAGGTTGCGTAACTTTGTAGAGAAGAGATGTACCATTGCACATTACCACAGCTAAGCATATAATTTTAATAGAGGCATATTGCGGCAACCCTGGAACTTGCAGATTGAACAGAAGCAGAATAGTATTACTTTGCGGGAAAGAAATTACTGTGTTTGCTTTCCTTACTCTGCTTTCCACATACTTTTCTTCTTCTCTCTAAAGCATTGACGCGTCCTGAGCACGATTTCGATGGACCAATGCACTATAGAAGTGTCCACTTATATTTTAACCATTATACTTCTATCTTCATGTAGCATAGATACAGCATCCACATCATGTACCAAACTTTGAGGAACTACAAAAGGAGAGAAATGACTTTGTTTCCCAATATTCTTTCACATAGCTACACCTACAAAGCTTTCCAACTAAAAAGAATCATGTCAAATACGAACCAAAGAGTTAAATAAAGTAATTCCCCATAAATTATATATTTCTGGAGTAAAGGTACATGTCAAGACTCTGCACCTTCCAGTGTAAAAAGAGTTGATGCACTGCATCATGTCAAGTGATGAGGTTAAAAGGTTGATACACTGTGGTGTACAGTGTACCTGAACACTATATCCCCTTGTTAAATGGGTACTTATTAATGGGTGTAGAGCACATCTGAGTATATTTGAACACTTACATCCCCTTGTTGTAAAGTGTAGATCTGAACTCAAACACCAGACTCACTTCCTTTTCACACAATCACACGATGGTATAAGACACTTCATGCATTAGACCAGTCTCACCTCCTTTTCATGCATGAGTAAAGTAAGGCAAAGTACATAACAGTGTAATATGTTCTGGAAAAGGATGTATACACCAGGTATAACACCAGACTCACCTGATGCCACCACAGTGTTAGCCCACAGTGTGTTCTCAATGTTGAGGGCATCCTGTGTAGACCCAGTCTCTTCTATGAGTGTAAAGGTCCCCACAAAGCTGTGTATGTCCTTCTGAGGCTTTTCAGCATAAACATTGCCATTCAGCTCAATGAGATCCTACGAAATAAACACCAGTACAAGAAATTCAGAGTCCCTCTATGTTGAGACTACACAGTCTTCATAAGAGAGGAATGATATCGAAATATATGTGGATTGACTGAATGCAGCAATACTAGTAGAACACATCAGGGACGTTTGAGAAGAATTGGACAATCAGTTGAAAAGTTAAGAATTGTTAAATTTCTGTGCTGCCATCGCTGGATAAGAAGACTACATTAGTTTGTGACATCAATGTAGGGCAGCAATACAGAGATCATTCAAAGTCAATCCACAAAATTCAATTTTTATGAAAAGTGCACATTCAGCCTCTCCTTTCATTATGCTAGAAAAATTTAATACCTTTTTCAGACTTTGCATTGGAGGATTATGAGGTGGTTGCATCTGTGCCTGTTTCGACTCATGTTGTCCCAGCAACGGACACAATAAACCAAGCTAGATTGACATTTAATTGAAGACCATAACGATAACTTCTCTGCCTGTCCAAGCCCAAAACTGCTCAGCCTCTTAACTCTTTGTTACATCTTTATTTGTGCTTGCATACAAAATAGCTGCTTCAGCTAATGCATATGATGCAATATTTGGTACCCTGGGGTACCAAATGAAAATTTGCTATTTTGTTGAATTATTTATTTCTTTGTCAGCATTGTACCCTGGGTTACCAAAAATGTGTAAAAAATGATTTTTGAACCATTTTGTACAAAAATGTTTTCTTGTTTGTGATTATGCAACAACATATGCATGCTAATATAACTTTTTTCCCCTCTCATTTACATGCTCTGATGTAATCTTCACTGTTTAAAAGTTGACATGGAAGGAATATCGGCATTTGGATCGTTATAACCGCGCCGATTTATGCCGGCGCTGATGATGAGAAAATAGTCGCCATGAGAACATTGCACAACTGTATGATAATGGACAAGAGATGGTGCAATACTACATCAAACCCTGGGTTACAATGGTACCACAGTGTACGGCATGCTGAATCATATAGTCACATATTATTCCCCCAGACAGTAGCAAACAAAACAAAGCCTTATATTAAAACTAACTGACTAATTTGCATTTGTCACTGTGACCAATATCCCTTTCTGGTCAAAACATGTAATACTTCTGTAATATTACTTTACAAATGTCAGATTCCAGTGAAACTGCTGTTTGACTAATTTCACTCGATTTCCATGCAGTATATAAAACAAGTCCCTAAGTAGATATAAACATGCAGCGGCACTTCACTTTGAGTCCTAGCTACATCCCCTGGGAATTTTTGTTGAAGAGTCATCGAAGCTATTTACTTCATCTTTTGCTAATCTCTGGCAGCTCTGCACCGCTAGTCTTAGCTTCCAGTCTGTTTCTCCATCCAGCTGGTCGGTTCGTATAAAACAGGAACCTAAAGCAGACAATGGGGGACAGAGCAGACATCAAATGATAAGTTATTAACAACAACAACAGAAATTCAAAGAAAACAAACATAGTCAGACGAGGTAGTGTTACCTCTATATCATCATGTTCAGACTTTTTTTTTAATTTTAATTTACAGCACTGTCAAATGCAACACAAGAGTGCTGAAAATGCATACAAGAAATAGAATTACTGCAAAGGTGGAAATTTTGTGCATTTCACGCAACAAGAAACAGGGGCGGGGGTGGTATATAAGCACACAAGTTTTTAGCTTGTTACAGACAACACAATTCCTGTTTTGATTCTGTGGAATTACAAACACGTGAAATTCATCTTGACCGGCCAAGCATAAAAAAAAATTATCCATGTGAAAATTTCTGTTTTCACAGTATCCACTGAATTATACACAATCACACATCTAATGCACTGATTTCATATAATGCACCTACTCATTCCAGGCTTGTATTTCATGTATACCCCCGTTACAAAGATACCAGTACTGTTGGGTTAACCTCTATCACACAAGAATGCAAGATGCAATCTTTCAATGTCTGTGAGAACAGTCCTACTGTTGCCCCACTAGAATAGCATGGCTATCTTCAGCATCAGTTCTCATGTAAAAATAGGAAAGTGGAGTGCATTTCAAATATGCAAATTTATGTGTTGGCTGAAAAATCTCTCTCATCTCCTTCTCACCAATGAATTCTGTGCATGTCTGATCAGACAGCTGTTTTGGAAAAATTCTTGTTGCTTGTGAGTTGGTTATGATGTAAAATCATTCAACTGTTTATTATATTCATCTCACACGTATTTATGTAATCATTTGTGTTTATGTTTTGTGTCCTTTTTAATGTAATATTTCATATTTCCGGGGATAACGTGTCACAAGACTTTAAAATTCTTTTTGTTGATCCCCATTCACATGAAAACAAGTTTATAAAGTTTGTAGCTGTATGTGTCTTTGTATCTTTATGTATTTTATGATGAATGATAATAAACTGAACGGAACTGGACTGAACTATTAAGTATACCCTTCACAAAACAGAAAGGAAGAAGATATCATTTTTGACAGAGCACTGTTAAACACAATATCTGATGAGTTTGGACTCTTGCTGAAACTTGTTCAATATTTGTAAAGTCCTAAAAGTGAATCTGTTATGTTATGTCTGGCCTTTCCACCTTCTGCTCTTATCAAACAAAAGAAAAGTCAAAACAACAACCCCTACCTCACACATCCCCTCATGTGTGAGGGTATAGTGACAATAAATGCCTTTCAATGTTAAAAAACAAAGAAAAGAAAAAGAAAAAGAAAAAAGAACTACTGGTATGTGTTCTGCCAACATCTTCAGAAGCATAACACATACGTCTGCCTCAAGTCAATGCCCCTATTGAGTTTTTTTTTTTTTTTATAGCATGCTAGACTGACTGCTAACCGAATCGTGAAATTGATGGTTATCGCTTACCATTTTTCTCTGTCGTCCGCAATAACACCATATCTGCAGGCACTCTTTGATTCTGGAATTTGTGGTTGCAAAGAATAAAACAAGTATTACACATCACATGTGAACATCTGATATGTATTAACATATCCAGAAAATGTACATACACATATTGAACACACACACACTCACAATCTTTTGACATATATACCATACAAACATCAAGTTCATTGTCAATCCTGTATATACACATGGGACACTACTATTAAAAGAATTTGAGTGGATGTTTTATCCCCTTCCAAAAGAATATATTAAGTGAACTTGAATGCACTATCACATTGTAATAGTACAGTTTTGTCAAATGTATATTAATAAACAGCTGAAGACAACCTGTACACTGAAATGTACTGTCACTTTTAAGTCAGTTTGTGTACCATGTATTCCTATTTAAGGACCCTAATTAAATTGCACTGCCAAAGTTATCAACTAAGTCTATGAAAAAGAAAATCATTATTATATTGTTGTTGATACGTCCATCACGGAGGTTAATGGTTTTGTTGTCGTTGCTTTGTTTGCTTATTTCTTTGCTTGTTTGTTAATAGCTTATTTGTCTGTTTGCAAAACAGCTCAAAAAGTTTTGAACGGATTTGGATGAACATTTTCACGGAAAGTTGATACTGGCACACGAAACAGATGATCAAATGTTGATAGTGATCTGAATTCCTGTCTCGATCAAGGAATTGGTTTTCACATTTTGAAGGATTCTTTATCACAAGGGCCAACAAATGAGGAAATTCAAGCTGTGTGTATTTGAGGTGCACATACGTACAGTACATGCAGGTGCACTAAGGGTGTGCTCTAGGCAACAAGAAGCTATTAGTTATGTTCAGAAGACAAGCCATAACCTCGAGGTTTAGCTCTTGCCCCCTAACTTTGATGTGTGTCCACACCACGAATCTTAACCTCGAGGTTACAAAGCCTCGAGGTTACATTCCTGCCCCTTTGAGTGCGTTGATTTTTGTGTCCACACGGTGCTTAACTACGAGTGGGGACCACTCGCGGCTCGTGGTTAGAGCACTAACCATAAGATTTCTTGTGGCTCTTAACATCGAGCTAACCTCGAGGTTAGCTGACTACCAGTGCGTCTTCACAGTCCCTAACTACAAGCTCTAACCGCGAGGTTAAGGCTTGTCATCTGAACGTAACTATTGATAGAGATGCTAGGAAGGATTCTTTATTCTTTATCACCAGGAAATAGGGTCATTTTTAGCACATGTTTATATCCTGCTAGTTTAGCTGACACTTGGTAGCGATTTGCGCTTTCTGAGTGCTTTTCTAGTTGTCGATGTTTCACCATGTCTTCTATTTGAGCTCTTCTAATGAACGCACCAATCGTTTTCAGTAAGTCTCCAACATGCTGGTATCAGCCGGACATCAAACATATGGAACCCATGTGGCACGATTGTGCCATATAATTCACTGCCATTCATGGGTGAAATAGTAATGGCTGATGCTGCAGTACATCTGCAGAACACCAAAGCAACTATACCAGCAGGATCTTGCTGAATACTTGTTTATGGATATAAATCATTTTGAGCTGATCGTAATTTTTTTTTCTTGAAAAAAAAAAAGGGAGGAAATTCTAATCATTGTGTAAACAGGATATTTATATCATCTGAGTGAAGTAAAAATTGACAATATGCCTTACAGGTATGATTTGTCTCTCAGTTAAAATCAACTCAACGGGGAGAGGACAGTACTACAAGAGAATAACCTAAAAAAACAACAACAACACAAACCAAACAACCAACCAAACAAACAAACAAACAAATAAACAATTCCAGTCAATTGGATAAGATCAACTATTGAAGAGAAAACGTGTAAAGTAGCATACAAAGTTTCTTCAGTGGGAGAAGTGTATGGCACGAGGATTCAGCATAGGAAAACAAAAAAGAGGGCAATAAATCTGCCACGTTCTATAAATATGAAAGCTACCAAAAGCCTGATGTGGAGATTAACATATTTCAAGCAGGGCGAACAGATGGCGAGCGCACGCTTGGTCAGCCTTGCCGACAAAGAATGCATGCCCCAACGGACAGCAGCATACACCCAGCTCTCTGACTGTTAGGATATAATTGCATATTTTTGTAGCAAAAAGGTGGGCTAAAGCGTGAATTGTATACTGTATGTAAGTGTGACAAATGGTATTGGGGAGGTGACAGCAGGCATGCCTCTATATTACATTGTAGTTTCACTGGTGATGGACACAACACTTAACCCATTGAGGACGAGTCCCGAGTATACTCGGGCAAGTGTCTATGGGAAATGCATGTTGAAGCAAAATCAACCCGTCCTCAACGGGGTTTGAAGAACAGGCAGCTGCTGAACATCTGAGTGTATAAACTGATTCCATACACTAAATATATGATATAAAATTTTTATTTCTAAGTGTGTAGGATAATAACTCCATGTCAAAGAGAATCTTATTGTCATTAACATCAAATTCATCTCACTCCATGATTTAACTAGAAATGTCGCTTTGGCGACTGGTATGCCTCCGCCATAATGCATGATTTTCCCAATAGGTCTAGATAGTACATGTGGACAATGTGTGATTACATTTTCACAAAATTGGCAAAATATTGAAATGACAAGTTTGTCACAAATGTGTTGAATGTTCACCTTCCTTGACCTAGGTTTAATTGGATGAATAGGAGAGCATGTATCTAGGGATTTAAGGACTTTAACTTGACTTTGACCCATTCATACATTTAGGCATTGAGTAATTTTCAAGGTACAGGTGTGGAGAAAAAGTGCAATTTCTGAATTGAATAGTAAATTGTTACCATTTTCATCTGGCCCTTGACCCTAAAATTCATAAGATAATTACTTTCAGGTAGAACATGCATAATATGTACTAAGTTTCAAGATAACTTGAGCCACTTCCGAGATATGGAGGAAAAAGTTAGTTCAGCACTTTCACTTGATCTTTGACCTTTTGTCCTTTGAGGCAAAAAAAGAAGAAAAAAAAACTTTCCAGAGAATTTCTATTAGGTTACACACGCATACACCAAGTGTAAAAAAAAATAACCCTGCTGGCATTGCATAAATATGAGGGTAATAGTAAAATTTTGAAGTCTTGCACTTGACCTTTGACCCCTGACCTATGACCCCATGAACCCTACATTCTCTAGATAATCACTTCCAGTCAGTACATGTACTATGTTCCATGAAGATACCTTGAACAATTTTCCAAGGTACGGAGAAAAAAAAGAAGTTTTAATATTTTTACTTGACCTTTTGACCTTTGACCTTTGACCTCATGACCCAAACTTTCACCAGAGAATCTTAATTGGGTAATACATGTATACACTAAGTTTCAAGAAAATATCTTCAGGCATTCAATAGATATGGTGGAAATAGTGAAATTTTATGTATTTGACCCTGACCTTTTGACCTTTGACCTCATGACCCAAACTTTCACCAGAGAATCTTAATTGGGTAATACATGTATACACTAAGTTTCAAGAAAATCTCTTCAGGCATTCAATAGATACAGTATGGTGGAAATAGTGAAATTTTATGTATTTGACCCTGACCTTTTGACCTTTGACCTTTGACCTCATGACCCAAACTTTCACCAGAGAATCTTAATTGGGTAATACATGTATACACTAAGTTTCAATAAAATCTCTTCTGGCATTCAATAGATATGGTGGAAATAGTGAAATTTTATGTATTTGACCTTGACCTTTTGACCTTTGACCTTGAGCATGTGCACCCAAAAGTTGATAGGCACAACTTCACCCCCTAATACACATACATGCCAAGTTTCATTAGGATACCTCAACAGGTTTCGATAGTTACCTTGTCCACAAAATTCATTACGGACGGACGGAAGGACGGACGGACGGACGGACGGACGGACAACCCGAAAACATAATGCCTCCGGCACCACTTCGTGGCGGAGGCATAAAAAAAAATACATGAACAACAGAGTTTAAAATGAGAAATCAACAAATTGACACAATGTGACCATTACATGAAAGTAGAAGGGAAGGCTGAAAGAAATACACGTACAAGTTCCTCATGAATATAGACAGCTACCCTGATTACAATAAAATTTGATATGAAACAGCACAATTTCTCTTAACCATAGAGAAACTTAAAATCAATGTCTGGATTAAACCACAAGTTGATTATTTACAGATACAGAAAAGTGATTGCTTATTATGTCTCTATGAAAGATGTACCGGTACACCTCTGACAGACAAGCCTAGATAATACATTACCAAAGATGTTAAAGTAACAAAAGGATTTTGGGCATGTTTCTCTATAAAATTTTCATTTCATAGCAAATCTATGTCAAATGTAATTTGTCTCTTGCTGAGAGAATACTCATGATCATCCGTACAGAAACTGCACGACTTAATCTCAGGTGATATCTTGTAAAATGTGCTGGTATGCTGCACAATCATTTATCCATACACTGACACACATACACGCAACTCTGCACACAACAAACCACATGAAGGATTGCCATTTGAAATGCATTGGGCATTGTGATGATTAAAACGGAGCGAAACTAGAGTAACTCAACTTTTGTGCACAGTCATCTAGGGCTTTTCCGATTCTAATGCAATCACTATCTCTGGCATACGGAAATGATTCTTCCTGCATATTTTGATGAAGTTAATTGATATTTGCCACCCACCAAGATCTGATTTGTAACCCTCTAAAAAGCACGAAGGAAATACTTTCCTATTAAGTTTCTCTCCATTACACCAAATGATATTATTGCACTTACAGTATATCACATGGACTTTGTGACTCGCAATAATACTGCCCAAGATAATACACATGAGCTGTACAATTGTCACCAGGGTGGGAAATCCCTAACTTTTCTCATTAAAAGGATTATACATATTTTTAACTCTATCACTGCAGTTGTTGATTGTGATTTCCACCACTCGCATGATTCTATGGTTGGTTCCAATTTGCAAACTATATTATATTCATAGAATATACAGCATATGCAGTACATAATCTTCAAGTTAACTTTGGGGATGCTTTCCGGAGTAATTCACCTATATTCATATGTATCTTGATTTTTTTTTTGTTGTTGTTGACAAAATGTGTAGTATACAATGTACCCACTGATAAAAGCCACATCCAAGTGACAACATAAATTATACTTCCAGCACACACAAAAAAAAAGAAAAAAAAAAGGTTCTTAGACAAAATTTTATTAACTGTACCCTTGCCCCTGTCAGGGGGATTACACTAGAAAATGATCACGTTACCCTTATACTACACTTCAATTGTCACATTGGTTGCTCATAGAATCACAAATCCTGTAATACTCTTGCTCATGTTTCATTATGTCCATGATACTGCCCCAACTATAATGTGTCTCTCATTCAGCAATATACCCGTATTAGGTAACTATGCTCATCTGACTCCATTTCATATGTTGCACCAAATGTTAAAATCAAATAATCAGTCATTTGCTCACATGCATCGCTCTCCATTACTTTGGAATATATTGACACTACACATTTATGAAACTCACAATACTGCTGTATCTAAAGGTAAACTCAAATCACAAGGTTAAATTTTGCATACGTATGTAATTTGTTTTCTGCTGTATTGTTTGTGTTTATTACATATTGTTCCCTACATGTGTTATTTTCAATTTTCACTTCTTTTAAAGGGACTGTACAGTACTGGTTGAGGTGGGGATTCATGTTTTGAACATTCCTAAGTGAGATAGTGAAAAGCCTCTTATGAAATATGAAAGAGCATGTAATTTTAAGAAGGATTCAACGTTTATTTGATGAAAATTGGTTTTCAAATGGCTGAGATATCCAAAAAAGTGCTAATAATAAAAGGCGACATGCCACAACTTTATTAGGATCTCTTTGTTTCACCTTGTTTTTGGATATCTCAGCCATTTCAAAACCGAATTTCATCGAATAAACTTTTGATACCCCTTAGAACCGCATGCTCTTTTACATCTCATAGAGTGGTTTCTGAATATCTCGCAAAACGTTAAAAGCTAAATCCTCACCTCGACCGGTACTGTACACACCCTTTAAGTACTTCAACCTCTTCTTGTAGACACAGCACTATACAAGAAACCATCATTACTACTATTACCATTATAACAACTCAACATTTCTCCTACTAACCCATGGGAATTCAGGAATAACCCCCTACATTTGGCAGGTAAGACGGATAATGGGTTTGTATCTCCCTATTCCCTGGCAATGGTATGACACAAGATAGGAGGGTTTGGGAGGCTTGAAACTCACCTTCTCAACTAGAATGAGATCGGATACTTGGATCTCTGAGCTGGGCACCTTGACCAGTCCAGTCCTGTTCAGCTTGTAGTATTGCTGCATGTTGACCTCCCGGTCTCTCCTGTACCGCCGGAAGTCATCCAGCGCCTCGCGACACATTGTCACGAATATAACAAAAGCCTGCCAATAGAGGGCGGTTGAAATGCAGCTTGATGGTACAGTGTGATTTCCCATAATGATGAAATGCACAACGTGCAATTTGTATGATGATGACTTTCCACAAATGCACACAGAAACACAGAAACAGCGGAAAATACGTCTTTTGATCACAATCACCACGTGCCCCAAGTTTGTTTAAATCGCTTACAAACTGGAGATGAATTTCAATCTGCAAGCCTTTTTCCAGACTTGGGAGCCATGGTGCATTGTTACCATGGCAACACACTTCCGCTAGTCTAAAATTTTGTTTTATACAACTTATATCACAGTCACCACGTAGGCCAATTTTCTTCAGAATCAGAAAAAAACCCTGAAGAATTCTAATTTGCAAGGCTTTTTCCTGATTTCCGGCCATGATGTATTATTATCATGGCAACATACTTTCAATTACACTTCAAAAGTGTATCTTGCACAACTTTACGTCAAGTTTTTCATGTGTGCCAATTTTCTAGTTAATCAATGACAAACTGGAAAAGCAATTAGATTTGCAAGCATTTTACCTGATTTGATAAATGTGCCATTACCATGGCAAAGCACATTCAGCTATTAAAGTTGAAATGTGTCCTGCACAACTTTGTATTGAGCTCAGCACATGTACCAAATTTCTTTTGAATTACATTAAAACTGGAGAAATAATTTGGTATGTAACATTTGTAACAGACTGACAGTCTGCCCGCCCATCCGACCCGACTGACCACACACTGATTCCTATAGAAACTCCTTCAAACTAGGTTTGGTTGGGATATAAAGACAAATTTGATGACAAACATAAAATAATGACAGGGGTATTTATAATGCCCCTTACCACACTGTCTGAGTGCTCAAAGAGCACGAAAAATTCCCTAGCAAGACTTTTGATAATTCAGCACCTTCGTTCTTCCTCACATCTACCAGTATTCATCTCGAGGTCATACTAACTTGTCTTTTCTTCTCTCATTGAAGGTCCGAAGAAGGATTGGGGGACTTGATTAATTAATGACATCAAATGCTTTCATGCGCACCAAAATCAATATGTCTGACTGTGCAAATTCATTGAGCAGAGTGATATACTGTACAAAAGGCTTGCATTCAGTCCATGCCAAGTTACTCGCATAATGATGCCACTGTGTCAAAAGAGTAATGGTCATCCTAAAATTACTTACCTCTGAGGATTTACGAAAACATGATTTCAGAGGGGACCAATATTTCATTCAAACATTCACAATGTTCATATGGAAATGTGAGTCTCTGAAGGGCTGGATTGGGGGGAGGGGGAGCTTGGTAATAGTTTGATGTTTTTCAAGGTTCTTGACAGAGACATGGGAACCAATAATTAGAATGTGAGTGTTGGCAACATATCCTCCTAAAAATAGCCTACCAAAGTTGGTGCTGCAAATAAAGCAGCACTGAAGATATTTCACAGATTCTGTTAATTTGATCGAACTTCAGTCTAACAAAGGGACATCATCCTTCCACTCGCTTTAAGTAAAGCATTTACATGCGCCATCGATCTAGTGGCAGATAATGAGGAGCAGAGGGACATATTGAGTGAATCACATACAGATGTTCATATTAATGTAGAAAGGACAAGGGAGAGATAGAAATATATTTAACAAATATCTAATCTGAACAAGATGTTGACATGACTTTTCAGATTCTTTCAAAATATTTCTAGGGATTCGTCTGATCGGATCCTCAGTGTAAGAGCATTTCAGAGAAATGCAACTGCAGAAATAAACATTCAAGCATCCTTCCAGGAATCCGGGGATACTATATGTCAGTTGTATGAGAACAGGAAGTATATCATGTAAGGTGTCAAAGGTCAAAGGTTACTCACGAGAGGAGCCCAGTAGGTGTAGAGATAGCCTATTCTGAGCGCTGGAATGAACTGGGAGAGGGCCATCAGAAGGAAGTAGAGGTTGAGGAACAGCTTGAACTGGTAGTATAAAACCTAGAGGAGAGGTAAAACAAGGATGACATGATTATTAAATCACATAATGTACTCAAACCACATTATTTTGATTCATTTTGACACGTACAACACAGCATATACAGTGTATTACCTGTATGAGCACTGCAATATATAAAGGTAGTTTGTTTTTTATTCTATAAGGAGGTATGGCTCCCTATGCTGTGTGTAACTCTCACGTCTTGTATATTATGGGTTCATTGGGTACTGTCACAGTAATGAAAATATCAAACAGAAATTAGCAACATCACAAACCTATGTATAACATGTCCTTCCATTATACCTTTTAAAAAGGGGAAAAAAGGAAAGAAACAAAAAAAAAAAATGGCCTAAAATAGATTGATGAGCATAGAAAGCAGATACATGCTTTTACATCCTGACAATGAAATGACTAAAAGGGGAAATGTGTCTGAACTTTAAACATGTGGATAACAAATTGAGGAGCTAAATGTTGCTTGTTGCATTTTAGTCCCAATGTACGACATCATATATTCCCTAATATGCTACAGTCTAGATGGACTAAAAAAAACAACAACATCATAAGCAGGTGCATATCAATGAATCATGTGAATCAAAACATCTGCTGCGCTGACACAGCTGGGCCTAACCTGTAACAAAATCATCCTTTTTTAATATGTATCTTTTCCCCTATTCATCTTGTTTGTTTAAAATCAAACACTGCTACCTTCCTAGTGTTGTCACTAAATGATTCTAGGAAGATATTCTATGCAATGAAAGCAACGATTGAGGGGGGGGGGGGGGAGGAGGGGGTGGGATGCTATGATACACTAGTTTAGGGCTGGTACACACAACAAGATGAAAGTACTCAAATTTTCAAAATCTCTGCAGCCTAGTCAGTAGTTTCAGAATTAAATCTGTATCTGCGTGATTAGGGTTTCTGGAACAACACTGAACAAGGGCTTTCTGCATGTATAGTTCAGTTGGTAGAGCACTCGGCTAGCATCCGGAGGTCTCGGGTTCGAATCCTGATGGAATCCCAATTTCTTTGCTCATTTTTCCACTAAGAAAAAATAATGACTACATGCCTTTTCTTTCTCACGATGAAAGCTTACATGTATGTGACCACTTCTATATCATACCCCCTCTGTAGTAATCTCCGTGTGCTTTAGAGGAAATATGGAAATCAGAGCTACATAACATTATAGATTGTAAAAAAAAAAAAAAAAAAAAAAAAAAAAACAGCTTCGCTCAGAAAACTGAGCTGAGTGAATACTAAATATTACTTCTAAATATATATTAAAACACAAAAGAGCACATATTTTATCACTTTACCATGGGCAACTTTTAATATCACGGGCAATAAATGCTGTTAACTCGTCTATGTACATGTATTGCATAGCTTTAGGCTTCTTTCATCTATTATTGTGCAGACCAAAGAGTTTTGTGGGGTTTATAACCACTGCAGAGTTCATACTGGGACCATGACCTAGTTTAATACACCTGACTTATCTTCAGTGACACTGGTAATAGGCAGGAATGCAGGACCAACTACACATTGGACAAAATATAAACCAAATAGATTGTTGACAATAACTCTACAATCCCCCCTGGCAATGCAAAAGCGAGGCGTATCACTTGTGTTTGTGTATAGGGCAATTTGAAAACACTATATGCACGCTTTGCCAACAACATCAGTATGAATAAATAACCAAACCCTCACACACAGTTTACACAGGGTTTGCTATTTGGACTCAAACCTCGAGCCTCCTCTAACTTATGCTGGCTATAGGGCGGTTGAGAGGGTACATTATAAAATGCAAACATTTATGCACCGAGCACTGCAAACAAGTGCTCTCGCGATTAATGGCCCAGACCCAAACTTGTAATCCGAGACGTTTTTGGCTGTTCAGGAGGTGCAATACAAATGTGAACCTTAAATAATCAGCCGAACCATCAGCTCCTGATATAAAGGGTTAGCTATTGACGGAACTGACCAACCATTTCAACGATTCCATCCTATGCTCACAGATCAACAAACACTGGAGCCACATATATTGATTTTGTAGATTCTAGCACAATTTGCAAATGTCCAGTTCACAGATTCAGTAATGTTGGTCAATATTGCTCATGATGCATTACTACTGGTACAGTGATACACAGTCTGCATGCACTTGAAGGCACATTGATATCAAAAGTCTCAGTGTTGATAGACAAATATGGGAGTTCATGTCTAGATCAACAGTTTATATTTGATTTCCAACATTGCAACTGATTTCTGAAGGGGGGGGGGGGGGTGCACACTCCACATACAAGTGTAAATCTGTAGAAATACTGGTTTCTTGTAGTTTGCTGTTTCATTTTCGTTTTGGATATACTAATATAATTCCCTTTGAGTGACTGCATTCTATGATTCTGTAAAAATTCTAGCACTGATGATTGAAAATGTCATGTCCATTGCTCCAAATACGGAAGTGGTATCTTTTTCTTTTTTTTTTCCATTATATCGTAATACATTACATTGTACATCTTTCACTACACACATTGGGATGACAGGCTTTTGCCATGTCTAGACATACAGTCACATTAGACCTCATTCCCTTCATGAACCCGCAGGATTCAATTACGCCTACATCAGTAGGAAAGTAATTGGACTAATTGCATGCATTTCTCATGAAATTCAATCTTCTGCGCCTCGCTTACTATCCTGCAACACCCAACAACTAGGCACATAAAAGGCACCTGCTACTCAAGTGCTAAAAATATACATGTAACATGGAGCTAGTAGCTCTATGCATACTGAAAGCAGTGGTGGACAGGCCAATTCAAACAGTGTACTGTACAGAGAAAGATGACTGTCCCATTCCAACAACAAGTGCTGCGTAGATCTAACCTCGATAGATTATTGAATCAGGCATGATAAATGATGTCATATTTCCCTAGCTGAAAAAAAAAGGGTCACTTCTTTGTCACTGAAAAAAAAGGTCATCTCTTTGTCAATCTATCCATAATATTCTCAAGCAATACATGTGAAATGTAGATATTCTGACTGAGTTATATGTATGTTGTTAGTGTGCATACTTTTCAAGACTTATCACTTGTTTTGTACCTAATGTACACTGCATTTTCTTTGATAAATGAACTGTAAAACACAACATATTTGCAGCAAGAAATTTTCACAAATGGGAGCCAAAGGCCTTATTGCACTGCAAAGGCCTTATAGCATGAAATTTTTGTGAGCTACCTCTAACATTCAATGCGTATAGTGTAGATAAGATCTTTAGCGTGCATTTTAATGTTGCAAAACTCTGCTCTCGCAAAATAAAAATGCATGCGAACATTCCTTGTTTTACAGTAATTTTAAAACATCATTGAGCTTTTTCTTTTTTTCCAAATATACATCTATGTTATAAACTGCAAATGCAAAGCGTTAAGAAGGACAAGCCTAAATGCATTTTACAAATTACATGTCATGTTACCATTGATATTTTACAAAGAGATACCAAAGGTACTTGACATGAGATAATCACCAATCTTGCGTTTACCCCCTTTAAGCATGACAAGCAGATTCACAAGCTGCAGGCTTTAATAAAAGACTACCTCACTCCCAATCCCCCAGTGCGCTTCCAGATCGATGGGCACAACCCTATCCAAATCAGAAGCCACTGATGATGATGATGAGTTCGGTCACAGGAGACCAGCAGAGCGTCCTGGATGATCTCGCATCCCAGACGACCCCATGGGAAAAACAGGGGAGGGACCAGGATGGGATGGTGAGTAAGGGGGGGGGGGGAGATGGTGGTGTGGACTGTTAAGTTATCTAATGCATTGAACTCTGCCGTTTCAGAATCCATCCGTTTCTGAATCCATGTCTTGTTACTTCCTCTGCAATCAGTCTCCCATCCTACTGCACAGTTTCTGAAATGTTTTTTTTTTCCTACAGCCCGATGTACCACAAACCATTTTATTCACCTGCTCCATCCAATGAAGTTTCTACGGCCGTGTTTATGCTTCCCTTTTTTGGGCCAGAATCAGCGTTTTGAAACGTGATTAGTGCAAAATACTGTTGCGTTCATGCTCACTTCGACAGAAACGCTGATTCAAAACGCCGATCCAAAATGCACAAAAAGGTGCATTTACGATTGGCGTTTCTGACTAATCACGTTTGACGGGGAAGCGTAAACGCAACAGCGTTTCTAAACGTGTTCAGAGTGACGTCATCTAAACGCCTTTCCGGTTCACGTGAAAAAGCACGCGCCTGGCCAGCCAGCTACCCTGGCCTGTGCAGTTTTCCCATGTACAATGTACTGTGAACGCATGTCTTTCCCAGCTGCTCTCTCAGGCCAGGCCACCGATCGCAGCGCGCGCCCCAATTTGACCTGCCTCTGCTTAGGTCAGCGGAGCAATCGCAAACGCTCTTTCCAAGGCTCGAAGAAAGTGAGCATAAACAGCGCTCCCGTGAACGGCTTTTTGAATCAGCGATTTGCCTTAGCAAATTGAGCATAAACACACCCTAAGACAGGAATTCACATAGCATTCATCAGTTGTGGCTAGAAGCACTAACTGTAGAGTAAGCCTCTGGCAGCCTTTTTAAGGTAATCCTTTGTGAGCAAAACATATCCTCTTATAACTTGCATGCACTACAGAACCACAGTGTAATACTGGATCAAGAAAAAATGGCTCACAACTACAGGATACAGAGTTAGACCCGATTAAATTGGATTGGAAAGCAGGTGTTTGTATTTTATAATCTGAGCAAGAATTACTTCAGGTGGGGGCCAGAATTATCAAGCCCTCAAATCAACACTGTCACTGTTTTGCTTTTCCGTTGTTGTTTTTTTCTTTAGCAAAAGGTGTTTCGTATATTAACATTAAGAGTTTTATGTGTAGATCTATAATTGGTGTTATTCGTATGACATATACATATATAGATAGGGCCTCATCCCATCAAGTTCTGCTTATGATGACGGTCCCCTGTATTGATTTCTCCTTTGTTCATAAATACAGTATGCCTTTATGTTGCTTTGATTCATATGTCATTACAGACTGATGCTGTTATGAAATTGATATTTATTATGTTGATTTGTATGTCAAACTCTCCTTTCTTTTTTTGCATACTCTGTATCAGATTGTTTTCATTTGTGTCCGCATTTGGAGAAAGAAAATGCAGAAATAAGTCAAACCAAACCAAACCAACATTCAGAACATTCTTGCATAATTTAAGAATTTAGAAATTTAATGCCTCTATTTCATAAATGGAATATAATCTACCTAAAAATGTAAGACAAGCTACTAACATTGATAAAAAAAAAAAAGAAATCTGGGCCCTAGAAAAAAGTATAAGATCTCCGTACATAATTGATTATATTCTGCAGTAGGTGTAGAAGCACCAACAATGGTACACAAGATATCATGATGTCGGAAGAACCTGTATCAACCTCTCTAAGGGTAGATAGTTACAGTACTTTCCCAATGTTTTTAAGCCACACCGAGAATTCAACTGAAGTTGATATTGAGACTCATAAACCATCAATTAGAAGCTAAAACTGGATATACAATAAGCAAAGATTATATAGATAAAACAGTGAACAAATAATGAATGTGATACAAATACACTACATAGCATGACACTGTAAACACCCCCCCCCCAAAAAAAAAAAACAACAACAACAACAACAACACACAAACAAACACAACAATGTAAATTAGACGGCATTGTTTGAGTGGCCAACTTACAAGTGGTAGGAATGTAAAGATGTTGTATTTTTGGTTGCAGATCTTGTTGGGTGGATATTTCTCCTGGCGGGGACCCGGCTTGCCCAGCCAGACTGTGCGGGGATACAGCTCTTTCTCTGGCTTGCATCTCCTCTTCAATGTGTCGTAACAACTGGGAAGATATACAAAATAACAAATATCCACATAATTTAGGTATTGCACAGAATACTGAAAACCACAAATACATGACTGTTTATCAGTAGAATGCATAGCATGTACTTTACATACAATGTATAATGACATACAATGTACATTATCTCGTATACATACTTGTAGGTGTGCATATTTTGGGTTAGAGTGCGCAATCACAATTTATTTCTTGATGTAACAATGAATGTTGAAGAGCTTAATAAGCATATTAGCCTTCTGCAATGGGTATCTTTTCACACGTCCATCTGTGATGATCAATCTATCTTGCCTGGAAAAAGTTAGAATAGAAAATGATCATCACTATACACATGTACAAATTTGTAGGGTCATTCATCAAAAGACTATATAACAACAAAATAAAAATTCAAACTGCAGCAAAAAAAAGTCACCTCTCATTGAAGTATATCATAGGCCATTGATATTCAGATGTATGCAAGGCAAAGAAAAAAAAAAAGTAGCTTCTTGTCTGAATTTTCGGAAAAAGGTGACGCAGGAGGCCATTACTAAGTATTTGATATCTTACTACGGTATTTTTTATCTGAAGCTGCTGCACAGTGGAAGGTGCTCGCAAGTCTTGCATCGCCTCGTACAGTGATTTTTAAACATGCATAAACTAGCCCATAGGATTTCATATCTTTATCTGGGAATCCAATGTCAGGTAAAAGTTGAAGATTTACCATTAATGTTGATGCTTTCTACACATTTCATAATGACACTACAGCAATGCTGTATGCATACCGTACGTATTGTAACAATAACTGCACTGTATGTGTATGAGTATGTACAATGTATCATATACCACAACCAACAAGGCCTAGTCGGTTGTAGTATGATACAAACACATACACCCCTAGAGGGGTGTGTTTATTAACTCACTTCTGGCAAATATTAGGGTACACAACTTTCAGGAGTTCTGGCATTAATAGATACACAGCTGTTTGGATTATTGAGGTTAAAAACATGTTTCGGAAATGACTAAAAAGTGCGACTGCAAATGCATTTGAGCCAGAAACGCGTTTCTGTAGGGTTGGTAAACACAAAATCATTTTGAAACGTGTCTATAGCTCGGAGGATTCTCGGCTGGTGCTACATAGTGGTTGTGATGCGACAGTGACTGCGCAGAATCAGAGATTCTAAAATGCATGTGTGCATGAAATCACGATTAATGGGTGAATTTCTGGTGTGTTTTTTGGCCGTCCAAGAGTAGGAAAAAAAAAAAGTTGATGTAGCAACTCCAAAAAATTCGAACAGGGACGCGAGTAGCAAATTTATAATTTTTTAATCAGCATTTTGAAAAATAATAGTAAAAAGATTGATGCAGCTCCAAATCCGGATGCACGAGGACAAGATACTGCTTTCTTGTTTTTACATGGCCTATAAATGTAATAAGTCAGCATTTGTGTACCAACTTCAGCCATTACACACTGCACATCACTGTACTTCACAGTGTCTTTCGTAATAAATAAAGTGCATATCTACAATGCAAAGAAACATGGGAAGAAAATATACTGTTGCTTAGTTGCTACAACACGCATTTCCCTTAGACACTTGCCCAAGTATACTCAGAACTAATCCTCAACGGGTTAATTATAGACCGATCCCATATGATGCCTTCAAGCAAGGCCACACTAAACTAGGGGATTGTACTAACATATCCTATCATGATCTATCACCCACTTTCACGATACCTAGTACCTTTTATATGCCTTGTTGCATGGCTTGCGTAAGATCCAAGCATACCAGCAAATACTTACAGTTTCAAGATATATGTCCATTCCTCTATGATACTGTCTGTGCTGCCCCCGCTCAACCTCCCTAAGTTCATTGCTCTTAGGAATGTGTAGTTTAAATATGAGGGATTTTACGCCAGCATTCATCATGATCAATGTAGGTTAACATATGTTTGCTGAGCACTTCTCCTAAAACAACAAATAAACCCAAGACAAAACAAAAACACACAGTTTGTAAAAGGAAGTATGACATTTCTGTCATGTCACACATCATACGTAACTGCACGTACATGCTGTACAACCTGTATGTACACATTTTGTATATAAATCAAGCAATGCATTATATTATTAAAAATGACTAGAATGGCACTCTGAGAGCAAAGACCTCCGTCAGTTTAGCCAGGTACTCATTTCCACAAAACACGCAGGCAATTTCCCAATATTAAAGCCTTTTGTTTACATCATCAGTGTAGCATGTGCTTTAGTGCGCGTATAAACCTCCAGTACACGCAGCTACATGTACATGTAGAACTCCCAAGTTCATTGACCTTATACGCCAAAATACCAAAAATCCATTGAAATTCCCGGATCTCTACCAAAACTCAATCAACTGTTCCTTGTGTCATTATCGACTTTTCCTGCCATTTCCATTCAAATCCGCTCACAACTTTTGGAGTTACTCTGCAAAATTATAGGGAAACCAAAGCCGATGATTGCTTAAAGGGATGGTACAGTATTGGTAGAGGTGAGAGTTGGGCTTTGAACTTTTTGCGAGATAAACCATTTGTAAAATAGTACAAAGCGTACCTTTTTAAGAGGAATTCAAAGTTCATTTGATGAAAATCTGTTTTGGAATGGCTGAGACATCCATAAATAAAGTAAAACAAAGCGATCGTAACAAAAGGTGGGTCCCACATTTTATTTGAATTGCTCTGTTTGGGTATCTCAGCCATTTCAAAACCAATTTTCATCAAATAAATAATGAATTCTTTTGGAATTACATGCTCTTTCATATTTCATAAGAGGTTTCTCTTAATCTCACCCCAAAATGTTAGAAACCCGAGGTTAGGTCTCAACCAAAACTATACGATCCCTTTAACCTCCTCCTTCCTTGGCTGAGGCAATAACTTACTGCATTTATCAGACAAATTGTATGCTGTGGTACGGAATAACGAGAACACCACATCCTGCTTGAAACAACGTCCTCTCACTCCTTTTCCTACACTCTTCAGGATATTAACATATTGCAGAACTTTTTGTGAAATGGTGTGCTTTATGATATGAAACTATTTCTGATGGTATAAAGTCATCAAAAGGAAGTGCTATACTGTACTGGAGGAAATATTAAATTTCTTTGACAGGGTCATACAACTGATGTAGAGATAATTAATGGATCAGATCATTCATGATATTCAAAATGAAATAAAGTATACCCCAAGAAAAAACAACAACAAACAAATAAACAAAAAACAAATGATACAAAGAAAAACCATACAAGGAAGAGAGATATAATGTTACTTCAATTCGGGAGGGTTGGGAGGTCTGTCTTTCTGTCCATTGCAAATAAGCAGCTCACAAAAAGCTAACAAGTTCTTTGATTTGTGTTATAACTATATGATACAGATTTACACATCATGACACTCGCACCATTTCTAAGATATTTCCTGGAGATCTGATTCAACCCACTGTTACTCTGAACAGTTTTCAATCTATACAACTCTCTGTGAGGCAAACTCCAGTTTAGGACTTTATCATCTAAATGTCATAACTTCTGAAAAGTATGTGTTTGATTTTACTCAAAATGAATTCATTTTGCTCTTGCCCTATCATAAGCTGTTGAATCTGAATTCTTCACAAGGTCTACCAGCTTTTTACAAATCATACCAAATTTTACCACATGTTAGCAATATGTATCAAATTTTCATGAAAATTTGGATTCATGCATGTAGGGCTACTCAAAATAAGCCAACTTGCATACAGGTAATTACAAAACAAATATGATTGTAACTTGTTATCAGTATAACATTCCAACTGCACTGCAAGAATGAAGCCAAGTATGAACTAGAAAAGCACTCGGACAGCGCAGACCTCCGACAAGCAGCTCATTTCCACCCATTATACACGCATGCTGAAAATCGCCCGATTTTCCAATGCAATAGAAGCCTTTTGTTTGTCACTAGTTTCCAACTACGTGGCACCTCGCCCGAGCAAACCTCAAATATACGCAGGTTGAACTCCCACATTCATTGACCCTATCTGCAAAAAGATAACAAATCCACAAAAAAATCCCAGGTCACTTTCAAAGTCCAGTCATCTGTTCCTTGTGTCATGATCAACTTTGGATTTGCAAGTTTCACTCTAATCCATTCACAACTTTTTAAATTTATTTTGCAAAACAGATAAACAAGCAATTCAATGCCAATGAAAAGAGTTAACCTCCTCCTTCCTTGGCGGAGGTTTGAATGAATGTGCGTGTATGGGTGATACCAGCTACATATGTTTTTATGCTCGTAAGTCTGAATTCATGCATTATATGCATTACTGTATTTCACCTTGCACAAGAATTGCTGATATTGCACAGGCAGCGTGTAATGGGATCCTGTCTTCGAGTTCCTCGTCGAGTAAGGGACTCCTGTTCATTGTCGAAACCATCTTCACCCATCACCATCGGAAGATCCTCCAACGAATCCTCGTCGGAACCAACACTGGTGTGAGAAGTAAAATGAAATGCATTGATAAATTTCATTAAGGTCTATCCATAAAACTTAAAACATTCTCTGGATCAAACCCAACTACCAACCTTAGCCTGATGCAATGTAAAACAGTTGTGTGCCACTGAAAGGGATTTTGACCTCATAAAACATAGCAATACTATACATTGTACATATTGTACAGTGTAGTGATCACTCTGTACATTAATATAAAACTGGGCAAATTAAGTAACTGGTAGTAAAAATGTGCTACCATTCACTGAGGTACATGTTACTGTGATTTTGGTGAATCATAAAGCTGTTTGGCATTCTTTACTAAATTGGTAATTTTAACTCCCCCTTCCCATACCACCCCCTAAAAAAAAAAAAAACCACACTATTCATTTGTAAAGCCTCATTTATCCTCACTTGTTGTGTAGGTATACAAACATAAACACACACACACACACACACACACAAACACACATGTTGTATACATGTACAACTTGTAACCATACAAGTGATGTTTAAAGTCACATGGGCAAGCCAGCTAAACTGTACAATTGTAGCTAATCACTAATCAAACTGCAATTTTTGATAAGTATCATTTTTGTCAACCTTTGTTAACATTGTGGATTATTACATTGTCTGCTTTGCTTCTTTGACCTTATGCTAAGAGGCACTTTTGCTTCCCCCTTATTTTTTGCTTGTTTTTGTTATTTAGAGGCATCTATTCCTTCAGTTTTATAAAAATAAATGGGGCCATCACATCTCAGCAGACGAGCTTGGTTTTCATGTGAACCAAGTTACAACATACATCTATTATTCCCTAGTCCCAAATCCAAGTACACCTCCTGATGATTATTATGAAGTTAATTAGCCAGCAATAACATTATGCTTTGCACTTTTATAGCACAAGAATATCAAATATTGATCTTTTTTTTTTTTCTCCCAACCTGCAGTATGACTGGACAGATTGGATTATTTCAATAGCCTCTTTGGTATAAACAATGACAACAACAACAAAGCTGAACTGTGCACTACAAGGAAGATTTTACATGGCACTGGAGAAGTTCCAGGTACAACAAATTCAAAGATTATTGGCAATCTACCCTCCAAAATCAGACAAACAATGAGGTTACAAAAACTTTCTGGAAATACAATGTAGTATGAAGACTACCAATACTCTTCCTGAACTTAGGCATAGAAAGTAAGTGTCATATGATACAAAATGAAGTGAAAAGCATAGCATTGGTCTCCATCTATAAGAAAGACAAAAGTACATGCACATCATTTGGGTTGTTAAGAATTAGGTCCACTTGATCAGCATGGTGACAAAGGTCCATATGATCATCAAGGACAATGGTGACAAATTCTGTTGCTGTTCCATCACCCATATGAGAGAGAAAGTCTCTCTTTGATACTGATAAAGAGACACATTCCAGCTTTTCTTCCAAAGTGATCAGTGACCTATTTCTGAATATTATAAAAGTCTAACTTCCACACGTAAATCCTTTCATTTTTGATTAGGTACACCACAGTACACTCAAAAGAAAGTTGCCAGTACATAATGAGTAGTATGACCACCACCACCATGGGACACATTCTAAACTGTTTCTGCTCTAAATGCAGAAATATTCCACCTACATACAGATGTAGTAACTAGCACATATCCTCACTCCCTTTAACTCTCTAATGTTAGACAAATTTCAGAATAAATGATGGTAGGTCCTAGTTGTACTGGTAGTATTTACTTTGAATTATTTTAAATCATTCCATAAACACCATCAGGCAAGAGAAATAAAGAATGGCACTAGATTCAGACTAACATAGGTCCCAAACATACATTTCTATATTATAAAGTAGCTCTAGGCCTAGAAACAATATTCTAGAATGTCTACCGCATACCGCCTCCTTCAAGGTTGTTTAGTTACTGTAAAAAGTAGATGTTAGGATTTGAGTCAGGGATGATTTTCATTAGTATGCCTACTACTGTTCGTTGAATGTGGTATGTAATTAATTGCAATTGCGGATCACATTTTTAAATGTACCATAGAACCTCCTAGTGCAAGTGTACAATTTATTTAATCATAATTACAATTGTAGGCCTATAACATAAACACCCTACACAGCATACAGCCTACAGCGTTACTTACAGGGTCCCTAGCATGTGAAAAGTTTACATAGAATTACTAGAAGTAGACTCTACTAATATCTATAAACAATTAGCTGCTCAATACTTATAGTGTCTAGTCAACTAATTGTTAGTAGGCCTAGCTAGATCCTGCTAGTGATATCTGCAAATTTATGTAGCATTGCATTGCCATTACAATTAGGCATTAGAATTCTAGGCTACATGATATTGCGACATTGGTATCAACGCGGTACGGTATTTTCAGTGCCAGTGCCAGTGGACGTCATGGACATGTTACTGTTAGAAAAGAACACCGTCCGCAGAAAGAAAAATGATCAAGTATAAGCAGACGTGAATCTAAGGCTTCTATACAGGTCCCACAGATCATGCCCATGATAACCTTCACAGTAATTCATAGGTAAATTTACACATAGTATGCAAACGCCAAGCGAACGGGCGTTAGATAGGGAGTGCATGTGCAGCGCAGCGACACAGCGGTTTGCATCAACGGGAACATGTCTTCGTCTTCCCCGTACCTTCGGCGTAGGTCCATCGACAATATGGGTGCACATAAACATCCACCGCAAAAATCTCGTTCCACGTGAATTCACGTCACACCTTGCACGAAAACCGAAATATTACACACTCATACTATCAAAATCTTCATTAAAGTATGTCTTTCACATTTAAAATGTTTTAAGTGGGGCACATACCTCTCTAGCTCGTGATATTTAGCGTGACTGACTGATATCCCTGTGAGATTTCTTCGTGGATTGACAATACGTGTAGCAGTGTAATCCGCCATACTACGACTTCCGGAAAGGCTATTTAGCAGCATCATGGGTAATTATATTCATGACTGCACGGTTCGGAGCTATGCAAATAACGTGGTTGTACACAAACCAACAGTATGTAGCATGATGAAAAGTTCTTGCGAAATATTTTCGCGAAATTACGCATCCATAATACTGAAGATACCTCAATTCTACTTCTGTGACAGAACGGTAAATATGTCTAAGGTTTTGCTTGACCTAGCAGCACCATGCAGTCTAAATTCCACGATAAAAATGCCTAAAGAGGCTTGCTGAATTAATTTTACTCACTCATATCTATATACGCTGTGCAAGAAAGATAATCAAAATAAAATATGCATTTAGGAAGTGTTGACATATACACTTACTCCCTCTATACTAGTACATGAGTTTAAATATTTTAAATCAATATTATCGTGGCCTATTATAGCGCTATTAAACTTGGAGAATGTGAGACCACATTAGGGGCCTATCAATGTATTATATAGGGCCTATATATGCCTACATCATTATATTTCCCCGCGATAGTAATTGGAAACTAGAAAGACAGTTTAGCCTATTATATACAGATAAGAAAATGCACACTCAGAATTATTTATTTTTCCTCCAGACGCTCTGTTTTACTTTAATTGAATTGTACATTCTAGATATATATACGAACCTTGTTAGAGCATCAACATCCACAGACTGATGGTGCACGTAAACTTCGACCAGGAAGGTGGGAAGAGACAAAGAAAGTGAACACTCCGCTAACACTCCTCGAAGGCAGGCGTGCCTGCATCACCGCGCAATTCCGCAATTTTCGCAACCATGCAAACAGCCTTGCCCGAACCGGCGAAAATGCGAATATACGAGTACATGATTGTAGTATATTCTACACTCAAAATCAACAAAGTCGGGTTGTCATCATCAATCATAAGGTGCGAATCAGAGAGAGGTAATGAAGAGACTCGTTGGCGTGATGTCGAGCTGGCTTTGCAATGTTACTTATCTCTCCTTCTCCCTCTCTTTTAAACATCTCTCCCCTCTTTCTTCTCTTTCTATTCTTCTGTCACACTCTACTCCTTTTCTCTCCCAGCTCAGAAAACTTCTCTCTTTTTGTATATATATAAATGTTCGTATTAGCATGATTCTGTGTTCTTGATGATGATATTGATCTATCGAGAAGTTGATAATGTCAATCACAACTTTTCAAGCTTATTTTACAGTTATTATAGTAACAGCGCTATAAATAGTATAAATACCGAAAAAAGCACTGGTTCCTTTTGTTTTTCATTTCATTTCATTTATTTAATTTCCAACAACATTTTCATACACAAAATAAAACAATATCAATGTAATGTAGTAACAAAGAAAAATACGTGAAGTTGACAATACTACGCATCACAAAAGCAAAGTAAACAATGAAAATTGAATTGAAAATAAAGTTGCAGGAAATGGAGGAGACATGCTAAGAAGCTAAGCTTGTATTTTGCAGTCTCCTCGTGGATAAAAAGACTAAATAACATCAAAAAGCAATTAGCTAGACATAATATAAAAGGTGTGCAACACATACAGACCTATAAACAAACAAACAAACAGACGGACAAACGAACACAAGCAACCTCTCTTGTAAAGAGAAAGATAGAGAGAGAAAAACAAAACACAGTAAAGGAAAAAGAGGAAAAGAGGAAATTATTTTGAAAGAAGAAACAGAAAGAGACAAGAGGACAGGGAAAGGCGAGAAAGGAGAAGAGATGAAGGGTCTATACCAGCACGCGAGGCACATGATGCGGTGGATCACCGAGGTATATGTACATAATGTAGGAAAGGAATAGATAAAAGAAAAGAGTGAATATAGCGAATATAAAAGAGAGCTCAGAATTAAGGCTAATTAAAACATAACTCATTCAACTATATACGAATTTATGAACAACTTCTTCAGTTTAAATGTGAATGTGTTTAAACTTAAAACTTGTTTCATACTATTATCGAGAGTGTTCAAAAATTTGGGGCCATTAAAAGAAAACATGGATTTAGCAAACATAGTCCTAGTTAATGGCAAATGAAATGAGTTGGATTGCCGGGTAAGATAAAAATGAACAGATCTATTTTTAGTGAACATGGACTCAAACACAAATGGGAGAGAATTATTGGTAAGTTTGTACATGAATTGTCCTAGGTGTAACAAATACAAGTCCTTAACTTTTAAGATTTTGTTTTCATGAAAACAATGGATGGCGATGCTATCAGAACGGTAACACTAATTTTGCTTCTAGTAAGTAGCTCTAGTAGTAGTAGTAGTTGTTGTTGTTGTAGTAGTAGTAGTAGTAGTAGTAGTAGTAGTAGTAGTAGTAGTAGTAGTTGTAGTATACAAAGTAGTAGTAGTAGTAGTATAGTAGTAGTAGTAGTAGTAGTAGTATAGTAGTAGTAGTAGTATAGTATAGTAGTAGTAGTAGTAGTAGTATAGTAGAATACAGTAGTTGTAGTATCGTATAGGAGTATTCAGTCATAATCATAGTGTAGCAGTAAGGCCTATTATACGTTTAGAGGTAGTAGTAGAAAATAATAATGAGGGTGGTATAGTACTGCATAAGTATGTAAATAGATTTGTGTAGTATAATAACAATGGGTTGGAGATTGTTATGATGAATGAACGATAACGTGATTGAGAGGGCATGGACTTTTTGCTGACTGCAATGTTAATGATGATGGTCATGGAAGATATTGATTCAAAATTGGTCTGCCAGTGTTACAACAAATGCAAAGTCTTGATACAAACAATATTAGGTTCTTCTCAATATCATACTTTCCTCACGCGCTAATTACTTACACAATATTCTAACCATGGCAGCCAAAGGCATTATCGCTACTTCATATAATCGTAGGTCTATACTAATATTCCTTGCTTGTTGCCTCTCAACATACGCCAGGTATACTGGCACTTCTACTGACAAAAGAAAAAAAAACATAATATATATATATATATATATATATATATATATATATATATTATATATATATAATAACTGTCCTTGTACCGCACCGCCATGCTGGTTTAGTTCATTGCTGTCACTATATTATACTCAGTATAAATATATATGTATATATATATATATATATATATATATATATATATATATATATATATATATATTATATAAGACTGGATTACATAAACCCAGCAGTTTAGAGTATCGATATAGGCCCTATACATGGTGTTGGTTATCTTGAGCTTTTCTTCAGTTCTTAGCAGAGTTAGATATACAAATGTTATGCAATGTATAACTCTGCACTGTTTCCAGGGGTATAAAGGAATGAAGAATTTGTAAATAAAACCAGGCAACCAAATTTGCCTTGATAAATCAATATTGTATATCATACACCATGTTATTTGACTTATTCCAAATCGGGATGGGGGACGCATCACAATCCGGTTTCTTAATGTCCCAGTCAGGCCGGGCATTCAGGTAAAGAATAATGTTGTCCAAAGCACGCTATAAAGTCAAGAGCGTATGTTTTCTGGTTTAAGACTCTCTCCATCAACATGATCAAGAATGCTATATTCTTACTCTCTTAATTAGATATGTTTTCATCTCGTCTCTTTTTAGCAGCTCTTGGCTTAACAGACTTATCCTACTTTTTTTTTTCAGAATATTCAAACCATTATAATGTACAGTTTTTAGCAGCATCCTTGAACTTTCTCTCCTTGTGGTTAATTATCCCGAGTATATCGTGAAGAAAAATACATGTACGCGAAAACACTGGAAAATGAAAAAGAAAATAATAGATGATATCATAATGATCATATTTCCAGTTCTGATCAATAGTACAGACACGCATACAAAGTTAACGTGGAACTCAGTACTGCCAAATCAACACACACATAGACCCAACACGTTACGGATGTTGAGCTAAGTTGTTTCATGTAATTTGTAGAACGCTGTCTTATTTGAGTGCATAATATTGAATATTTCAGTCAGGTTGTAGAATTAACTATCGAAGAGTATGCAAGTTACTAGAATGCGTAATATTGTTTCATGCCATATCGTTTTAATGAATAATTTTGCAATATTGCTCATTAATTCATCGTCACGCGTTTGACATGTTGTTCAGCCCGTAGTCAATATAATATTGATCCCAAGGAAAAAAAAAACAGTACAGAGTTGAAAAAGCACCATACCATAACAGTATAATGATTATGAAATGTACGTAAGTCACAAATGGTACATAATAAAATTATATACTTTTATTCGTACCTAATACTCAGTACGTATAGATTATACACTACCCAGTGAGCAATGGTGAGTGAACTTTCGGAGTATCATTCTAGGTTCGATATTTTGTCCATGAAAGCCACAAAATTAATGTTATTTCTGTTACAAAGAAACATTTTCTTCTCATTGTTGGTACAAGCATTTCGACTAATTTTTTAAAGAATAAGACGAAATTATTTCTTGTATACAACTTCAAAATAACGGTTGTCTCGAACAAAACAGTGCACAAAATTTGTTCCAGAAAAAAAAAAGTGAAAACATATAATTTGATTGGCCAGGGCAAACAGAAAGAAGTTAATGGAAGAAATTTTAAATGTCTATAGTTAATAAGGCGAATTTCCGTTTATACCCATCACCATGGATTAAAAACCATCGTCTACAGTTATAGATAGTGTATAATATGCTGATATTCAATTGATTTACCGTCACCTTTGTTCACAAGCATTCAATCTAAGCATTATACAATTGTAGTTTGATTTTGGTCAGTTTAGATAATAATTTTACTTTCGATGATCAACGGGATCAGACATTTGCCGAAAAGAAAACAGAAATTAACACTTTGAATAACCATACACTGTGACATAACCAAGATAATTTGAGATCACATCCCCTCAAGGCAAGCACAAAACATTAGTAAAAACTTGTACTGACATTGATTTATTCATATTGTGGGCTCGCGCGCACCTTCCAATTTTCCATGTATAACTGAAGCATATTAACTTTACATGAAGGATATTTTTCATGGTGAGTTGTTATAGTTTCATTGGTTTTTCCGGTCCAATTTCGCACTCTTAGTCAATGCAAAATTATAGATTGGTCATTCAGTTTTGTACAATCAGATGGCGCATGAAATAAAATACATATAAATAGGTCATTCAATTCCACGGATATAGGGCTGTCAAAATCGCCAATCGTCACTCCAATTCATCGTAATGCAGCTTAAATCAGCAATCGGCATCCAAATTCGTTTTAAGGCAATCAGTCCCCACTCGGCATATGAATTCGCACATAGGGCAACCAATTCGCACATAAAGCCCCCTATGAGCTTAGTTACAACATACAATTTCTCCATAGATTTGATTATCAAACTTTTGCACTAGATTTTAGCACATGTCAGTTTGCGTTATTTATGATTATTTCTCTAGCTTTTTCACGTTTCTAGAAAATAATCCCCAACTTAGTGACTTTACTTTTTTTTTTTCGGGGGGGGGGGGGGGGGAGGGGGGCATTAATTCCAACCTAAATGCTAAATTGAGTGCAATAGTTATAAACATGGGTGTATGTTTTGGCAAAATTCAATGCTGTACTTTAGTCACGAGTTCTCCAGTGTTAAACTTGAATGCAATACTGCGAGTATGAATGATGCTTTTGCACCTTTGATTACTGTGTAGCGAATATGAATGCCCATTTTGCCTATATGAAAAAACAAAATGCATGCCCTATACATAATGGCGATTTTTAATGAACGTTTTGCATTTTTTTGGTTGCCCTGTGATGGCGAGACCGAATGATTTTATTAATGCTTTTAAATGCACTAGGTGCAAAATTGAACGGGAAAATCTATACATACTTAGACCTCAATTATTATTTCTGAGCAAGATCCGACAAAGCTATCATTTGACTAACCAGCGTATGTATATTTCTGTTCACAAAGTTAAACAAATACCCTGTGCTTTAATAGTTCTTCTTTGAATATGATTTACATTGCCATTAATCTATCACAACAGACAAACACAATACAGTACACAAAGAAGTATATACAACTGAGAAAACTCCAAGCAAGGCATTGATTTTTTTTTCTTCAGAAAATATCTTTATGGCTTTCTTTAAAAATATCCACCAACAATGTGGTATAAAACAGTGGAGTTTGGTCAGTAGGTCTTTTGCTCTTGACGAATGGCAAAGAAGAACTTCTGGAAGAACAGGTTGGTCCTCACTGTAGAAGCAAAAGTAAAAAACAAAGTAAAACAAAAATCAAAATCGTGCAATGAAATGTGAAGTCGAAGTGATATTATAATTTCGTAAGCATTAAATATTTCTAAACGAGAAGAGAATGGAAATGTCTATGAAGTTGGTCTCCAAATTGGATTTTTTTTCCTTCAAAAAAAAAAAAAAGAAAATACACGAGGCCTATATAATAGGCATTTATTGTCGTCATAGTACCAGTAATATTTTCTCATTGGACCATGTGATTTTTGTCGTTTCTTGCCTCATAATTTATTTGTTTGTACCTTTCCGAGCTACAAATGAATCCTTGATCAAACGCATGGAGCAAGACAAACAAATGAAAACAAAAATATCTGAACAATACATTATCTTATTTCGACAGAATCCATGCCATAATGTTGTATGCTATCAAAATCACTCTTGAACTAACTTTTACAGAATTCTCGGGATTGATTAGGTGGCTTTATCATTTAATTCATTCAAATCGATCATTTCCAATGCAGTCCCATAGGATACGTACTGCAGCAGGGGCGGATCCAGGAATTTCGTAAAGGGGGGGGGGGTGGGGCGCCAACAATTTCTGGTTGATCGGCTGACAAGCAAAAAAAAAAAAAAAAAATTTTTTTTTTTTTAAACAGAAAATAAAGGGGGCGCCCTGGGTACCCCCCCCCCCTATCCGCCACTGGATGATAAAGTAAAAGGGATGGTATAATATTGGTGGAGATGAGGATTGGGCTTTCAACTTTTTGTGAGATACCAAGAAATCACTGATGAAATAATACAGAGCATACCAATCTAAGAGGAATTCAAAGTTCATGTGATGAAAAATAACACAAAGCGATCCTAATAAAAGGTGGGTCCCATCTTTTATTACATTCGCTTTGTTTTGATTATCTTAGCCATTTCAAAACCAATCTTTATCATATAAAATATATTGAATTCATCTTGGAGTTACATGCCCTTTAACAATTCATAAGAGGTTTCTCATTATCTCACCCAAAAATGTTAGAAACCTAAAGTTAGGTCTCAACCAAACTATACGTTCCCTTTAAATCGGCAATGAAAACAAAATGAGAATCTGCTTTTAAAACATATTATAGGTTCAGACATCATTCAGTTTAAAAGGCTTACAAATGAAATCGCAGAGCCACTGGGGCTTGTTTTTCCACCAGACACACACGAAGTAGACCGGAACTCCGGCCAAGGTGGCGATGACCCCCAGGAAGGAGTAGAGTGGTGAGGAGTAACAGGTCATCGCCAGGATGAATATCGTGAAGACAAGGAAGACGATGGCCACGACCAGGGGCACCTGTGTGTGTGTGTGGGGGGGGGGGGGACGTCGATGTGCATGTGTTGAGAATTTACAAGAAAAGAAAACATCCTCAAATCTCATTGTCTCTAATGAGAAGTTTGTCATCTTATTGCATCACACTTTATTGTACTACACTTTATCCACTATATTATCGTCATTACTAATTTAGATTATTATTCGTATCATATTCCCGTGCAGCATCACCATTTCTCTACCCGACACCATAATATTTTCCCGACCTTTCTTATTTGGTGCGATCATAATTGCTATGATTATTGTCGTTGCCGTTATCATCATCATCATCATCATCATCATCATCATCATCATCATCATCACCATCATCATCTTTTCGACACTACAGGGTTCTTGACAAAGCGATGCCGCACAAGACGATGCAAATTCAATGAGATTGTGAGATTATAAAGAAAAGTATTACAATGTTACCAGCAAGTATAATGATAAAAGACAATGGTACATCCAACCAGACTGCCATCAAGGAACGAGAGAGGGTTTATATGTGCGATACCCTCTTGAAGGAACTAACGCCGGTAAGTTTAATTCGAGCACCCCCACCCCCCCCCCCCCCCCCTTAGAGGTGTCAAAGGCTCTCTCTGTGGAAGAAAGCAGGGAGTAGGCCCGCTAAAACAGAGTCAAGCCACCATCTAAACATAGAGGGGAGGCCCTTGACGCGTTCGGTTCGGGGTTATTGTCAGCGGTGAAAATATCAGAGGTAAAAATGGTCAGGGAAAATATGTCAAGGGTGAAGACATCACAGGTAGAAATGTCAGGAAAAAAGAACATCCGGGTAATAATTAAATGTCAGCGGTGAAATGTTAAGGAGAAAACGTCAGGGGAAAACTTCAATGGGAAAAAAAATGTCAGAGGTAAAATGTCAGAGGTAAAATGTCAGAGGTAAAGATGTCAGAGGTAGAAATGTCAGGGGTGATATTGTCAGAGGCAAAAATGCTGGAGAAAAAAAGATGTCAGGGGTGAAATTGTCAGGTGTACAAGGCGACAACGACAAAGACGTAAGGGGTAAAATTTTTGGCGGTTAAAATGTCGGGGGTGGGGAAAAAAAACACTAATGGTAAAAATGTCAGAAGTAAAACATTCTGGACGTAAAAAGAAAAAACACAGTTAGTGATGTCAAATTTGTAGGAATTCGAGTTGGTTGAGTGAGACATTTACCCTGAAAGGTCTTCTCATGTCCCTGTACTTCCATCTGTAGTAAGGGATGATGGCGACGACGAGGGCGGTGAAGGTCCAGTCGATGAAGGTGAGGTATTTGATCAGGACCAGAGCGTCTCCAACGAGCACGAACATCAAACTGAATGGGAGCTGGATGGTGATACAGCACGGCAAAAAAAAAAAAAAAAAAACCCAACAACAACAAAACAAAAACAGAAACGGTAACCACAGTAATACTCTATGGCTGATGACAAATAGAGATATTGGTGAACCAGAAATTACAAAATTCCATTTATTGTATTTTAGTTAATAGTATAGTTAATAGTATTTCAGTTAACAATTGATTGATATTATCATCACGATTCAATAGTAATTGTCTTCATATTTAACTAAGACTAGTTTACGAGTGAAAAAAAAAAAACAATATTGGAAATTTAAGACAAAGTAAGACTCACATTATACGGCACAATGAAATATAAACAACTGCATTCTATTACAACACGTTGCATTGAAATACTATATACAACTGCACAATACACTATGATAACCCAGTGCTATACATGTAATTTGTGGCGCAAATCTTTTGCAACCATTACTCTGGATGATTGTAGTTAAAATGACGAAATCATCTTAGCTGGCAATCCCGCATATGTCGTGTAACTCTAGAAATCGTCGAGATATTAAATCCTATTGGTATTTCAACCACAATGAAGCAGAAATTATGGACATTTCCCGTTGTAGCAGTAATGAAAAATATTTCCACTCTTTTCTTTCCTCTGTCTTTTTTCTCTTGCTCTACCCTCTCCTTTCCCGATCAATTTCTTTAATTTTCATAGCCATAAAAAATTTTTATAGTATAAATAACCGTTTCGACGATGGTTAAGTGCCTCTTGAGTGCAAAATGAACTTGTCTGGAATAAACAAAATGATATCTATCCAGGATCCAGTTACATTTTGAGACGTTCATGGGTGGACGTGAATTCTTACTGATATCGCGATAGCTGGTATCGGCGTGAGGTGCTTGATGTGTATCATCGACAAGAATTCCGGTAGGAGGCCCTCTCGGGCTGCGACGAAGAAAGTCCTTATGGTATGAGAGAATAGTTGATAAAGCTGGGTCAACGTAGCTCTCAGTATTGCATTTTGCGAATGTTATAGCTTTACCGAGGTGCATATTAATGGAATTGACGATCATCAAACAATGCAGATCTTTCCACACCGCGTGCATGTTTGAACGTAACGTGTAAAATGAAGGCAGAACAATATCAGTGTGTTCTGCGTTAGCAGGTGCGAGAGAAAAGGTTGATTTAAAAAAGAAAAAGAAAAAGAAAAACTGCTATAAACACCGTAAATTCAAAGCAGATGTTTTGTTGTTGTTCGTTTTTGTTTTTGTTCTTGCTTACATTATTCTATCAACATTTTGAATACAATTCGACCTCGATTATCAAGAGTTCGGACTGTTTGTTTTCATTTTCATTTCATTTATGTTATTTTATTCTTTCCTCCTTTTCGGCAAACATAACACGAAATGAATCAGAAGATATAACATAGGCTTGTATTCGAATTTACATGATAGATAATTGTTAACAAATACAAAATTATACATGCATACCGGCGAAATACAGTTATGTCTGGAGAAAAAAAACAAACAAACAAACATGTTTTATAGATATAGTCGAGTGATTCATTCATAAACTACTGAAAATCCTTCAGACTTTGTAATACAGTGTGATTTCAGAGGAGAAGCGACACAGGCGCCAAAAAGAAAAAAAATGCAGAGAAGCACAATTACAGCTGCAGGAAAAAAAAAAAAAACCCTACCTCGTCCGGCCAAATACGGCGCCGTTTAGGTTGCCAGTGGCAGAGAGTGCCACGAACATCCAAATTAACCACGACCAGTTACCCAAGGCCTTATCTCCGAAATCCTGAAAAATTGAACAAGAATAAAAGAGATCATAACAACTTAAGTAACAGTCTGCTCCACAAATAAGTTATTTTGTATGAATGGAGTAAAATATTAGACAAAGTATACCAGCGAAATTTTCCTTGATAATAATATTAACAATGATAATAAGGTCTTATTTACCCAGGGTAGCCTCTTCAGTGTTGCCACTGCTCTATCAGAGGGCCCTGCTATCATTATTACCGTACCGTTGCCAGGTACCCATTTATACACCTGGGTCGACAGGGACATAGTGGGTAAAAACATCTTGTCCAAGGACGTAAGCACTAGGCGGGATTCGAACTCGGGTCCTCCGAACGGGAGTGGGGAGTCTAATCCACTATGCCACAGCGCCCCCACAATTCGTCCAAAATGTAACAAGTATAGAAATGGGCATTTACGTGTTTTCGCAGTTGTGACATTGGTCACGGAATAATACAAGTTTTGCATTTTTCCATTTTTCCATTTTTCGATGTCTTACGTATTATGTCGTCTTTATCACTTCAGTCAATTTTCATTACAACGTATTTCTTATTCCAAGGTTCCTCGATTATATTTTTCTCAATTTACTTTGTTTTGACTATGCAACCTTATTCTCTGTTACCAAAGAAAGTGAAATGTTTATGTTCTTTTCGAAAAATGAAATAAAGCATGAATTGAATTGAATCGAAGTTATGATATAAAGTTATGATATCGTGGCCTCACAAGTTTTCCATTCGTCTGTACACTAAACCATGCTAACCTTACTTTCAGCCAACCCCCTTTTTCGTTTGAAGGATACAAGAAGTCACTATTCTTAAAATCTTATTGTTCTAAACATAAACAGCAATAATGACCCCATGAAGGGAAGCTGGTTATGTTTTTCGTGGTACTGACCAAAAATCTACTGCGATTTTATATGATAAGATATCATAATTTTGTTGCGAAATATATTCCATGAATTTCTCTCTCTTTTTTTTCTGATTTCTCTGACTTCACTCTCCTTATCAAAGTGAACTCGATCTTATCCATCATTATCTCGTTTGAATTTTAACAACCTTACAATTCGTGAAAGAAAAGAAATGAAAAAAAAACCAACAAAAACAGGCAAATGAAAACAAGAATAACAAAAGTATTACTAGAGAGTTAGGAAAAGGAGGACAGCCGCAAGAGAAAGAGCCAACCAAACTCGATGTTCTTACCGCACCCACTGCGTCTGAAGAGAGAACTTCTTGTGGTGTGAGGAGGGAGAAGTAACCGATGTTGGCGAGAAGGTATATTATGATTACTGACGTCATCGAGATCACCACGCTGCGAGGCACTGTTCTGAGGTAGACACGAGGAAAAGTTTAAACCGAAAGAAAGTTGTCAAACATAGCACGCAGACAACGGGATCTTTTACTCGAATAGCTATAGCATTCCAACGTCGAGTACTGGCTCAATTCCAAAAGACGATTCTTTATAATGATATTCATTCTGGTCATTGTTAGCTTGTTTGTCTGTTTGATTATTTAATTTTTGGTCATAAGCAGAAACCCTGCTTCGCAGGTATCACATAGACATACGGAAATGTTTCGGAGGTGTTATACCTATAAAGTGAATCTGCTAAGTGAACGTCGAGTTATCTTGCACGATCATTCTGTTCCATATTGTCCAATTATTTTGACACAAAGATACAAAACAATGCGAATCACCTCAGGCTACCAGACTTACTTTTCAGGCGTTTTGACTTCTTCTGTCAGTGAAGAAATGTAGTCCCTGTAAGCAGGAATGTGAAGTAAATGATAAGCACTATCACAGGATCGATTGCGTCACAGGCATAACAGGAGTAGTAATAATAAAATAAATCATATTGGTGATGATATTAATGAAAATTAGCAAGCATGACGATAATACTTGATAGTAATAATTATATTTTGACAAGAATAACAACACAATGATAATTCCTTCTATTCCTCGCCAAGATATACCTTAGCGAATTTGAACAAGTCATCCATTCCGTCTTGTCCCAGCCAAGGCACCTTGGTAAAATTACAGCAAGTCGCCTTTGCGAAGCATGCATCATAAACTTACGTACCTAATCAACGGGTAAGTGGGGACGTCTTTGAAAGAAGATGAATATAGACCAAAAATCATGGTTCGAGAACTAATTTTTTGAACATGCACCCAACTCACCATCCCGAGTAGGCGAAGATACCCGAATAGACGGCGCTGGGAAGCCCTCGAGGATTTATGTTGGCATTGGCAAAAGCGTTCTCAAGATTCTCCGTGTATCCTAAATATTACGATATTTCAAAAGAGAGGAAAAAATTTATAATGTATCAACTACTATGTATTGGGTGACATGAATTAATCAGTTGGAGAGCAGCGCGATGAACAAAAAAATTTATGAATGTGTGTAGGGTATATACACCTAATACTTTATAAATGGATGCATGATTAATGAAATTCAGTAAACACTTGATTTGTTCAAAGTTTAGTATTGTAGGTTGTCTAATTCATCATTATCATTTACTATTTATTTATTTCATCTTTAGAAGACAAGTTAGATATGTGAGTGCCTTGTTGAAAGTACAACATCCTTCATGAGGTGTGAATTTTCTTCGTTTTTTTCCCCTCTACAAATGAAATTTGTAAGATCGCAACTGCTGATCTATAATTTGACAAACATGTCGGGGAAAAAAGAACCACGGGACTCGAACTGAAGATGGTGGGTTCGAGTCCCGTGGTCCCTTTTTCCAACATGTTTGTTAAAATAATAGATCAGCAGTTGCGATCTTACAAATTTCATTTGAAAATTGATACAAACTGAAGAACATTCAAACATCAGCCTTCAGCTCTCTGCCTTGCCTTCATTAATCTCCTTCATCCTGGAAAACTACGTATCTCTGGGATTTACTAGAGTTTGAAAATAGTATTGTGTTTGGCCAACGGAGCGTCGCGTCCGCCGTCACTTTTCTTGATATCAGTCAAAAGAGAGAGAGAAGAAAAATTATGGAAATTTATTTGACCCCTGACCTCTGCAGAGGAAGACGAGGCCGGTGATGATGAGGATGACGAGCCCGAGGACTTTGGCTATGGTGAAGAAGACTTGGAGTCGGGCCGTCCAGACAACACTCATGCAGTTGATGAAGAAGATGAGTACTAGAAAGATAATCAGACAAGAAGAATAGATATCTCCGTCATAATCGAACATTCAGAGATCGATCATTGCTCTGATTTACGATAATATCAAAAGTCCTAATTCAATTCAATTCAATTCAATTCAATTCAATTCAATTCGAATTTTATTTCATTTTTTGAAAAGAACATTTCGCTTTCCTTGGTAACAGAGAATATAAGGTTACATAAGCAAAACAAAGTTAACTGAGAAGTGTATAAAATAATTGTGGAACCTTGTAGAAATGATACGTTGTCATGAGAACTGAAGTGATAAAGACGAAATAACAATACTCCCCCTCCTCCCCCCTCCCCCCCCCCCTCCGCCCATCATCGGCCAGCCTTGGATATTTTGTTTTCGTTTTCGTCAATCTTCTATTTTTTTCCCATAAACAATATGCAAATTAATTCATGAAAAGATAACACAAATGACACAAATGGGTATAATTTAAGAAGAAAGTAATTGGCACACTCACGCAGCACACACATGGCGATGAGTACGACAGAAGTCTGCGGCACCTCTGTGCAGGAGAAAAAAGGAACTATGACGTAGTTGGCGATGGTCAAGGCTTGGACTGCGTTGGACGAAGGACCAATGAGGAACATGAGTGTCCACATTCGCAGGAAAAGCCATGACTGGTCCAAAGGCGTCGAGTAGGAAGGTGAACTCGCCGCCGGACTTCGTGTAGCACGTGATGAGCTCGACGTAGCACAGGGCGCCCGCTATGGATATCAGTCCGCATAATGTCCAAATCACGAGGGCCCATCCAACAGAACCGTTGACGCCAAGCAGCACTCCCTGTCCATTGGTAATCATGAAATAAATACTGCATAAGATTCCATTCCTCTGCAACTTTCACAGTTATTGCAATAAGTTGTGAGGGGATCAAAGCTGGTCCAGAGGAGGGCTTAAAAATTAACGAAAAGAGTAGTCTTGTGGGATCTCAGGAAAAAATGCGTCCATGTTAGGTTCTACCCAGCAGCGTTTTTTTAGTTAAAGTTGGAAACCAAACTCCTTAACCCCCATTTGAGTATGTTGAATCCGAAGGAAAAAAAGAAATAGGTTCTGCAGTGAAATTGACTTATCCTGATCATTAATTTGCATGAACAAAGAGGCTGACGAATAACCAGATATTGGCGATATGAGAGACAATTTTTAAGGTATATTATAAAATCAAGGTGTTTTCAAAGTCTATATACATAAAATGGAATTAAAAGTTTGATGGATTAATATTTTTGTGGTCCTTACATAGCTCATGATATCATTCACTGATTATATGCAAATAAGTGTAATAAGTGTATAGCATCAGTACTGGAAGCCTACTTTGTAACACTTTTTTTTTTTTTGTGTGTGTGTGTGTGCTTCGAAGTCATGAACGTTCGTAATGACGAACCGTATTTCCTTTTCGGATTAACGCATCTTATAGGAAGTATACGAACATCACCCAATTTGGTTCATGTAACCGGTCGTTCACTTATCTTTCGCTAATTTTATATCTCACAAGTTTCTCCTGAAGGGAAAATCAATTTCCACCGAAAATGCTTGAAATCCGAAACTTCTAGAACACTGTCGCACTCAAAAGCCTACCTTAGGCGATATAAAAATCCCGGTCCCGATAACGATGCCGATCACAAAACCGATACAGCTGGTCAGACCCAGGGATCGCTTCAGCACCACCTTCTCTCCACTTGGCCCTCTGTCATTTCTACCTCCACTCATCTCGGCCACATCGCGTGCGTTTTCGTCCGCCAGCATCATCATTCATCGAGCCTTCCTGAATGCAACGGAGATAAATCGACCGAGAATGAGACTCAAAATCAGATATAATATTGATTTTACAGAGTTGCAGTATTACATTTCGCATTCGATAAACAATTACAAAAATGACGAACACGATGGTTCGTAGTTACGAACTTCGAACTTCAATAAAAGAAAAGGTCCTAAAAGTGTGGAAAATAACATCTTCCCCATTTGATAGGTTATAAGGCTAAAATTGCTATCTGTTCAATTCTCATGATTTATTGTGGTTTTCATTTTAAGATATTTGGGGCTCTTCTGTATGAAAACCGGCAACTGCCAAATTTATGTTGCGTTTAATGAAATTCCATGAGGTTTTATAATCAAAACAAAATACGACTTCACTTTAAACTATTTCCTGTTCACCTGCACTTTAGCGAGATATACCTTCTAAGTGATCCAAAGGGTTTTATCGACGTTATCTTATTCTATCGATTCATTTCTACATAGGGGGGGGGGGGGGGGGGGAGGGGGAGGGGGTGATTAACGGGAATATCGATTCCATTTGGTTGTATATCGATTTTATTTGGGTGCATATTGATGTGTTAAATATTTCTTTGTATGAAGCACCGTTACGCTGAAAGTACAGCTCCATTTAATATAAATATATATATATTTTTTTTTAATGAATGCGCTGTCATGTTAAAAGGACAGATCCATTTGATTTTAATGAAAGCAAGTAAGCAGTGTATGTTGTTTTTGTTTTTTCTCGGTGAATTGTATTTCCTTTGCTAATGCACTGTTCCTGCTGAAAGTACAGCTTGGTTTTGATTTCATTATAAGTGTGTTTTGCTAAATCGTGAATTCTGTAATATATATGATTCGATTTATCATGAAATTGTATTGAATATGGAATCAATAAAAGATTATGGAAAAAAAAATATTTATTATCCTCTTATCATGCATTATTTTACCGGTGTGTTTATGTATTCATTTACTTGGTATCATTTTTATTGATTTATGCA